>WEKY01019319.1:132629-150365 GCA_013390045.1 Picathartes gymnocephalus | reverse complement strand
AAAAAAAAAAAAAGAAAATCATATTCAGAATGAGATTGTGACACGAGGGTCTTCTGAAAAACAGCCTAGTGTAATTCAGCAGCCCCACCGGATCTTGCATTTAGAGGAGTCTGAAGTATTCAAGTGACTCAGCAACTCAGTTGTAATTTACAGCTCGCTCCTCCTCGAGAGCAGAACTGCGAACTCACCAAGTAAAGTGCTCCTGCATCAACCTTTGCTGAGTGCAAACAGCTCCAGCAGCCCAAGTCAGAACCAGAAGTTAAAAATAAGGGCAAAACCTCCAAATACTTCTCTTTTGTCTGACTGAAGGTAATTGCATTTAACTGGTTGGAATGATCCAAGATTGGAGTTGCTCAAAGCAGGCAGAAACTTCATTTACAGATGTGGAATATGAGGAACGTAAAGTGAAAAACATTGTGGTTTTCTAAGATTTTTACCAGGAAAGTATCAGATTAAAACAAATCTTGCCTCTATACAAAACAGAAATATATATCTTAAAGTTTTATATGTGTATATATATATATATATATTTTTTTTTAAACTGAAAGGTATTCACAGAATAAAGTTGCAAGAAATAATATTAGCCAGTATTAGCCAAATTTAATTATTTGAGTGTCCACCAAGAGGAATCAAGAAGCACAAATTCTGATTCTCTCACGACAAAAAAAAGCACAAACAGGTTTTTAGTGCTCTGCTACTCCTACTGCACCTGATTTTTAGGGTCTTACTGAAGAAATTAAATACTTCCTTGAGCATGAGAATTTTGCCCCACATGTGAAATGCAAAAGAATTAATCTAGAAATGCATATAATTTTTGCAGTCCTATATTAACAAAACATCTCTTTTTAAAAAGAGGTGGATTAAATACTTTCTTCAATGAATGTCCAAGAAGAAGATTTATTTCTGAGAGAAAAAATAAAGGTTAGATTTTATCCTACAAAGACAGGTTTATCCTAATTTAAGGTAGGTTGATATCATGCACAGCTCAACAGGAGGCTTATCAGACTAAAAACTTATGGATTTCAACCTAAAATATTGTCTCATGTTAATGCAACATAGTTTGGTTTTGAAGAAAAATGTGTCTGTAATTACTTTTAAATTGATTATAAATCTTCCTTCTTGAAGTAAAACACTGAACCTCAGTTGCACTAGGAAGATGTGTAGCATAAAAACCTGCCCACATACGTACTTAATATAGTGGGTATAAAAATACTAATTAAGATAAAACATTATACCAGAGCACCTACAATAAACACAAATTAATAAACCAATCAGAAATGCGAGCACCTTCAGGAAAATTGTAGCATGCATCATATAATCTCATGAAGACAAGTAAGGAATGCCTAATGTGATTTTTTTTTTTTTTAATGGACCAGATAATTTGAGGCATAACTGGGAAAAGTCTCCATAAAGACCACGGCCTATAAAAATGAATATATAATTGTAAGAAATGGTATTCTTCCATTCAGAGAGGGCATCAGCAGCTTTTGGGCTCCAAGCCCTTCCAGAAAGGGCCAAGTTTGGTTAGCAACAGTCCAAAAGAAGAATTTATACCCATCTCTAGAGACACAGGAGGAAGGACTATCTTTAAAATTAATTAAGGTAACCTTTCTCCATCCAAAGATATTTAAACAGAGTAACCTGTCTCACACCGATACTCTTTGCTGGGCATAAAGAGCATTTCCATAGGAAATTTTGGGGTGTTTCACACCACAGTGACCAACCAAGGCTGTGCAAGCCATCACCCACGAGGAACTGCTGGTGTAAATGCAAAGTTACAGATTCTGGCTTTAACCACCAGGAGAGTCTGAAGCAGCTGATGTAGTAAACACATGTCCAAAACTGATTTATGTTTACCTTACTGTGTTTATGTGCTCCAAATGAACACTGACTTTACCTATAAAGGCTGAAATTCAGATTATTCCAGTTTTAATGCCTATTAGGATATGCTTAAAGGGACTTCAAAGTAAATTTATCACACGTAGAGAAGCTTATAGGAATTCACAACTTATACTGCTTTCCTCAATAAGATGCCTCATCCTCATAACCTGAGGGTTTTTTCAGCTCCTGCTTTGGTGGTGGAGGTTATTCTTTCTCTCTGAAATGTCTTTTAAAAGGATTATTTAGCTGAATGTCCTTCCCTGGTAGGAAGACCACCATGCCATGGGTTAGACCCTAACTCAGAGAAACTGAAAAATAGAGATTTTTCCTCTTACATCTAGCTAAAATCTAGATATCTGAAAAAAAAAAAATTATATAAAGGGAAAAACAAAACCAAACAGAAGGACAAAGGACATTTTCTAGGATTATTTTCACTGCTTGTTCTTAAGACTTTCAATCACTTATCTTTTCCAGTAGGATAAAAGTTCAAACAGGAATTATGACAATTTTACCCTCAAACGGTTTGTGAGACTTATTCCAAGAGTGAACATAGGCTAAAAATATTGCAAATAGCTACTAAAGAGATTCTTGCAAGGAGTTCTCAGCCTTGTTCATCAGGAAAAGCCACAAGAACTGAGAAGCAGTCACACTTGTTTGGAACCCATCTTGGCCAACAGAGAGGAATAAGAGAGAAATCGGGAAAAAGAGGCAGCAAATGCAGGAAGACATTAAAAAATGTCTGTTAGAAGCTATTTTCGGGACGCTCTTTATGCTTCTCAAAGGAATTCACTTACACACAGCCCACTTGCAGCTGCGCAAATGCCCAGTGGCTGGAGGTTCACTTGGTCGATTAGAAAACATGATATTATGAGACAAAATAATCACTGCTGGCAGCACAGCAGCTGAGGACAGGCACATTTTGCCTCGTAACGCCCCGCTGTGCCTCCCCCGGTGCCGTGTCCATGGCAATCTGACCCCGGCCACGGCCATCCCGCGGCGTGAGGATGGACAGCAGCTCTCATTCGGCTCAGGCTGGCAAGCAGGACCCTCCAAACCCCTCCGTGCCCACTCAGTTCCAACATGATTCATCTTGATGTTGTTTCCAAGGTTTCCATGGCGAATATGTGTCTACATATTTCAGGTTAATTATTTTTTTTAATAGTGACTTGGATCTTCCATCGAAGAGCCCTCCTTGATCTGCGTGTTCCCATTTAATTCAACTTCTAGTTATGGATTTTTTCTGTTGTGTTTTTTTGTTTTTGTTTTTGTTTTTTTAAAGGAAAATAAAAGGAGAAAAGATTGACATGAAAGTGAGTCTGGTCAGCTGTTCTTGGTGGGGTTATTTTTACAGTGACTCAGTAGAGCACAGGACAAAATGTCTCATCGGCGTTCCAGCGACTCTCTGATGGACATTGGGTGTATTTGGAGTTTGTAGGTGCTAACGTTTGTTTGCAAAGGGAATTTAAACAAAACAAAACTAGTTTTCCCCTATATGCCATCCAAAAACCACTAATGAGTGTCACTGAGGCCTTCAGACATTCCTTCCATGCGTGATTGCTTCAGATGATAAAATCTTTCCAGAACGAGACGGGATTCAGAAGGCAGATTCACTGGTGAAGGCTTCTGTAACACTGTTTATTTGGGATGCATGAGGACATGTTCCAAGAGCTGCCTTTGGTGCCTTGGTTATCACACACACAAGTTGCACTAGTGAACTGGCTTCGCCTCTGTGGCCCTGCTGCTGCATCCAGAGAATCTCCAGGACCAGAGCTGTTTTGCTCCATGACACACCAAGCTATCAGACACGGACCAAAACTAGAACTGAACTCCGGGTGGTGTCTAGAGCAGGACTGGTACTCAGAGGAATCACCCTCACTCCCCACCACTAGAAATGGAAACCTTCCCGCTGAACCAAAGGGGTTTAGGGCAGAACCTTGAGAATGGGAAGCGATTGTGGTTAATAAAACCCAAGGTCATTGTCTCTTCCACAGAACCACGGAGCTCCAGCTGTCACAGGGAGCTGCTGCCACCCCTGTGGGGCATCCCACGGGCTGCCAGCCCACACACACGCCTGCAGCAGGTGCCACAGGCTGGAGGCAGCTCCGTTTCCACGATGCTGAAGCACACTGGGATGTGGGGAGTGCACACACTCCAATGTTTTGTCGCTTTCCTGGGCTCAAGCAGCTACTGTCGAACGCAGCATTCTTTCCCTTGTCTGAGAAACATTTACTGCTTGTTACAAAAGGTTTGGGGATGGCCTACTGTGTAATAGCTTGGACGACTGAAAACAAATTTAAATATAAGAAATGTGCTGGCTTATTTTTTGCATGTTGTAAATACTCTTAGAAACAGCATGGGGCCTTATTAAGTTTGAATCTCAGGTCTTTCGACTTCCTCGAGAAAAGAGAACAAATGGCAAAAGCATGAGGAAATAAGTAACCTCTGTGATTTCCCACTTCAGTTCAAGCCCAGAGATTTTTGTCAGTGGTTATTACAGTCATATTTCTTTAACACCTTTAAAAAAGAAACAGCAAGAGAAAGATTTCAAAGAGAGAGGTTGTGCCAGCTCTGGAAAGTTCTGGTTTCTCCAAACATGTGGAAACCCACTGGGCAAGGAAGATCTGGGCTTCCTGCAGATCCTATTGCCAGTTCTCCATAACAGAGAACTTTTGATTATTTTCCAAACTCGTATTAAAATCAATTGGGTTAGTCACTTTAAAAAGAGACCCTTCTGTGCTGCTCTGTAACGCTTCAGTCTTTTGTTGGGTTTGGGCGTTTATGCACTCCTTATGCAAAATACTGAATTGTATAAATATCTACCCAAACATTAGCAGAAAAGCTGTAGTAGGACAATGGAGAGGTAAATATTGCTATTTATTTATTTATTTACCACTTTTGCAGTATGATGATGTTGTCATTGCAACAACTGTTTCCCATATTTGAAAACGGAAACTGATAAAACCCTTAAGAATCTAAAATGCATTTATGCTTTGGAACTACACTCAGAGGGTTATTTCCATGGGGTTTTTCTATAGGTAAGGGTTGGATATGATTATTTTTTGCACAACCTATTGTTCCAGCTATTTACCAAATTATGCTCCTTTCACTTGATATTTTACTTCAGGTAAACATATTTAAAACACAAACTTGTGACTGCTATTGCCATGAACAATTTGGAGTGTACCCACATAGTATTTTGCAATGAATAATGACCTGCTCTGCTGTTTTCATAGGTTTGAGCTCAGCTACAGCATTAAAAACAACAAAAGCACAGACGGTGAGGATTCTGTACCCCAGAAAAACTCAATCCTACACCTGAATTTCTAAGATACTGAGTTATTTGGTCATTTTTTTCTGCCAAATGTGTGTAAATCCTTTGGTGGCCCCATGTACTTGGAGGACTTTGGGTGGACAGGTTTGATGCTGCCCGTCCTGAGGTTCTGCTGGGTGTGAGGATTGACACCTTGAAATAATGCTGGGAAGCACTGCTATAATTTAAATATTAAGCAGATAAATATGTTCATCTCAGTTCAGTGACATCACTTCAGTGGCTTTAGCCATGCTTTTTTCACACGAAGTGAAAGTTTTTTGTTCGTTCCTGAGGAAGAGCAGGGAGCAAAGGAGCTTTGGGGATGGTCAAACACTGAGAAATAGGGCTGGGAACACGTTCAGCCACGAATAACCAGCTGATAAGATGATTCACTGCTATGCACAGGTGCCTAACATTTGCTGTGTGGGAACACAGGGTGGTGACTGGGTTGTTCATCATGCCACTGTGTCTTAATACAGCAAACTTTCCTGGCTTAATGTTGAGACTGTGTTATCCCCTAATTTTTCATGATGTGCCGTCTCATTTTGGAAACTATCTGTTACCCAATAAATGAGTAAGCAAAACCAACCGCCTGTGAGCAATAATGTGCCGTTAAGGAAGATCAGCCAATCCCAAAAATGCTAATCAGGAAACTAAATATTGTTTTTCTAGGGAATACTCCCAGGTCACGTACAGAGGTAGCTTTTGAATTCATCAAGAGAGGAAAGGCAGAGAAAAGGAGCCTCGATGTTCCTCAATAAAATGTCAGATTATGGGGGATGCTCACTGCAAACCACAGCAGCAAATATTGCACCGGATAAGGGTTAAGGCATGGCCACAAGTGCTTAAAATAGAGCAGGGAAAGGGGTTCTGGAAGCCTGGGAATGTTGCAACCCCGACCATCCCGTTAAAGCATGGCAGCTCCCACTGCTCTCTGCATCACCTGGGATTTAAAGTGCTGCAAACACCTGATGCACTCCTTAAAACTGCCTTTATCCCAGTGCCAGATGGTCCCATTTCTGCTTGCCCTAGCAGGTTTTGGTGTGTCCCTCACAGAGCACAGCCTGCTCCTTCCTCCTCTGAGCACAGAGCCGGCTCCTCCGCACGGAGCTCGCTCGGCTTCGTGCCTCCAGCTCTGCCTCTCTGCTCATGTGTCCGCTCTCTCACACTGACAGAGCTCATCTCTAGTTCAAAACCAGGTAGGAAACTTAAAAAAAACCAAATAAAATAAAGATGTCATTTGCCACTCATGGACGTAGATGAAAATTGGTGCTGGGATAAAAACAGTTTAGGGGTGTAGGGGTCTAATTCTGCTCTCCGTTACACTGTTTAGGTTTGGGAATTAAATCAGCTGAATCCGACTTGACTCAGAGCAGAATTTGGCTCTAAATATTTTGACGGTAGCAACCGCCTTGAGAAAATCAGTGCCTCCTCTTTGTCTTTGCCAGTGGGGCCGCAGCGATCCCGGTGTTTATTTAAGGAACACGGCCTTCATGCCTCACCTCCCGCATCTGTATACGGAGCCGCTCACCTTCCCTTTCCTGGTGCTTTGCACACAGGAGCATTTAACTCCTTAACAATTAGTGCCAGCACTCAAACCTCATGTTTTATTTCTCTGGGTTTCCCAATCTCTGGAGGGCTAATTATAAACGTTCTCCAAGAGCTCCACATCAGATGCCGGGGAGCCTACACAGGGCATGGGAGACGCGAGGCAGGGCAGCTCCATCAGATGCTCCAGCCTCGACTGGCGACAGCTTAATAGCAACAAACAGATCTGGGGTGTCCTTCACAAAGACCTTTCCCCCAGCTGCTTCAGACACACAGGTTTATCTCGGGGTCTGCCCTGTCAGGAAACAGGTGTTTTTCTATTAATAGACACCAGGCAGCCAGGCAAGACGGAGGTGCGGCGCTGTACGAAAACAGGTGGTCTCCAGTTGAACAGTTTATAAACAATAACTAATCACTCAAGACCTGTAGCAGTTCCTAATGAGGACTATAATTACCAGCCAGGTGGCTGTAGTTAGAGGAATACATTGTTTTTAAACAGGTTACTTGACTCAACAGCAGTTTTACGGGAGGCAGGATTGTCTCCAACATATGTTCCCTCTGCCTCCCGTTTTCCTTTTTTTTTTTAATAAATCTCTCCCTGTGTGTGTGTGTACGTAGGGATGCCCGATGCCTTCCAGTATAAAACCCTGGCTTCTGTCACTTATGGTTCCACAGGCCTGTAATTGCTCTGGCTGGATCCTTAGTGCTTATGTCAGGGGTAATTTCTGAAAAAAATTCAGCATAAACAATTCAGCTATTTTTCAGATGGATGGCAAGGCAAATAAGTTTAGTACATTTATACTTATGGTTTAAAGTGGGTTTTTTTTCATGTTAGAACATTAGAGCAGTGATAGGGCTGTTGCTGTGTCAGGTGCACAACAGAGTTAGACAGAAGTTGAAACAGTTGAAGGACTACGTTCCCAAGTAATGTTTCTTTACCTTAATTTTGATAGGTCAAATACCAATTCCTTCTCCTAAAATTTTTATTAACACTAAAAATTTTTAATATTAATTTTTTTTAAAAGTCCCATTCTCCCCATGTTTTGACTCAAGATGTTGGATGCTACGGGGACAACATCCTCAATGCCAAGACAAGTTTTACAATTCCACTAAAAATTCACTCAAATATTTTCAAGTCACCACCCTCACAGGGAGGAGTCTCTTCCTAATACCTAATCCATACCTGCTGCCTGTTTAAAGCCTTTACGCTTTGTCCTACCAATCATGAACTCAGCTCTTCCACCAGCTGTAAAATTTCCAGTTCTGCCAAAACCTGTGGCCAGTTCAGAGCAGTACCATGTGAAATGACCTCTGAAATCATTCTTACCCTCTGTTTACTTTGTAATAATAAAGGAAATCATACAAAGGAGACTACATTAAGGCTCCAGGCTAATTCACTTATGTCATTACAGCATCAAGGTTGATCTTGAAGCTTGATTTGAAATGACAGGCTGAACTCAAGCACTTTCTTAAGTGATTTGCTGGATCAGAGCATACGTGTTATGATATGACAAATCATTACAAGATCACATGCTAATTTCCACAGGGCTTTCAGGTCTATGTAATTAACACACTTTCCATGTGCAGAGCCTGTGCCTCATATGTTGCAGCGTCCCCTACTTTGATCATTTTGAGATTTGTAAAAAAATCCCAGCTACACTGAAAATTGTCTTGATTTGAGCAGTAAATGTATAGCAGGGTTTCAATCTTAATTTTTCTATACTTCAGCATTGTTGGTCAATAAAACAAGATGATTAATCACAAGGACACTGCACAGCAGATTCATAATTTTGTGGATGCAACAGTGACACACTTAATTTTATAATCAATAATAGGTTTGGATAGTGCCATATAGTAAAGGACTGTTGTGAAAAAACAAACACAGGAGAGGAATAAATTATTCTCGATATACCCAATTTGGAGTCCACTCAAGTATATTTTCATGTGATATTGATATCTAGTTCCTACAATGATTACTGGTTTCTAAAGATATGCAGAGGGACAGGTAATGACCATTTGATGGTAACACCATAGAAAAATATTTTCAGAGCCTGGAAATACAAAGGTGAAGAGTTGTGTGGAGTTTTATGTTTTATTTTTAAATAGCCTGTTTCTAATCTTTACCCTCTTGCTCACCCTCTGGGAAATTCACAGTTTTGGTTTGGGCTCGTTATAAAAAGCAGGAGATAAATGTGGCCCTCAACAATTTTTGGTTGATGCTGGAAGACACAGCATCAATTTGTAAGGCTCCTCTCAGGGCTGCCTGCAGCAGCACGAGTTCTGGGTTTGGAGAGATTTTGTGTTTTTTTCTGAGTGCACACTAAGGTCAAATCCCAGATTAAGGAACAGATCTCATAATTTAATTTTAGCCAATTTGACAACTTTTCTATTGTTTTACGTTTCCTCAGGACAATGGCATCATTTAGTGGAAAATACCACTAAATACCACCATGTCACAAAAAAGAATTACTGGTTTATTTCCTAAAGTTCAAAGAGATTTGCACGGGGAGGTTTCTGCACACTCAGACAGGCAAAGTGTGAGACTGAACTGGACAACCTCCAAAGGTCCATTCTCCCAACTTCTTTATGATGTGTGTGAAGTCTGGCAATCAGGAGTTCTCATAACAATGCAAAGAAAGGAGACTCTCCACCCGTATCTGCATCACCAAATCATTAAGGCTGGAAAAGACCTCCAAGACCCCCAGTCCAACCACCAACCCAGCACCACCACCACCACGTTCACCACTAAACCGTGTCCTCAAGTGCCACAGCCACATATTTTTGAGTCATTCAGAGGGATTCTGAGATTCTGTCCCAGTCATTGTTATTTTTCCCCTCATGCTGATACAGAGTGAGAGATGAGTGGCTCCTAAATGTTCATCTGTGCTCCCTTTCCTGCAATGTGTGCACCCAGTCAGGGAGTGCTCTGCCTCTATGAATTGTAAATTCAGGAAGGGCAAATTTGCTGTCTCTGGATTTTTGGATGGGGGTTGAGATGGATTAATTATATGTCAAGAGGGACTTGAGCAATAATAAGTGACTTTATGACTGTCTTTACCACTTGGTGGAAAGGTTACATTTAAAAATTGGCTTTACTGCACTGGATTTTAGGTTAAGTTCAAAATGCAGCTTCCGCTGTTAGAACTGAAGGGTCATATAAAATTCATTGCAATAGAATATTTATAAGTATCTGGGATATTTGTAGGAAACACAATAATGGTAGAATCAGAGCTCACAGATAGAAGGGGGAATTGTTAAATGGCAAATAAAAGCTCCATCTTTCCAGCACTTAACCCTACATATAATAATAATTATTACAAATCTGAGCAATGATTAAATTTCATTGTGAACCCCGGTTAAACGCGTGTGAATGGGAAATGATTTTGGTGCTAATAACTGGCGTGCTGTGAGCACTCCGGGCAGGACGGATGTGCATGCTCGTCACACATCTCCCGGAGCCTTCCCCACGCCAGCGAGGTGCAGGTATTCCTGGAGGAGCTCTGGGACTGCCGTGCCTCACTTCCCACGCCTGGGGAGGAGCGAAGTCCTGTTTGTTTACAGCCTCTCCTTTCTAATCACATAATTACAGCTTTTGAAGGCAGATATCTGACAAAAGCCCCCGAAAGTGAGCAAGGTGAGGGCGCAGCAGCTTTTGTTGCAGCTATTATCTCATCACCCTCTTCTCCTGCGAGATGCCGGGGGTGTGTTTGTGCAGGGCTATCATTTACCTCGCTGGCGTGCGCCGCCGCAATTATCCCCCTGAAATTCAAAAGTAAGGCGGCTGTTGCAGAAACAGAGGCCATTCAAACAGGAGGGGAACAGAGCAGCCCTAATTAGCGTTAAGTACCTGTAATCCTCAGAGGTTTTACCTAACGATAAAAGCCGGGGGAAGTCCCTCAGGTAGGAGCAATAAGAGCCCAGCCAGGCTGGCGGTGGATCAGGTGTTGTATGTCAGCTCTGCTGAATGCAGCCTATTGATCCAGAAGTCGCCTGTATTTTCTGCCACAAATTGAATTTAAATTGCTTACATGAAGAAGACATCTGGCAGGTTCAGGTTTACCTGCTTCATGTTTTGAAATAATTTTCTCCGCCAGCAAATAGGTAGGCAAGGGCTCTTCTGGAAATAAACCAAGCAAAGCTTTTTAGGAGACACTGACACGGTTGTTTGCAGGGCCTGAGCTTGAAGTAGGGAGCTGTCAGATGAGGAATATATTTTAGATTATTAAAATAATAAAGCAAGAAAGTTTTTGCAGATTAAGTACCTGCACTCTCCCTTCGTTCTTGATGAACAAAACACCTCCTCACCTCACGAAATAATATAAAAACGTACAGCCCTCATTTGCATGAAAGACTTTCTTTTATTTGGTGGACAGGTGTTGGTTGGGCCGTTGGATTTTTTCGTCGTTGTTCCTTGTTTGTGCAATTCAAATAAATGTACTACTTTATTTGCACATGATCAAAATTTTTTTTGTTGTTTTATACAGGACAGTAATCTTAGGTTCCCTGCCCATGGCAGGGGAGTTGCAGCAAGATAATCTTTAAGGTCCCTTCCAACCCAAACCATTCTGTGATTTTATTAAATGCTTACTGGAGGTTGTTGTGCAGAACAAAATTATTTTCTGAACATATTTGGAGGGGTTTGTCCACCCACAAGGTGGTCATCTGAATACAGGAGGTGGTCACCCAGGCCCCTTTCTCCAGCCATGAAGATTCTGAATCACCTTAATCTCTCTTCCAACCAAAGATGTTTTCACTTTAAAATTCTTTTTCAGATTCCGCAGAGTTGCACCAACAGTCCTCCATGTGTTGGAGTCTTCAACACTTAGGGAAGAGTGGAAACTCACCAAAAGAACCTGGGATCTCCAGGCCTCTGAATCAGGGTTCTGAATTGAACAGGTGTGTTCTACACTGACAAATTAATATAACACTAATATTAATAAGAACTCTCTCTGTGCACTCAAACAATAAAGCCAGATTAGATCCTGGAAAAAAAGGAAGAATGGGGAAAAAACTACCTTCAGCAAGAGACATGGGAGAAACCTCTAAAAATGTTATTATGTGTTTATTAACCTTTTTTTTTTAATTGTTTTTACTTATAGAGCCTGGTAAACCCTGGCCACAGCTTGCACATCAGCCTGTTTGTCTCCCTCACAAGGCACCTAAAGCTGCTGTTTGGACACCATCCATTTGATAATGAAGCAAGATGCAGGCGAGACAGCTGCTTTTTTCTCACTCATTTCACTCTGTTATTGGTTAACTTAGTGGAAAAATGTAAATTTTCCAGGGACTTTAGGTTGGAGGTATCCCAGCCAAGGTAGATATGTGCTTGACTTGAGGTTTAATTTAACTCCTGTGTCGTATCGACCGCCTTGGCCCACCAGGGACCCCCAGAGCCCTCCTTTGCCAAAGGTAGACAATGGGATGAAAGTAAAGTGTAATAAATGCCCCTGTCCAGTCCCATGTCGATATCCAGCTGCTTTTTCCCCCTCCTTTTTTTGCTGTTTTGAGTGCATCAGTATTTCACGTTTAGTGTAGTGTGATGAAACACCTTTCAGAATGGCCAGAGGGACACTCAGCAGTAGGCATTTAGGCAGTACAAATTGGAGTGAACAGGAGGACAGTTAGCAGGGAATATTTCTGAGGTCAAAGTGAGCTGGATTGGATTGGAGCTGAATCAGCTAAAAGCAGAGTTGAGAGCTACGGTACCTACTGCAAAGTAAATATAGATTACATTCCTTTGGACAAATTGATCCACTGGAGGACTGGATAGGTCTCCCAGAAAAAGAGGTTGCTACAAAAGAATTAAGTATTTGACGCTGACATACGTACAAAGAACCCTTAAACACAGCAGCCAGAGAGGTATCCCCTGGAGAGTCCATCCCAGAGCCTCACAGGAATCACCTGCAGTGCACTCTAAGATTTAAGGGTCCAGAATCTGGCACGTTCCTGTGGATGCTGACTCGATTTCTGTCCAGTGAACAAAGCCTGAAGGTTTAGCTGCTCATCTGAGCAACAGCTCTCACTTAGGCAAGAGGACAAACCATAAAATCACAGGGAAATTCAGTGGGAAGGAGCCCCAGGAGGTGCCTGCTCCCCAGCAGGGGCAGCTCTGGGCTCTGACCTGATCCTCTCAGGTCCTTGGAAACCCCCAAGGATGGGGATGGTACAGCAAAGGTGAAAGAACATCCAGCTCAGCAAGTCTGTCCTCAATACTGGTAACTCCAGAAAAAAAACCCAAAAAAACCAACCAAACCAAAACAAAAACAAACAAAAAAGAAAAACAAACAAACAAGCAAAACCTTGGATATGAAACCGTAGCAGTTTGTCAAGAATAATTTTTAGATTTTCTAAAGGAGCTACTAAATTCTTGGAGAAGGTGATGGAAAAAATTACTCTGGGAGAGCTCTCCTCTCTCTCCATTGACACTACGAGTGATGAGGATCTTCTGTCTCCTGAAAAAATGTAACCGTTGTTTGCACAACTCCTTTTAATCAGTAAAATACTTGTCGAGGAACACAGAATTGCAACTACCAATAGAGGTGCCATCATCTAACAGCTGAAACAAATCATTTAAAAACAGGTTATACCACAGGATCAATTTAAATAAATACACATGGATCAAAAAACAAAAACAAAACCAAAAAACCACTCAAAGAAAAATAGTTTAAAAATATAAATTATTATTAGGCTCAAACTAGGAATGTCATGAACATATTTGTAAAAATGCCTTGAAACTATTTGTAAAAACATCTTCAAAATATTTGTAAATTGTTTTGCTTTCTTCACAGAGATTATTTTAGGCCAAGCAAACACTGAAGGCGCAGAGGAGACAACCTGGACTGAGGGCTCTTCTCAGAGCTAAAGAGCTCAGTGCCCTTCTGCTGGGTGTTCCTGCAGGCAGAGACCTTCTCCCTGCACAGCCACTACCCTGATCTGCAATACACCACAGAGTCTGATTAAATAAAAAACAAGCCACATTTATAGGTGAACTCTTCCCAGAACACCCACCCAGTCCTTAACTCGTATCAATAACATCAACCATTCACTACAAGGGTGTGCAAGGCTATCGGAGCGGTGGCACCAGTGCTGTGGATGATTTTTTTTTCCGAGGAGGATGCCCAGGACAGCGCATCACAGGGGCTGGGATTCCAGCAGCACACAGGCAAGGCAAATGGATTTGCACGCTCAGCACTCCTCTGCCAACAAGCTGACTTTTAATATGGGAAATAGGCCCCTGCTCAGGATGGAGCAGTCCCGGGCACCATCAGGGGTCCAGGCTTCAGTGCAATTTTTTTTGCCGAACAGGAGGTATGTTGGAGGCATGTCCACAATGGAGTGTAACGTTACAGGGGGCTGGATTTAGCTGGAGCCCACAACTATTTATTGCAACTTAAACCTACTCACACACAGTCTTTTGACAGTCGCTGGCAAAGCTGGCCTTGATTGTCTGCACGTAGGAGAAAAATCACCAGAAGAGGGGAGATTAGCTTTATATATAGTCCATTTGTTGGCTGTTTTCTATGAGAACCTCCTTTAGATTTCTCCATTTCGTCCTGAGCATGCTGAGTTTTGAAGGGTAGGTAACTTTGAGACTGCAATACGTTTTCCCATCTAAAAGCCATCAGTAAAGTGAATGGGGCTGCTCTGCTAAGTGCTTAATGCCTGATGTAGGAGTTGCACGATCTAGTCCAGAAGTAACACAGTTACCTCAATTACTGCAGTCCCACAAGGCTGTTCACAGCGATACTTTAGGAAATGTTGTAGGCTCAGGCTCGGGTATTATAAACTCCTCAGGGCAGCATGACTGCACACAGCATCTCATCAGGAGTTAACAAACAAGTCCTGGATGAGACACTAGCCTTTTTTTTTTTTTTTTTTAATCTGTGCTAGGCTCTTATTTATTTATTTGCATCCAGGAACGAACCCAGCGTTATTAAAGCGCGGTCTCAGCGCAGCGCTCTCCGAAAGCAGCACGGCACAGCGAGATGCCCGGTGTACTTTTTGTGCTTTTTTACATTGTTATCAGGGAAAAATATGTCTTGCCATTTCCCAGGGGGTTCCCTGGGACAGCGTCTCAGTGTGAAAGGGCACCATGGGGCTGCCTCGGACAGTTTTCTTTCAATAAGGGTTTTTTTTGTTTTGTTTTGTTTCTATTGTAACCACTCTGCTCTGCTGCTTCACTGATTTCCCAGCTGTTCTTCTGCAGTGTCTGAAGTCGAACGCAGAAAATCTGAGGCTGAACAGCTCAGAAACAAGCAGCCCATCATGGCAAGCATGAGAAAACCATGAATACATCTCTCCACATAAAGATCTGACTCTCCGCTGCGTGCTCCGGCACAACGCGCAGGCAGAAATCGCTCTGCCAGGTAGAGCTGGCGCAAAACCAGACCTCGAATATCCCACTTCAGAGCTGCAAAAAGTGCAAGGTTGCCAGCACAAAAACTTGTTTTATCTCATTGTTAGTTATACCCACGTACAGAGCTGCGAGGGTCACCCAGGTGTAGTTTAGGCTGGACTTTGGTGGAAGGAGTTAATTTTCCCCAGAGCATTGAGCTTTCCCTGACAGTGCACGACTCTCACTCTGCTACACCAGGGAATGACAAGATTGAAGGCCCTTCCAATTGTTTATCTTTTTTCTGTGAAATGCCCCAGAAGGCATTATTTCTTGTATGACTTCACATGGGGAAAAACCAAGCAAACGAAGAAAAAACGTCTTTCCAACGACAGTTGACAATTCATCTGCAATGTGTTGTGCTCGGTTAAAAAGTCACTTTTTAAAATGTATTGTAAAAATACATTCATCTGATAAAATAATTCTGCAGGAACGTGGAATGTCTTTTGAAACTTACAGTAGCATCATAAATAAAATGGATTTAAAGTAGCTAGAAAAGTCATTTTTCCCAAGGTGAAGGACTTTCTGCTCTTCTTGACAAGACTCTCTAACCCATCCTAGGTAATTTTCTTTCAGCTTATTCCAGTAAACCCACAGAAATCAGTAAATTTTTTTGCCAATCCACAGTTCATCGTTTTTATCCTGCAACAGGAGGAGGAGTAGCAAGAGGAACATTTGAAAATATAGAAGCATAATGTATGACTACTTTCCTAATCAACCCTTTTGATTTCTTCATTTGAAATATTGTAAAGCTAAAATGTCATTCAAATACACTTGTAAAAAATAACATGATAAAAATATTAACATTTGAAGTATGTGATGAAAACTTATTCAATGTGAAACAGGGTTTTATTCCATGAAAATATTTTCAGAATAATTCGTAGTTACTTGGTTCAAATTCTTCTTTTTTTCAAGACAGACTGAAAAATGGAACAGGTTTTCAGCTGACTCCATTTCAATTTATTTTAATTTTATTTAGTTAAGTGAATGCAGTAAACTGTGTGTGCTTCACCCTGTCTGAAAAAAGTATCAGACAGAACACAATTCTCGAAGAGATGCGTAAAGTTATTACTTCACTTATATGTAGTCATGTTTTAGAGTATGTGATCCATCAAATCTCTGCCCAGATTGATTTTATTGACCTTAAGATTATTTTTTATATTAGCTTTCTATTACCTGGATTTTTCTTTATGTATTTGGAACATTATAATTTCCAGGTGCACTTCACATTTTCCAAACACGTTTCCTCCAAGCAAGAAAATCTATATGCTGTTTTATCATTCCTATTGGTGACAGGTCTTGCCTGCATATCTCCTGATAGGAGCTTTTTGTGCCATCTGGTTCAAACCTGCTTTGATTCAGAGACACCAGAGAGTTTCCCCGATGGGTCCTGCTGCAGCTCAAGGTGTGGCTGCTCCTGCCCACCCTGCAGAACAACAAAGTGAGGCTCAAAGGACCTCAACAACATCCCTGAAGGATCCAGAACGAAGGATCCAAGCAGCACAGCCCTTCCCTTCCACCATCCACCTCCAGCAAGCAGGTTGCTCTTACTACTTTGCAACCACCCAAACCCACTGCTGCCCTAAAAGACAGTGAAAACAAGGCCCCACCACTTCTTGGGAAGATTAGAACCACAGTTTCAGTGTTTCCCAGCAGGTACCTAAGCACAACCATTGCTCCAGTCTCCATTTTTATTGCTCTGGGCAATGGAAACTGTAGTTTCTATATTTCATGTATTGAAACTGCCTGGTCTCCAAGGCAGCAGGGGTATCTATATACACTGGTAGAATGCACTTCAGGCTCAATCACTTTGAAAGCCTGGATAATAGAGGAGCACTTGTACTTTGGATAACAAAGTTATTTCCTTTAACATCAACAAGCTGCTCAGCTAGTAACTGCATCAGGCATTGATTTTGTGAGCCTGTTTGTGAGCACTGGGGGGGACTTTTTCACCGATAAAACTAAAGAATTTTTCAGATCATTCTTCTCATGCATTATTTCCCAGAGCAGAGCTGACAGGAGAAGTTGTGTTCACTTTTGCAGTGTCAGTGGAACATCTGCAGCCCTGGATCTGTTGGCTTCGCCTTCCCCGTTTTAAGATAGGTTGAAGGCTGAACTTACATCTCCAGCCAAATTTTGTACCTGGTTCCTATTGGGGCTGTAAAAGTGCAATCACTTCCCAGGCTCGCTGCTTAGATCTCAGACCAATGGTTTGAACATGCAACTGGATTCAGATGTGGGCTCCTTCCTGCTAGACTCAGGTTTGTGTATTTCAGCAGGCCAAAATATCTGCCTGTTTACTCATTTGTCATTACAGAGTGCTAAATTAAAAATAACAGGAGCTACCAGTCATATATTCCCCGGCCATATTTTGCTTTTTCTTGTAAGAAACTCTCAATCTACATTTTTTCCTTGCATCATGAGCTCCCTCTGAGTGGCAGCAGCCCTGCAGTGCCCAGCACATTCCCCCTCCCAGCCTTCACCATCCAGCTCCTATTATCAGTAATGGGAACTAGGCACGTCCATGGAAATGAAAGCAGATCCCTCGGTGGAAACTTTTTTGACAGAAGTGTTTGCAACAACTTTTCAAAAAAAAAAAAAAAAA
>WEKY01019319.1:120367-132612 GCA_013390045.1 Picathartes gymnocephalus | reverse complement strand
AAAAAAAAAAAAAAAAAAAGAGCCCATGTCTCGTTTATTTTCCCTTTTCTTCCTCCCAGCTTTCTGTCAGTCATCAGTCGAACAGGAGACAACTCATTTCATTTCTGTGACACACAATGATGGACTTGTGTTACAACCCTGACTTATTTTGAGAACTTCAATTTCTCAAGCTGAAAGCCTGAATGTCCCATGCTTGGAAGGGCTATTGATCTGATGTAGATGGACAGCTCAAGAGGAACTGATACATTCCTTACAGCAATCTTTTTCTGACCACCACATAATGTAGACTTTCTGCTTGTTTGTTGACATCTAAAAACTTTGATCCTGTGATTTTACTGATACTCTTCTGCTGGCTCTACTCAATATTTCCCTGTGCTACTTGATGTAGGAGTTATTTATTATCCACTACCTGGAATGGGAAAGCTGCTTCACTGTGATAAAATGTGTGGATTCACGAGGCAGCAGGAACCTCTAAACGCACATCACAATGGTACAGCTGCAAATGTGGGACACTTCCCAATCCTAATCCTTCCTGGCGCCTTTCAGCACACGAAATGTCACCATGGAACAGGTTTGGATCCCCACTTGGAGCTTGGGACAGGAGAGACCAGCCCTTACGAGCAGCACTGCCCACCTTGTGTCCAGCCCAGCTGGAACAACACCCTCAACATTACAATTTAATTACAATGTAATTACAATTTAATCAAAGGGGCTAATTTTGCTTCAAAGCAGGATAAATACCACAAATCCACGTCTCTTCCTTTATTTTTTTCCTTTTCCCCAGCTTTGCTTCAGCTTCCCTACACCTCTGCTGCGTGGACAGCAGGTACCTGTCAGGCCTGGGGATGTCACCACGGTGGCAGAGCCCCAGCACCACCCTCCTGGCTGTCTGCAGGTCACAGGAAACAATTCATTCCACTCTTAATGATTTATGTAATTTCTTTGGACTCATTCCTGGCTTAGGGGTTTTTCTACTTTTTCTATTACTGCTTAGAGAACCAAACCAGCCTTTCAGGGGCAGCTCCTCAGCCAAGGTAGCTCTTTGTGACAGAATTCGTCTGTGTTAATACCAGCCCAGGATCAGCCCCAGAATTTCATTATTATTGCCTTTAAAGGAGGGTCTCCTCCTCCTCCTGCAGGACTAATTTAGAGCAATGAAAATTAAACTGCATCTCATCTAATAGTCAAAAAGATCTGCAGAAATTGTCCTTGTTTAAATACCAATTCAACCCTTTTCTGTCACAGCAGGGTAGTGCATCTATTTTTTTTTGTTCTAAAAGCCAAATACTATTCAAACAAAAGAGTCACTTCCACGTTAATTACACAAAAGAAAAAATAAAAAACCTGTAAAAAAAAAAAGACAGAACAAAGCCACACAAGAAAAAACTAAAAAGAAAATTAAAGCATCTTTTGAGAACTTAGTTTGTGCAACTGAAGCACAGTGTGGTCTTAGACCTTTACTTTGTGTACAGAGCCAGACTGTATTCTTTGATTTGGTGCACAGGATCACAGCTTATTATGACTATAGTGGTTGCAATTTTGTTGACATTTGAATGAAATAAGGAAGGAATGAGGAATAGAGGTAAATGAGGTTGCTGCAGGAAAAGCATCTGTGATTCAGCTGATGGGAAGAGAATGTTAGCACAGGAAAGTTCTAAAAAACCCCTAAATGGCTTATCCCATCCCCAAATCTCTCTGTGTTGGTACTGGTCTCTTGGTTTGAGTTAAATTCATAGTAAATTAAGAAGAAAGAATTTTGGGGTCTTGGGGTATTAAGGACAAGAATCTTTTCAACCATAATTGCAACCGTTTAAGGCTGATGGGGTCAGGTTCTTTTCTGGTTTAGCCCTTTCTGGGATGCAGCAGATCCCACTCCTCCCGAGTCCCTCTGCAAGGTGGGACATCCCAAAATAATCACCCATTTAGGTGCCCCTTCCAACCTGGGCTGAGACCATTTATCACCAAAAACCAACCCAGTGGGTTAAGAAAGGCTTTGGAAAACTGATTCAGTTCAATCTTAAACCTTTATCACAGTGTGACCTATATTTAAATCTCTCTCTCCTTTTTTCCCCATCACCAAACCACCACAAAATCCCACATAGGATCTGTCACTGGCACCTCAGAGGAGTGAAATATTTGCAGGGAATTCAGTATTTTCCTATTAATATCTCCCTCCCCCTCATGCTGGAAGATACAGGGGCTCAGGTCAGATTTTTGATTCCCACCTCAGAAATCCAGGAACATCCCATGTGTGCCCTGAGCAGTCACCTCTCAGCATGGAAAATGCTTTTTCCCTGGTGAGAGGCAGCAACACTCCCAGCTTTTCCCCTTGGAAGCCCTTTTCCCTTCTCCTTCCCACCCATCACTTGTTATCCTGGATCTCCAAGGTGGCAGAGGGACAAAGGGAACCTTGGCAAGGATCCATTTCTGACAGCCTGTGTGAAACCATCCCTCCACAATATGGAAAACTAATAATAATGAAAAAACAGATTATTTAAAAAAGAAAAGGAAATAAAAAGGTGGAAATTCCTGGTTAAAGCCTCTGCCTGTACAGAAAGCATAACAGCTTGTACGAACTGCAGCACGATGACTACTGCTGTTAATGCTTCCAGTGACATCAGTGTTTTCCAAATTACAGAGTGCAAGAGGCTGCTTGGGGAAGCTGAAGAGAAGAAGCTGAAGGTAGTGAGGGTTTTAAAGGACGCCAGAAGCAAAAGATATTTCTTTACATAGTTTTTGTTATTTTATCAATTTTTTTCCTCAGATTTCGTGATTTTTGGAAACATCCCCGCAGCAATGCCCCGACAGTTAAAACCTCAAATGCCAGCAGACCCACCTCAGATCCCTGAGCAAGTCTGCTGCCACCAGTCCTGCTCACACACCCCCTGCACTGCTACTTTTGTGTGCCCAGTCAATCTCCCAGCTTTCAACCAAAGTGATTGTCGAAGTAAATATTGAGCGGTGAGGCCCAGAAAGCTTCCCTAAAATACAGATGCATTCCATCTATTGCATTTTCACCCTGCCCCTTACAGAAACACGGGGAGCTTTTGTCAAGATCTCTGTTTCATAAATCCAGGCTGTTCCCTGCCTGGGCACTCAAAGGGTTTTTTCTTCCCCTTGGGCTGGAGGAAGACTCTCAAGCTGCTTTTCCAGGTGTTGGAATAGTGCAGAGCACTTGAACCATGCTCATGGATGGTGGCCATCTAACTCACATGGCCAAGAGTGTGTTTTCCTTTTTGGCAGTGCTTTTGTTCCAGGTGGAATAGTCTTTCATCCACACGAAGGAAACTCTTGCTTGTCTCACTCCCAGGTAATGGTCTATAACCATCCAGCTGGAGTGAAATATAGACCCTATATGGATATGTATAGATATATATATATGTATGTATGTACATGCTTTTTCATGCATTGCTCACACCCACGCTGCATTCTAAGTTAATTGAATTAAAAATAAAAAATAAGCACATTTATTCCCTTTCCTGTTAAATGCCAGAAAGCCCTGGAGTAGCTGCACTTTTACAACGCAGACACTCCAGACCAGGTTCCAGCTGTCGGAATTTTATGTCCTTGAGATACTTCTGGAATAACAAAGTGTCATACACATGTCCCTGCCAGTACACGAGATCAGCACATGAGATCAGACCTGCAGATGTTGCCTCCACATCCACCCACTGGCATCTCATTATCAGTTGAGTTGGGATCCTCCGCCCATCCCCAGCCAAGCAGGAAGTCAGGGGCTGTAATTTGTGAGAATGAGCTGTATAGCAACCATTTATCTGCAAAACAAACCTCTGCTGGCCAAAACTTTGGAGGCAAATGAGAGTCTTGTGAAGGTTTTGTGTCTTGGCACACGTAGGTAACGAGTGGGGAATGCTGTGATCACACAGTTCCATCAGCAGTGGGACTTGGAGGTGGAGGAAGGGTCAGGGATTAGCGTTGGACACACAAAAAACTGCTTTAATTGACTGGAAAAGACATTGGTCAAGGGTTGGGTTAGATGATCTTGGAGATCTGTCCCAACCTTAACGATTCTATGGTCTCATTCTATGATTGATTTGGGGAAGGAACATCACAGACCAATGCACCTGACTTCCTTCACCCTAGCTCTTGTGAAGAAGGGAATATTTTTCTGCCAGGAAAAAGAACTATGCCACAGTGGGAGGGAGGCAGAGGATGGTCCATCTCTGCCTCCATCCTCAGGGACAGCAAGGCCAGACAGCCAGGGCTTTCACCTAGGAGCTGATGAGCACCAATCACCAGGGCCAGGAAGGAGATCCCTTGATATTCCCAGGTCACCAAAGAATTCCCAGCAGCAATTTTATTTCTACTCACCTAGAGTGGCAATCCTAGCAGCCCCAAGCACAGCACACAGGGTTATACAGAGGGAAACTAGCTTGGGAGGAAGGAGTCAGTCAGGATCCGTGCTGCATCGTTAATTACTCGGATAATAAACCCAGGAAGAAGGTGTGCTTGGAGTCCTTGTCACGCAGGCTGCTCCTCTGGCAACTGGGGAGAGACATCTGCTCAGCCCAGCCCTGCGCTGTCGCTGTGGATGATCACACCTTTCTAATGAGCATCTCAAGCTCTTCCTGAGCAGCAAAAAATCAGCCTGGCTTCAGCCCCCTCTGGGGGCCCTGCTACCAAGAGGTTGAACAGCTCAGAGGTGGGGCCAGCCAGGCTGAGAGCTGTGAGGTGCTGGAGGTACATCCAGCTCCATCATCCCCTGGCCCCTCACCTACCCAAAGCAGGAAGGACAGGAATTTGCCTGTCATGTTTTTCCTCCTTTGCTGCAATTATGATTCTTTGCTTAAGTTTCCAATCTTTAATTGTCTTGGAAAGTTACAGTCACAGCGCAGGGGAGAGAAAGAGAAAAAAAAAATCCCAGCTCCTCTGCCTGACTCAAGCGTCTGTTTTCATTTACTACTCCAGGCTTCTGAGTTACTTTGTTAACTCGATGAAAATAAGGTTTTCTTGAGTTGAAAGGATGTTCTGCCCTTGCTGGCTGCTCTACCTCTCAGTGAGCATAGTGAGGTGCCCAGGACTGCCTCTGCAGGGGAGTTTGGCCCGGGTAGCTCCATGTGGGAGGTGATATAAATAGATAAAAAACCTCACTCATGCAACATAAACTTACTGTTACATATACCTTCCTCACTGGCACACAATGTAACGCAAGCTATGTGGCTCTTCCTTGCCAGAGAGGCCCACTCACAAGTTTTCTGTTGAGCACAGCTATTAATGTCACACTTGTGTTCCTAGGGAAAAAAAAAAAAAAACACAACAAAAAGAAGTGCCACTACAGACAAAACTGTTCAAGTTTCTATTGCACAACACTCCAGTTCCAGTGAACACTGCACGTGCCTAATCGAGTTCTCCAGTGCAATTAAGCAAACCACGGAGGGTGAAAGGTGGGTTTTCTCACACCTGTCTCCCCCCTGGCAGGAGCAGAGTTAGAGCATTGATAATGGTGGAGCCCGCTCTTGCCTGGAGTTCAAAAACCGTTCACCTGATGCTAATGAAGGAGGCCAATTTAGCTTAAATCGCCCTCTAAAAGGTGGGGAAGGGGTCAGGAATCGGTTTGCACAGACGACTACAGAGCAACCCTGGGCAGTTCTGCTTCAAAAGGTTCGAAGTGCATCAGTGATGCAAAGCTGAACTCAGAAAGATGCAGCCTGGGACTGCTGTGCTGTGTGCAGCTCTTTCCAAAATTCCAGGTCAGATACAGACAATTGAAGCTTAAATTAATAATAGTAGCAAGCTTCCATTTTAACCTCGGAATCTCTCTTTTTTTTTTTTCTCAGTGAGCCCTGAGAGTGTAACACCTTGAAGGGTAAATGCTGGAGCATGTGAAGTGCAAAGGTTCTGGCTGTTCGCAGCCCGTCAGGAACAGCCAAGTTTTAGCACCTAGGCTGCTGCTGAGATTTTGCAGGGCAGTGGCAGCACTCAAACACAGAGCTATTGTCTGATCGAGCTGGAGTGCTCACAGCGCCAAACCAGCCTCTCACTCGTGGCCGTGGACTCGTCCTGACTTCAGATGGCAGCATCTGATCCATAAATACTGCTGGGTTCTTATAGCTAAATTTAACCTATAGAATATAGATTGCTAACATCCATGGGCTGTGTGGTGCCAGCTGAAGCCAGAAGGATTCCATGGTTATAACCCAAGCCATTGCTTCATAAATTTCCCTTAAAATACACAGGCCACGTATAAACTGGCTTTCTGTTAAAAAAGGCATCGTTTACCACCCCTTTTCTCATTTTAGAAAATCACTAGACACGTTTGGGGACTGATAGACTTGGCTCAGCTACACACATCTCTCATGGAGCATCGAGGCTCAAATGTGACTTTTAATGCAGAAAAAAAAAAAATGAAGCCACATGCTTAAAGAAATTCAATTTAATTACTGTCTTACGGTGAAGTCTACGGTGGCAGAGCAAGAGGGATGCTACCTTTCGTTCAATGCACTTGACCCTCACAGCTGCAGCCTCTGTGACATCAGAGCTTTTTTGAACACCTTTCTAATGGGCAAATTTTGCCAAAGTCAGAACCAGAATCTCTCTTACCTTGGCCCCTTGGCAGACCAGGCAGTCCCAGGATCAACTCCCCCATGCATGCACAGCTTTCACCTCAAAAATCAAGCCAGTGCTATTCTTCTTCCCTTTCATTATCATTAAATTCATCCCCAGTTAGGAGAGAGAATGCAGTTCAATCCTCTGGCTTCCCATGAAATTATGAAACACTGCCTCTGAACTCAAAAAAAAAAAAAAAAAAGGGGAGGCACTCATTTATTTTCAATCCAAGGCCATTGTTAATCACCTGCGTGTTAGGATTTGTATAGTGCACTGAAAATAGACAAAGTTCATCCTAAAATGCCAGCACAGTCTTCCATTAATCTCCAGCTCAGTCCCTTAAAGGAGGAAGTAACAACTCTGTAATGATAAGGCTCGTGGCAGCAGCCAGAGTGCTTGAAGGTCTGTTCTTGTAAAGAAAATTTTTCAATTAGTTAAAGAAGCCAGGAGCATCAGCTTTCAAAAAAAAAAGAGCTTCCTTATGAATCTTTGATCTCTCTCACTGTACCATGTTTCTCATGAAAGACAGTCGTAGTGGCACTGTTTAAATAACATCTACAAAACAGTTCAATTTGCAAATCAGTAGGATTACAGTTTCCTTTATAATCTTTATTTAAACGAAGTAGGGAGAATGAGCTGTTAAATTAAGGGCTTGTCTATGAGAGTTGTGTCCAACTAGAAGTGGCCAACACTTGAGAGTAACGGGAGGAAAAAGAAAACATGATTCATGCAAACTAAAAGCAGGAAAAAAGGCCAATTTAAAATGCTTGAACTCAGTTCTGGTCCTAAAGCCTCAAAACCAAAGAATCTTGTTCAGGCAGGTTACCCACCCTCCTAACTACCTCTAATTCGTGCTTTTATTTTAGTTTCATGCTGTTAATTAAATTTTAATGAATATAAGACATTTCTGAGCACACCTGAAGCTGGGCACAGCCAGATGTGGCTGCTGGGGAAGGGACAAGCCTGGAGAAGTGCTGCACAGCACCTGACAGTGAGTTACCAACCACGCCCTCCTCGGGTGGGTGTGGTGCTGCAGGTCTCCAGCTTGGGCTGTGGGCTCCGAGTTCCCCACCCCAAACCCCATCCCAGCAGGGAGCTGGCTGTGGGGTGGCTCTCTGAGGGGCAGGGGACAAGCACAGA
Organism: Picathartes gymnocephalus; assembly: GCA_013390045.1. Lineage (NCBI taxonomy): Eukaryota > Metazoa > Chordata > Aves > Passeriformes > Picathartidae > Picathartes > Picathartes gymnocephalus. The sequence goes on along the minus strand of WEKY01019319.1, from coordinate 124,905 downwards.
ATCCCCGAGTGCTTTGGGTTGGAAGGGACCTTAAAGTTTCATCCCATGGGCAGGGACACCTTCCACTGTCCCAGGGTGCTCCAAGCCCTGTCCAACCTGGCCTTGGGCACTCCCAGGGATCCAGGGGCAGCCAAAACTTCACTTGTCTTGCTCTCAGTCCTCTCTCCTTGGTGGGATGATGTCCCAAAACATCCCTGATGCTTCTTCACCAGGGCTGGTAAGGAGAAATTCTGGTGCTGTCTTGTAGTCCAGCCAAAACCTGTTCCCTGCCTCCAGCTCTTAAAACCCCAGACAGCCATGGATCCACCCTCTCTCCCACTGCAATTCATCCCATCACAGATTTACTACTGCTACCGTGAAGTGTGATGGCAGAGGTTATGTTCCAAAAATGTAAATGTCACTGAATTACGTAATCATCACTTCAGCTTTATAATCTACATATATGGGATTCAAATTCCCAACACGCTCCCTGGGATTATCCCTGTTTTCCAGCTCTCCTGTGGTTGGTAAAGTGAGCCCAAAGAGGTCCTGGGCACCCTGGAAGAGGCAGAAATGACTGATGGTATCACAGGAGCACAAAACCCTCATTTAGCATCTGAGAAATCGGGATTATTTTCTTTATGGCAAATGCCAACTAAGAGTAGAAGTAGGATTTTTCAATAGTTATGATAAAAATATACCAGAACACAACCACATATTTGATAATAATAAAAAAAATATGGCATCTTGAAAGCATTTTTGACAGGCTTCCACTTTACAAGTTAATGGCAACATCAGAGGTACAGGAGTCCTGGAATAAATGGAAAAAAAGACAGAGCAAGAAACCAAGAAAAGCATAGTCATAGATGGATGATACTGCCTTGGCAGGCAAGGTAAACAGTGAGGAAACTCACTGCCAGATGCAAGAAGACTTAGATCATTAAAAGGGAAAAGAGATGAAAAAACCATTCAACACAAATAAATTAGAGCAGTATCACCAATATTGTCTGTCAGCATTCCTGCTACAAATCCTGGTTTGCAGGAGTGTATTCCACATGTGAAAAAAATATCCCCCGAGTGGAACTTGGCCTGCCAGACTTCTGGCCCGTGTTAACGTGTCTTTTGTCTTCACTAAGTTTTGTGAGGCATAGATGGAAATTTAATTTGGATTCACCGCGATCAGCTCACACACTCCAGGCACCCACACAAGTTTGTGCTACCTGAAGTCTGAGGAAGCCTTCAAGAATTATTTTTCCCCTCTGGAAATAGCAATAAGGTATCAGGGTTTAATCTGGGTACATGAGATTTTATAACAACATTCCTTTCATTACTATTGAACATTCCCTTCAGTAAAAAGTGTTGAGATGGGGCAAGAGAGAACTGATGGTGCCTGTTATGCAAATAATTTAACTTTGAAAATTGTGTACATCTGACTATGTAATACTTAAACTATCAACATCTCAATAAAACTTGACAAATACAGACTGATCTAAAGTCCACCCTACAACAGATGAGTCTAAGTAGCAATTTCTGATAAACCCGTGTAGTGTTTGATAAGAAAAACTGGTACCTAAAAAAAAAAAAAACCACCAAAAAAAACCAAAACAAAAATCAATGCTTTAATGAAAAGTTGTTAATAATCCACACCATTTTAGTTTTTAATCTGATCATCAATAGACTAGCATTTGAATTTCTTTACTGCAGGAATTCTGGAGGATAAAGCATTATCTTCTACTAGAAGCTATAACATTTTTTTGGCTGATAGTATAGATTTTTCTTTTTTTTTTTTTGGCAGCTTGTTTTGATATACAGATACAAAGGATTTCAAGAGATTTGTCAATGTAAAATTGAATTAAGTATAAATTGTTTAAATAACTGCACGTGTACCACGAAGTGCCTATGAAAAACAAGGCTGCAGCTCTGGACGTGCTGGTAAAAATGAGAAATTCTGAGCTGGGAATGGGTCGTGCCCTATGATCCGTGGTGTGCATCACTGCTGCCTTTCCTGCACTCCTTCACCTGTCCCCCTGATGGGATGAAGACAGAGGGAGGAAGATAAATTGCTCTTCATAACTGAGATTAGGCCAGAGCAACAGAAGGAGAAACAGAAAGGAACAAACTCTCTGGGAAGTGAGAGGCTGTATTTACTGCTGACCGTGGCTGGGCTTTGTCCTCCCTCGGTTTGTTTTGTCTTCTGGGGGACTTTTTTGTCTCCAAACTCTCAGCTCTTGTACAAATGAGGTCTCCTAGAAAAGGGTTTTATTCCTGTGCCCGTGAGTCAGCCAGTAACTGGTTTGGATCTGGGGTTTTCCTCATCCTGTCCCTGTAACCCACATTTCTCAGTGAGGTTTTGTCAGGGCTTTGACTCACAGGCTAAGCCTGGACACATCTCGGTTTAACATCCCATTCATTTCTATAATTTACCGATTTACCTGGAAGAGAACACACATCAGGCTTTCGTACATTGAAAGAATTTTTGTTTTTTTTTTTTTTAAAAAGCAGCCTGTAGCCTGGATCTTCCCAATGAACTGTGAGTGACACGAGACACGAGGAGCCCCCCCACGGCACTGGGCAGAGCATCCCCTGTTCCTGGCACATGGAATGTGACAGCAGCTCCCACTGGAACACAGGGCAGGCCCACGGAGAAGTGGAAGCACTGAACACATTTTGTATTTTTTTTCTAAAGGGGATTTTTTTTTTTTTTTTTTTTTCCCCTGCCCATGCTGTGTCCTGAAGACTGAGTTATACACACAGAGCTGCAGCTCCTGGGGAGGCTTCATCCCCTCCCCAGGGTGCTCCTGGCACACCTTGGAAAAATATCAGCACCGGGAGATCCCACAGAAAACACATGGAAAAATAAGCATGAAAGGAATAAGTAGATAAAACACTGTTGTCAGAGTGGAGACAGAATGCATTGGAGGGGAGAGGAAAGACAAAAGCAGCAGCTCACAACTCTGAAAACAAGAAAACACAGAAATTGGGTTTTTTTTGTGTGTTTGTTTGTTTTTCAGCTCTTGATTTCCACATAACCCCTGTTTTCCAGCTTTCCACTGTGTCTTCTTCAGATGTTTTAGCTCTCCAGATCTTTTCATGAACTCCCCACACATCCATGCAGCCCTAGAGAACTTGGAAAAGCTGCTGCACATTCGGATCCTCACTTTATTCTATGACATCCAGGAGCAAACCTGAGGGTGGAACATTTCCCTACAAGGTAAGTAAAACCCCCTAAAAAACCTGACTTCAGCAGGCCAGAAATTCCCACCAGGTTCCAGCTGCTCAGGGATCTGTTACTGCCCAGCGGGTCTGGAGAATGGATGGTTGAGCAATGTGAGATGGCCCAAAATTCACAAAATAAAGAGTTTTCCAATGCCTCGAGGCCTTGGCACCTCCTTTGTTCCTTCCCTTGGTCCTTTCTACTTTCAGTATTTTCTTTCTGGTTTTTTTTTTTTTAATACCTGTGATATCTTATGACATCTTCTTAATCCAGCTTTAATGGACAGGAAAAAGGGAATTATATTCATTCCTTGGAAAAATTATTGGGAGAATTCATATATTGTGAAGGTACTGACAGGAATACCTTAAAATTACCCCGTGATTTACAGAATCATAGAATCCTTAGATTCATAGAATAATTAGAATCATAGATTTGTGCTGAACTGGCAGGTTAATGCTCACTGCTGGACACTAATTTTTCTGTGCTTACTGCTCATATATCTCAAAGGCTTAAATAAGTTTTCTGTCGACTTTTTATTCTTTATTGGTAGCCATTTATCCTGGGGGGAATTTCTCCTCCCCTCTTTTAAAACCTCTCATCCACAAGCCGTTTTCAGTTGCTGTTACATTACTTCATGGCCCTGTAACGTAAATTACAATTTAAAAAAAAAAAAAATCCCTCTTTGAAATTCTCTTTAACTCGTATTTGCTGTATCTCCAAAATGAGTAATTTTTTTTTTTAATAAATATTTTCCTTTAATCCATGATAACTGAACAGACGTTTCCTAAATGAAGCCAACAGACATGAGAAGATTCGTTAAGTATCTGAGTTTTCTGACACTGCAGATTGGAAGGGAGCAGCAAGGGACTTTGTGCCAAAGACAGGACTTTGAATTTTATTTCTCCTCATACCAGCCAGTCATGGAATTGAGGAGCTGGAGCAACTGTACATCTCATGTCAGGCTATCACAGAATTAAACTGTGCCCTTTCCCACCACACACAGCACCCTCAGAATATTAAAATATGTTAATATTAAAATATTTAAAATCTTAAAAATCATACACAGCACTAACATTGAATTGATAACCTTTCTTTCAACAATTCCCCAACAACAACAACAACTGGAAAACAATGGCACAGATTCATCCCAGCTTCTTAAAACCTTAAGCTTCTGAAATCAGTCTTCACATTAGCATTGAATGCAGCAACATTCTGATTTCAATTATTGACAGCCTGAACTAAATTAGTTAGCATCTCATCTAGTTTCAACAGTCTGCTATTCATTGAGTCGTTCAGATGTTGGATGGATTCCATCAACATCTCCTGAACACACTTTTTTTTTTTT
>WEKY01019319.1:108749-120354 GCA_013390045.1 Picathartes gymnocephalus | reverse complement strand
TTTTTTTTTTTTTTTTAAGCCAATCTGCTGCTCTCTGGTTCCTTTCTGACACTTCCACCCCTTTCTAATATGATGTTCCCTGAGTTATCACCCCTCATTTCCACGCTTGTTCTCTGTTGTCTCCACTCTCTACTCTTACTTTGCATTTTCCTCTCCTCTCATAATTTACTGTATTCCTTATCAGCCCCTGTACCACGTAGCTCACCAAAATACTGATACTTATTTAGCTTTGACAGCTTTTAATTGTTTCTTCAGGATCACAATTGGAAGGGATGCACCGTCACCATCCCAAAACTGTGTTTCAACGTGGCAGTGGCTTTGCACTGAATATATGAGAAGGAAAAGAACAAAAAAAGGCACCAGATTTAGTGCAAATCTTGAAGATTTTAAGGTAGGTGCAGGAATTTCCCCTCATTCCGTACGGGAATCAAGCACATCCCCCGTGGTTACCGTGGCCCTCTCTGTGTTTTGTGTCTCCTGATGCACCACCCACGTGCTGTGGTTCCCCACCCACAGTGGGGAATGAGAGGCACTGTGGAAGCCGGGAGAGTGGCAAACACAGGGGGAGCACAGCCCTGAAGGGCATCTTGAGCAACGTGGGAAACGTTCTGAGCACCAGGAAAGAAATCCCCTTCGGAAAAAGCCTTTCCAAAAGGTATAAGGGTAGGTTTGTGTTTAGGTTGATGTGCAAGAATAGCAGAACGTCATGTTTTTCACGTTTTTATCTTTGTGAATCAGTGCTAAAAATTATTACCCCTCTCCTGCTCTTATTTCAGAATTACTGGTCTCCAGTTCCCCATGCATCCTGCTAAGTGACATTATTTCAGCTCCCACTTCCACCAGAACATCTTTTGCTTTACCTAAACCCACAGCTGCTGCCCTCAGTGTCGGTGCAGAGGCTCAGACAACAAACTCGAAGCCATGGCAGCCTCAGGTGCTTCACTGAGGGCCCTGGATCTGCTTTTCATGCCCAAATCACTGCTCTTCATTCTGTCTGCGTGTATCAATCAAGTGCCAGTTTCAGGCTAGCACAGAAGCTGGGAAAGTCAGTCTGCAAACCAGACTGCAGATGAGGAGGGAAGAGAAGGAACCACTCAGATTGCTAAACTCTTATTTTCCATTCATCAAAGAGGGGAAAAAAGAGTTCTAATCTTCACATGGTGTGTCTGGTCAAACAGTACAGAATGCTAGGTTTTATGGAGCTGCTCTTCTATCCCAATCCTATCCAATTTTAAGTTTTTCTGACATGAAAAGTCACACAGTTGGCTGGGGAGGGGCTGAAAAGGAAATGATTCTGCCGCTTTTCTCTGCTCTGGTGACACCACACCTTGAGCACTGCATCCAGCTCTGGGGAGCCCAACACAGGAAGGAAAACAACCTGCTGGAGAGAGCCCAGAGGCACCAGGATGATCAGAGGGATGGAGCAGCTCTGCTGGGAGGAAAGGCTGGCAGAGCTGGGCTTGTTCAGCCCAGAGAAGAGAAGGCTTTGAAGTGACTTCACTGCAGCCTTCCAGTACCTGAGGGAAACAACCGGGAAAGGTGGCGAGAGACAATTTACAAGGAACTAGAGTGACAGGACACAGGGAATGGCTTCAAAGTGAGACAGGACAGGTTTAGATTGGATACTGGGAAGGATTTCTTTCCTGTGAGGGTGGGGAGGCTCTGGCACAGGGTGCCCAGAGAAGCTGTGGCTGTCCCTGGATCCCTGGACGTGTCCAAGGCCAGGTTGGACAGGGCTTGGAGCAGCCTGGGACAGTGGAAGGTGTCCCTGCCCGTAGCAGGGGGGGGGAACAAGATGATCTTTCAATCCAAGCCATTCTATGATTAATTCTATGATTCTATTCAAATTTGATCTGTGGACCCTGCACTACACTGTGCCTTTCTCGGCTCTAGACTGGAGAGCTAAAGCCTTTGAACAAGGCACAGTGGAAATGATCTCCTTGATTCAGGGTCCCTCAGAACCCTAAAGCAAACCTTGCTCCAAAGCTGCCTATGGTTCAGAGCTGGACCCTTATCAAGACTTTCTAAAATAGATAACATTCATATTTTCCGTGCATTTGTGGATGGCTGCATGAAGGTGTTAATCCCCTACGTACAGCCATTAGCAAGGAATTCATTATTCTGCCCAGTGAGTTATCCCTCTATTAAATGTTAGGAAGAATTAGCCTAATATTTACTGTCAGCTATTTGTTATGTTAAAGAGGTCTTTGCCAAATCTCCAGCACCTCCACCACATGCACAAAATCATACTTTAAATGAAGTAATTCTGAATTAAACAAGTGTGCTAGTGCTACTAGTGGGATTTATAGTAACCAATAACAGTCTAAGAATGTATTTCACAGATTGCTTCTTTATATTGCAAAATTAATAGAGTTTTATATCTGAAGAAACAAATCTGCACATTAAAAATCAATGTAGCTCATGATACACACTTGGTATTATTTCTCGGAATGCTACAGCTGGCATGCACAGCCTAGTTAAAATATTATAATTTACTTGACTGCATGCATAGTCGATTTGCAGTCAAAACTGCCACTTACTACATGGGAGGAAAAACAATGACTTCCATGCTACTGCAAACATCAAAGGTAGTTTTTGCACTACTCCCCCTCAAAACCTCCTGGGAAAAGCCCTGACTCATAAGCTTTGCACTGGTTACTAGAGTGCTTCTTAGGTTTGAGGAGAAAAAAAAAAAAAAAAAGAAATCATATTTTGCTACAGTACCTCCACTGAAAAATCCTCAACAAGCAGAATGGATTGAAAAATTCAAGCATGACTAAAAAGTACATTCCCCACTAGTCAGTGAATTTTGCTCCCTATTTGTCACTGCCACCTTGGAGAGCGGTGAGCATTAATAATGCATGGGTGCTAGGAATGTATTAGCAACTAACCTTGCGAAGAAAATCAACTGGGGACCCAGAAGAGCTGTTAAAAGAAAAAAAAAAAACAAAAAAAAAAAAAAGGAAGAAAAGAAAAGGAACCAAGTCAGAGCTCTCTGGTATCCTCTTATTTATTGAAGAGGTTTTGGGAGCAGTGTCAGGGATGGCGGGCTCTATGCATCACTGCAAACTCAGGCTGGAAGTCTCTGGAATGGGGCGGTAATTGAGTTCATTGATCACGTTCAGGAGCAGACCCACCCCCACCCACGGAGCTCCCCAGCACTGGATACTCTCCAGCACAAGAAACACCCCAGAGGACCCAGGATATTTATGCAAAGTGGCGGTTGGAGCAGAAATATCTCTATTAAAGGTGTTTTTAAGGAAAGCCTTCGTTCTGCCACTACTGGATTTGCAGCTGCTTTGCAAATGTTAATTGTGATCAAGTTCTCCTAGGAACTGACCAGCACAGCACGTTTGTCAACCAATATTTTCTAGGATAGGACCAGTGAGGTGGGTGGAGATACCTTTACCACCTTCCACTGCTACAGCTGCACCATCCTGAGCATGAGGTTACCGCCACAGCCATTCAAATGTGGTTATTCCCGTCTTTTATTTTATGCTGGCATGATAACATATGGATTTTATTCTCATTTTGAAACTCTTCAGTCCTCTCAAATCCAAGTTATCCAGTACCCAAGGAAAATATTCTGCTTTCTAGAATAAAACAGCCTTACCCTTGCACTTAGTTTGAAAAAAAATTGTGCAGGAAGCTGCTCTATCCTGCTATTACACTTAGCAGTAATGGTTTCAGTTATATATTTATGTCCTGACATCTCCTTCTAATATATACTGTTTGTATTCCCAGGCCTTTTTTCTGGTATAATAATCATTACAAGTTTTACATGGAATATAGTTGCCTTTTGTGCTACTAGCCAAAACAAATACTGTGTTTAAATCCACCTCACTGATTCACCTTCTCAGTGAATGTATCCAGCTTGCCAATGCAATGGGGAGATAGGAACAGTCCTAAGTTCTGCAAAAAAAAAAAGGGAAAATAACATGGTTTTCCGTTCTCCGTCTGCTGGAAAAATGGACAAAAAATTTGTCATTTACTTTCCTCATCAAGGAAAAAATACCCCAGAATTTTCTGTGCAGATCCATCCTGCTCCTCCTGAAGTAATCAGAATGACCTGAAGCTCTGAGCTAAACTATTTGCTTTGTAACTCATCACTCATATTTTGAGTTGCCCGTTGCAGACCCTCATGCAATTAATTCCTTAAGCTCATTATGACTTAATGTTGCCTCCCAAATTCAAAGTTCTCCATATACAATTTAATCTTTGGTGTTTTTTTTATTAAAATGTGCTTTGAACGAGATGTTTTGCCCCCAACAGAAGGGTTGGGCCAACTCCCTAATTAAAAGCCTCAGCCTGTGGATAAGCTGGAAACCTCACTGTGACACAATCCTCCTGCCTTTCACCTGCTTTCCTAATGCTTATCAACTCATTTGTGCCATTCTTCTCATCTTTATTTGATGCTGACGACAAAATAAAGTTAAAAGACACCTGCTGGTAGATAGATTTTCCACTGAACATGCTTGTACAGGCCTTTAGGAAAACTAGCTTCTGGCATCCTAAGAGGATCACCTGATTTAGATCTGAAGATTGAGAAGAGAATTGGTTCAGTACTAGTTTCTCATTCTCATTACAATTGTTCTCCGGAGAAATGAGCAATTTTTCACCATTGTTTTCTTGACACAACGGTCTTTGTTGAATTTTAGTGTATTTTTTTTTTGCCATCTTTCTTTATCCCCTTTTCCTTTTCTTCTTCCTTCCAAACCTCCCTATGTATGGCACAGTTGTTTAATTTTTGTTATGGAAATGATTAAAGTTTTATTTTGTTTTGGTTTGTTTCATTTATCTCCCAGGAGTTTTTTAGGGTGATAGTCACTCTGTAAATGAATATAAAAATGCTTTTGTCAGATTAACTTGCATATTAACTGGTAAAATGCTTGTTATTTTACTCTGATGTTACATTCACAACAGGATAACAGTTTTGATCCTGTTATGCAAAAATCTGCATTATAAATTAGAAGACATATTTCACACTTTTTTTATCTTGGGCAGATTCCTAATGCAGTCATTTGGTGTTAGGATGAAAAAAATGGAGATAAGGCAACTTCCATTAGCTCAGCTCATGTTAGATTCAGCAGGCACGAGCTCAGGCCATACGTGGTGACACCTTGCTCACATGATCTGAGTTTGGGTGATGTCTAACAACTCAAGAAACGTTGAGCTTCACAAACCCTATGCATAAAACCTGCCAGTGGAATGCAAAGTATCTTGGGCTGAAGACTTTTTTTTTTTTTTTTAAATTTTTTGGGCTGAAAACTTTTTTTTTTTTTTTTTTTAAAGAAAAAAATATAGTTAGCTAAATAAACTTATAATTATTACTTACACTAGGATCCTATTCATTAAGTCCTGGAAATCTCAGAAACATCTTTCAACTGCAGCCTAATGTTTCATAGTTAAAGGCAGTTTTTCAAGAAGTTAATGTCTTTTTCTTCTTTCAGTTATTTATAAAGTTTCTAAGGAAACTTGAAATTAGTCAGACAAACTGTTTATCGAATTCCATTTGTACTGTTTCCAACAATATTAGCACTGTAAAGCTTCTCTAATTTTGTAGGTTTATAGATCATGATTTTAAATGCTGCTAAGTTGATAAATCGGACGCTAAAGATGTTTAAGATCACTGAATATCACAGGTGACTTAATTGTTCCACTTTTAGAAAATCTCTGAGTGAGTACCACCTTAAGAAGATATCCAATTTGCTTTCAGAAGAATATTTTATATCAACATACCCAGTACAATCTGATAGGATACAACAGGGATCATCCATCAACATGACAAGTTCAAAAGGGATGCTCCTGTAAACTACACACAGAGAGGAAAGGAGGTGTCTCAAGTGAGACAAGAGCAAATTTTGGGAAGCTTTGTTCAAAATATTCACCCTCCATGCTCCTTTTCCAAAAAAAAAAAAATGAAAAAAAAAAAAAGACACAAAAAAGGAATTGCAACTCTTGAATTATTTTTGTTCTGTGTCTTCTCACAATGAGCAGTAGATTTCCTTATTCAATTTCTATCTTTTTACCTCTCTGTCTCTGCCAAGCTTCAGTCTGTTGCCCTACCCACAACATTTCCAGCTCTGTATGTGCACGGTGCCACAAAGGCTCAGCCCCTGCTGTGGGGCTCCAACTTTCGGCCTCTGCGTTGACTCACATCTATATTAAAAAATTGTATTTTGAATTCCTGTGGTCAAAAGCAATGCAAAGAGAGCTCCATGCTCACGGGGAGGGTTGTAAGAGTCACGCAGGTCTGTTTGTCAGAGAAACTGGAACGGTTTGGGTTCAAAGGGACCTTGAAGTTTATCCCATCCCACCCCTGCCGTGAACAGGGACACCTTCCACTGTCCCAAGGTGCTCCAAGCCCCATCCAGCCTGGCCTTGGGCACTTCCAGGGATCCAGGGACACTTCCAGGGCCTCAGCACCCTCACAGGGAAGAATTTCTTCCATATATCCAACCTAAACGCACTCTCTGCCAGCTGAAATCCATTTCACACTGCCCTATCACTCCATGCCCACATTTTCTAGGAAAAAAAAAAAACCATGTTAGGGCATGAGAACGGTTTGGGAGAGGTGGACTGCAAGAAGGGAACAGACAATCTGCAAGGCTTTGGGGGAGGGCTGTGAATAAGGGGCAGCGGCCATAAAAGCAGATTTTAATCACTTTTACCAATGCATTTGCATGCACACACCAACACAGACCAAGCTGTTCCTACAAGAACAGGCCCAGAAGTCCCCAGCCCTGGTTCCTGGTGCTGGAGTGGCCGCTGCTGCTCTGCCCAGGCACAGCTCCTCAGAAGGAGCATGTTCACCCAGGAGCCCAAGCAGAAAACGCCTTGATGCAGCTCCTTCTCCTCCTTGCCCTCATCATCCAGTTTGGAAATAGTTTAGAAAGACTCCAAATTACTGTGCTGGGATTTAAATCATGGCTTTTACGCCCTGCCTGCAGCGTCCCAGCCACACACACAAAAATGAATCAATATGAAGGGGAAAAAAATCCCCCAAATCTAAAACATTTCAAACAGCACAGCACGAGCCCATTCACAAATATGCACTGTCTGTCCTGAGACAGAGTCAAAACACACAACACTCTCTTTTCTCTTGACCTTGCAAAATCTTGCCATAGCCACTACAAGCTCCAGCCAAATTTTTCTTTCTCTTTTGTTTTTTGGTAGAAATGGAATTTACAGATTACAAAAATGGTTTGCTCGAGTCATCACCATCCCTTTGAACTTTGAGGCCATTTGAATTTGATCCTGACCAGGCTGACCATAAACCCTTCTCTTTGGATAATAGAGGAAGTGGAACTGTTTGTCTTGAGTAACCTTATAATAAACTGTAGCTTAGTAGTTATGAATTAAAACTAAAATAGCTAAAAAAAAATTATCATATGTACCTATGTGTGTTTTACATATATGGACATACACTCACATAAATACACATTAAACTTGATGCCAACAGAAGTGAATGAGTGAAGAGCACTGGCAAAGTTAAGATTATTTTTTTAAATTAACAAACTTCATCTACTCATTCTTTATATTTTTTATTGTATCAACAGAATATAGCTCATTTAGATGAGCTTAATAAATAAAACCCTCTAAATTTTCTGTTCATAATTCACTATAATCTATGTATAAAATTCTGTGCAGTAGTCACAACTAATAAAGCTCCAAAATATATTTTATTTGGATTTTAAAATTTTGCAATGCATTTTTCATAAAATCATTGAAGATTACATCTTTCACCCCAAACAAGACACGTGAAGTCAGGTCCATTCAAGCACCCAAAAATTTGAGGTTTTGGATAGATTGAGATGCCTAAACCTAAACTTTGGTCCTTGGATGCAGAGCTGGCTTCCCAACATGGCTTTAGCAACATGCAGTTGTGAATTTGAAAAATTTGGTATGCCCTGGTTTAAGGGCTCAGGGCTGCGCACCGAGTGCCTGAAGGATGAGTAGAACTGAGGTAGGACTCTCTCAGTCGGTATTTCTCATTTCTTCTACCTGTAGACAGATCATTTTGCAGCAGAATGATGAATTCACTCTTTTGGAGACTGTGATATTTTATGTGTACGTGCTGCACCAGGAGCTGGGCAGAGAATTGTGGCCCCGGGGTGACCACATCCCTAAATTCAGTGATATTTCAGCCAATCTGGGCTGACAGGACAAATTTCAACCTTTCAGCCCAGTCAGAGTTGTCCCAGGCTGGTTAAAAGCAGTCCTGAGGAGAGGAGCTGGGAGAGACCAGGTGGAGCCAAGTGGGCAAAGTTAAACCCTTCTGATCATGCAGGGCTAATTATGAAAAATGTCCTGCGGCATCGTCTGCCAAAGAGAGATTTTAAGCCTTTCCAGTTCTCCAACTTGCTGCTCATCAGAGGAAATTAAAAGCAAATAAAAAAACAACCACCAAAACTCTGTGTGTGTCCCAAGGCAGAGAACCAGAGTCCACCAAAACCAGTGATCCATCAAAGGGCTGTGTGAACCAAAGACACAGCCAGAGGCTCCCAGGGAGCTCTCAGCCCACTGCTCCTTCCCAGATTTCCCAGTGACCACAGAGCTTCTGGAGCTGGGGTGCAGCACACAGAAACACCCAGGGGCTGCCCAGCATGTTGTGAAACATCTGGTTTTTGTCCCTGCTTGTAGGTGATGATGAGAATAGAAGGACTGAGTCACCAAAGCCTAAAGAGGAGAGCTGCAACAACTGAAAACTTGTGTGATTTGGGGCTGGTGTTCTTTTTTTCTGTAAGAAATAACCTGATTTTTCTTTGCTGTCATTCATGCTCTGCATACGCGTGACCACGAGTTTTATGAATGGAAAAATATCTGAATTCAAAAGACTGCACAAAATTAACAGATGATCAATGTCTGAAAATTTGTGCGGGGTGTGCATTATTCATTAATTGCCTTTTCATTTGATTATTCACCAAAAAGTATTAATTATTTCCCTCTTTAAAAAAGCTTCAATGATCTAATCAAGAGGAGAGGGAAGTAAATATCATATGTCTTAGGAGACCAATAGTGTACACTAAGAACCAAGGATAAATTGGAAATAGTCAAAAGGGAAAACAAGGGAACACCTACAGCTACTGTTTGTGAAAATCTAAAAATATCTGGGCATTCACAGAAATAAGGAAGGGTTCCCAAATATAAAAAGTGTTTACCAGAAAATGGTGCATAATGAGCAATTTAACCAGCTACTGAGCAGTGATCCAAGGAATTCTCTGATTCCTAAAAAGGCAATTTGAGCAAACAGATATTTGAAGACTAAGAAAGACTATTCTGACAAGGAATATCAGGGAAGGAGCAGAATTTACTATAAACTTATCCAAGAATGTTAGACATCTCAGCTGTCCTGAGTCCTGGATATCTCAGAATAAGACAAGGGGAGAGAGATGTGCTTCTGATAGAGGGAAAAGGTGGTTTCTGATGCATCCAGAAGCTGATTCTAATCCCCACTTTATTCAAAGAGAAGCAAGTTCTTCACACTGCTAAGGCTTGCCTGGCACCAGCAGCTGCTCCTCTCCACTTCCATCAGCACAAGGATTCTCCCAGTGCCCAGAGGGGACCAAGGGGGAGGGCAGCAGGCAGGGAGAGGACTGTTTGCATTCCAAACTGAAGCTTTTTATAAACTTCAAATATTGCAACTTTCCCTTCAGCTCCTCAGAAAAAAAAATCCTATCCCAAGTGTCTGCACATAACCATAATTCACATCATTCCATGAAACCTCATTTCCAGAACTATAAACAGGGTTGGCTTTTTTTTTCTTTTAAAGTTAACAGAACTAAGCCTGATGTGTCTAATGATACAAGATCTAATGAAAAAAAAACCAATATTGCTGCAACACAGAAAATGCATTTTGTTGCAGAAAATACTTACCAGGTAGATAATAACATTTTATGATGAGAAAAAACAAAAAAAACTTTCTTAAATAGAAAAAAAAAAAAAAGCTATAATCTTCTATAATTTGGTACAGGAGACATTGTACCAAGGAAATTCTGCTTGGCAACCTAAACTATGATTAAAGGTAGTCACTGCTACTTGTGATCATTTCCTAACCTTGAGACTGAGCTGTCCTCCAAGCTAAGTTTTTGGTAACCCAGTAGTTTATGGTTGGGACAAATCTTGATAGAAATCCAAAGTCTTCCTGAAACACAGCAGTGGTTCACTTTCCCTAGCAGATAATTTAATTCAGATACACGTTTTCTGTCAGATCTCTGCAAAAATAAAATGCCTCATGAAAATCTACACACAGGACTAAGACCATTGTCATACACACACAAAATAGCAGAGGTTGCTGCACAGAAAATATTTTCTTCTCAAATTTTAGTCTATTTAATCTTAAAAGATTGGCAAAGAACCATAATATTCTAGCATTTCTAGTATACTTTTCCAACATTTATCACTTCTTTATTGGCCAGAAATGCTTTTCCTTTCATTGACAGACACTGTAATCCTTCCCTGCAAAATTATCATGACAAGTTTCCATCACAGGCACAGGGATCCTCTCTGTTCTACCCATGGTGGCAATGTTTCATGGAAAAATGGAAGTGTTTTACTTGCCTGTCCATTCCCCTGCCCAAAACCAGCACTTCCTTATGGCAGCCAGATCAACAGGACTTTTTTATCATCCATAAAGTCCATCTTTATACAGGACCTGGCTGCTGTTAAATCATGAGAGCTCCCCAACAGATTTCCCATGGAGCTGTGATCCCTCCTCAGTGAGCAGCCAGGGACTGCACAGGTTCAGTGTTTCCCTGTGCCAGGCTGATGGGTGTTGGATGCTGTGTCTCTGCTCACGTCTGCTGCCAGATGGATTTCTACAGGACAAAGGGAAAAACCCCCCACCTGAGGAGTTGGTGGAAGACCTAAAGCAGCTGAGCTGACAAGGTAAAACACCCCTACACAATGCTACCAGTAAAATATAATTTAAGATCGCTTTAAAATTTCTATTCAATGTCAGTTTATAGCCAATGACTCTAACACGTATTTTGTCATTATTTGCTATTTCTACACAAATTGCTCTTTTTCCACTCCTCTTTTCTCCTTCTATAAGCCACATCTCCCAGGCAGGGGTAGGAGCATCACGTGGAGCTGCAGAAGTCAGGCCAGGTGAAATGAAGAGACTGCTCATTGCATCCCACTAATTCACATGCAATTTCCCAGAGCACATTAAAGAAGAGCAGAGTCAGAGCAGGGCTCTTGGTGCCTCCCAGCAGAGGCTCTTCCCTGCAGAGGGGTAATTGCCATCATTCTCTCTCTGCTTACTCTCATATTAAAAGAAATAAATATCTCAGAGCTACTTCACTCACTGTGCCAAGGACAAGAGAAAAATCTAAGAGGATATAAAGGTTTTATTTAACACCATGGTCATCTTTGTGTTTTCCTGCCCAGATGATGGAGGGAAACACCTTTTTTTTCTGCAGGGTAGATGGTGTTAAGTTTTTTGTGGGAGTGAATTGAGTTTGAGTTTGCAGAAGTAGCCTACAAGCAAAAAAAAAAACAGTGTCATAATGTTCAGCCAAAAAAACCCCCACTGAAAAACACTCACCACAAAAAGCCAAATACCCACCCCCAAGTGGAAAAAAAAAAAAAAAAAAAAAAAAAA
>WEKY01019319.1:44772-108730 GCA_013390045.1 Picathartes gymnocephalus | reverse complement strand
AAAAAAAAAAAAAAAGATGGGGGGAAGAAAAAAAAGAAAAAAATCCATCACACAGACAGAAACTTTCTTGAAAAGGTTTGCTCAGCAATGATGTCCAGCCCCAGACAAAAGAGATGTCTTTGGAAAACCTCTGGGGGAGGGGGAAGTTGATGTCCCTGGACCCTGTGGCTCAGGGAGGGGAGCTTGGTGAGTAAATCTCTGTGTGGTTCAAGATCCAAGCAGAGCCATCAGAAGAGACTCTGACCTCACTGCTCAGTGACATGGATGTGACAAAAACCAGGGAGAGTGACTTTTTCCACAGGCAGGCAGTGATAGGTCAGGGGGGGGATGACTTTAAACTAAAATAGGAGAGATTGGGATTTGATGTTTGGGAGAAGTTCTTCACTTTGGAGGGTTCCACAGCCCTGGCACTTGTTGCTCAGAGAAGCTGTTGCCTGGAAATGTTCAAGACAAGGCTGGATGGATCTTGCAGCCACCTGGGATTGTGGAAGGTGTCCCTGCCCATGGCAGGGGCTGGAATGAGATGGGCTTTAAGGTCTCTCCCAACCCAAATCATTCTGGCATCCATGATTTTAAGAGATGCATATTTTTTTTTGAGAAAGACTCACCTGACCGTCACCTGATGCTCTTGGTCTTTTCATTCCAAACTCACAGGAACTGAACTCCTAGAAATGTTACATTTTCTGCCCAGTAAAATCCATATACAGTTACAGCATGTGCTGGAAATGAGGGACAACATGAGCAGGAAAGGGCAAGAGCAGCTGACAGGTCTGAGGTGGCACCCAAGGTCTCAGGCTGGAATGTGCTGGCAGGCAGGCTGCAGCTGAGCCTCCCAGTCTCATTTTGCTTTGTCTGAATCCTGGGATGATGGAGTTTTGCCTTTGCCAGTTGAGGAGCACCTCAGCCTTCGCTGCATCGCAGATTTTGGCTCCTTCCCAGCTGGTGGCTGCTGTGAATATTCCATACTCTACGACTGGCAAATGCAAACTGTTTTACATCCACTCTGCTTCCCCTGCCTCGTGGTAAATGCAATTTTTGGTCCCTATGGAAGCAATAGTAGCTGTCTACACAGTGAACACTGCTAGGAATCGAGACCGGGGTCGCAAAAAAGCCCCCACCTCTCCTGGAGCACTCTCAGGTACAAGGTACCAATACAAAGGATCGACACGAAAATCTCTGTGGGAAAATAAACTTCCCTCCTTTTGTGGGTCAAAATCCCCACTGCCTCCCTTGTCCAAGGCCAAGCACCAGCCCCTAATTCCTGCCCAGAATTCCCTCTCAGAAGCACCTACCCAACCTCTCCAGAACAGCCCCTGTCAACGCATGGCTCTGTACCTAACGCCTCTCCAAGCCTTTTATTCCTGCAGAATAATGAACCTGCAGAAGATGCTGAGTTTTCCCCTGGCTTTAACAACCCTAGCCCTGCCTGTTGCTGCTGCTGCGCTCCATCCCTGCAGCGCGCTCCCGTTAGCCCGAGAAATAATGAAAATTTACGCCCAACTCGCGCCCTTTTCGGGCATTTCTGCGAGCAATCCAAGAGCCACGGGAACAAATTGATGGAGACAGAAATGGGAGAATCCCACCCTGTCAGAAGATGAATGAGCTGAGCTTACATGATGTGAACCATGGCTGACAGAGGCGAGGGGGAATCAAAGAGTGAGCAACTTTTGACAACACACGCTTCACGGCTCTGACCGCTGAGGATCTACATGATTATCTCCAGACAAAATAACTGTGAGTAAAAGGCTTACATACACTTAAATTAAACACAGCAGGGTTTTAGTAATCTCTGTTTGCATTTTACTTTCTGTTAAGAAGGAAATTGCTTGGACTGGGAACATTTCATTTAATGGCATTTTTAGTTACCTTTTGTACTTCTAATGCCATAGTCTAAATTCACCCCAAATTACCCAGGGAAGGTAAAAGAAACTTTTGTCCTTTATTTTTAATTGCTGTAGCTTCCTTACCAATTTTACTAAATTAAATGTGTTTTAAAACATCACCGTATTTGAAACCTAATTATCCCAATCTCTGAATGAAGAATAGCTAACAATACAAACCGCATTTATGTAATTTATTTTGCAAAAGGAAAATAAATGGAATGCAGTCTCAGTAATGATATACAAGTTTGCAATTCCACCCTGCTTTTTTCTCTTCCCCACAACAACTTAGGGAAGCTGCATTTTTTTAATTTTTTTTTTTTTTTTTTTAATACAGATGCTTTAAAAGCATCTCTGCTGTGGCATTTGTTGTATCTGTGTGCTGCTCTTAGAAGGAGAGAAACTCTGCATAATGTCATGTTCTCTCTAAGTAGCATGAAGGGCTTTTGTTTTGTGTGGTGGGTTGGTTTTTTGTTGTTTTTTTTCTTTTTTTTCTGTTCTAGCTGGTCATGAATGAGGATTATGGCCTGTCACCCACAATAAGTCATGAATGAGGATCATGGCTGGTAATTGTGATGTGTAAAATAAAAGGAGTGGGAGATGCAGGGCTGAGATGCTCTGGATGTTCAATCATTATTCAACACACCCCAGCCAAGTGGAGTTTAATCTTTTCGGACCACCTAGTCCTGAGAACTTAAATTTGGGTTTTGTTGGGTCAGCCACCATTTACTCACTGCATTTGTCAATTACTTGCTGACTTCCCCGCACTTCCAGCTGTTTTAAACTCTGTCCCAAGGAAGAAAATTGCTCCCAACTGATGGTCCCACTGGTTAAAAGCAACACATGAGCAATCCTCACCCAAACAAACAAATAAAATGTGGAGAACAACATTATTAGGAGAGTTCATTACTAGAGCAAGCAAAGAAAACTACTGGCATTTTACACAGTGAAGTTTCTCATCAGTCAACAGAATTTTGCTGAAATTTTCTATTAGGCTTACAAAAAGTTATCAGGATTTAATATAAAAAATAAAGGACTATTTATTTTTTTTTAAAAAAAATCATTAAAAAACCAGTATATGTGCCATTAATTCAGTTCATATTTCCACTGCTTTGCTTATGAAGATGCCTTCAAGCTCGGTAGCCTGCTCGCTGTGAGTAAACACGGGGACATATGTGGTCAAACAATCCAAAATACTTGCAGAAAATTACTTTTACAAACAAGCCTGGGAAATTTGCTTTGCTGTTTTCTGTTGGGTCGTGTTATTTGCTCTCGGCGAGTGTTCAGATGGGCCCTGACTGGTTTATTCAGACAAATATTTGCAAGACCTTTTAAGTTTGGCCTAAATGTTTATTTGTTCAAAAAATTTATATGAGGAAGGACTTTGTTATTCTTCATTCACTTGCCAGCCTCGTTATTCCTCATTTTTAAAGCAGTCAAACACCCAGTAAGAGAATGGAGACAATGCCCGTGTGATTTTGATGACAAATTTTGTATTATAAACAATGACTGGTAAAAATGTTCGGTGCTTGAATAAGGCCAACACTTGTTTGCATAAACCATCCAGTAAATATTTAGAAATAACAAATACTTTCCTAGAAATCAGAATTGCTGTGTGAGCAAATCGCCACCAAGAAGGAGCACAAAACCTGGGTAATTAATATTTCATTTGCCATGAAAATAAAACTGTTCCAGTTGTGCCTGAATATTTCAAACAGAAAAATTAAACTCGAGCAATTCTTTATATCCCTTCCAACACAGGTGGTTATTAGAAACTCTTCTAGCTAAGGATACTCCTTGGGATTCTATAAAAGATATTTCTTAAATTAGGTAAATCACACAGCTATCTAGACTTGCTCTTGGGAAGCCCAAAATTCAATTTTTTATTGTGTTTTTGGTTTTTTTTCTTCTCTTTTTCAAATGTGTTTCCTTCCTTGTGCACATATGCTCCTCTGTTAACCTCGGTTGTTGCTACTTGCTCATATTCCTACATCAATTTTACCCTAGAAAATCTTTAAACATCAATTTTAAATTTTATTTTATTATTTCTGGGGGAAAGAAATAGCATGAAAATATTTAACACTTGTGGCCGGTGGATAGAAGGAAAATAAACACATCAATTGAGCTCTTTCAACCTTCTTGATGTCCCTTTATAGTCTAACAAAGGGCAGAAATATCAACATCTACTCATGAAACATAATAATGGTGACCAAAGTGTAACTTTAAAATGAATTTGCCTATTAGCTGGGAAACATTTATTTATGCAGTGCTGAGAAGGAGAGCTGGAGCTGAAAATATCCTTTCAGAGACACTGGAGCACATTATTAGGAGCTGTGGCACACCAACACACAGGTATTGCCCAATTTCATTACTACCTGGTTAATTAACCTGTTTAAAGTGTGA
Organism: Picathartes gymnocephalus; assembly: GCA_013390045.1. Lineage (NCBI taxonomy): Eukaryota > Metazoa > Chordata > Aves > Passeriformes > Picathartidae > Picathartes > Picathartes gymnocephalus. The sequence continues at coordinate 104,447 of WEKY01019319.1, read as the reverse complement.
AAGTTGGCACCTTGTCATGGGAATAACTAATGAGAAGCCATGAAATAATTTGTTTCTCAATTAAAAACCCCGAAAGAAGAAGTTTTGCCTAATTAGTCCTCTTTCTTGTTATCACCTACGCAAAGCCAAGAAGATTTTGTAAAACTTAAAGATTTAAAAAAAAAAAAAAAATAAAATACTCTATGTAGCATCTTAGGAAACATTTCAAAGATCTTTAACAAAATGTGGTGTTATCCAACAGCAATAAGCAAGCCAAGGAGTTTTCAGGGAAAACACATTCAGGAGACAGCAGGAATGTGAATATGAGTCTTTTAATTTAATAGAATTTATTTGCTATTCTTTTTTAGTGTATCTAGAGGTCAAAGAGACAAGAGAGACACACTTGAGTTATCAATTGAGAATAAATTCCAGGATAAATAGGGACCTTGTTGTCTATTAACAAATTGCCTGCAAATAAGTAATATTTTTTATCAGTGCAGTCATTTAGGATTAACAATTTATGGAAAAAATGAACCTCAGTTTCAGAAAAAGGCTGTTATGAGAATGGGTTATTAATTTTCATTAGTTTTGCCATATTTGCCACTTTGGGGAACACTCACCTTAATTTACAGATAAAGGAGCAGGTTCAGGAAAGATTTAAACACCTAAATATCACTTGAGGTGTTTGAGCCTGAAGTTTGGGTTTTCAGAATGACTTCCTAAAAATCAAGTATTAAACAGCAAAAGAGTCATTGGGCTACTCTACATACAGTGTAGGAAAGTTGAAAAAAAAAATATATATACATATATGGAAAATGAGATACTTGGGGCATTATGGACTCTAAGCAGCAAGTCACACACCTGGGGGACTGGGACGTGAAATTTTTTATAGATATCCCAGCCATGACAGGGCAGGATGGGTGAGGGTGTTCCCTTGAACAGCAGATGGGCATTAATGAGATAAATTGGGAGAGCAGTTCTCAAGATTAAACTTGTGGTATTAGGAGGAAAAGAAAGAGAAAAGTAAGAAATCTGAGGTCGTTTCCTTTTTTTAATAAAAGATGTGGAAGGAATGAGTATCCTGAAGAACAGGGGAGGATGGTGATTATGGGCATCAGAGGGGGAAATTTAAAGCTGTGATTGAAAGCATTATATGGAGGTTTAGGAAAAAAGAGTTGTCCCAACCTGAAACACATTGAGAAATAACAGTAAATAGTCTTGAGTATTGTCTGACTTCGTGGGAAAGAAAAAGGAAAGAAAGGATGATGCTTCCATAACGTATTTATATGTCCTATGGGTGTAAATAAGCTTAATTTTTTGAGAAGAAGCTTGGGAATGGGCTGAGCGTGGTATATTCCTAAGACAAAATCCCTCCTTGCTTGCTTTGCTCCCTCCATCCCTGCAGTTTCAAATGCTGCCCCACTGGAGAGGTCCAGGCTGGCATGAGGAGCTCCCAAACCCTGGCATCCCACTGGAAACATCCCTGCCTGCTCCAGCCCTGCCACCCACCTCGTTGCAACCTCAGAGTAAAAACTGAATGCAAAGAACAGAGGCAGAGCAGTTTTCCTGATATTTGCTCCTAGGGAAAAAAGAAAAAGGAAAAAAAAAAAGAAAAAAAAGAAAAAAAAATCAGATGCTCTCCCATGATTGGGAACCAAGAAAAAAAAAAGGCAGAAGAGGAAATGAGGTAACTGAAAATTTGCCGAGCTATTCAGATTTTTGTTACTGCTTTGGTTGTAGTGTCACCAGTGGTGACAGGTGACACATGACTTCCCCAAAAAGCTAAAAAAAAAAAAGTCTTTTTTGTGTTTGTTTCGATTGCTGTCATGATTTATGGCAGGGGTACCACAAATCCCCCCTGTTCCACAGGACTTTGGTCAAAATTTAAAATCCAATTTGATATTGGGCTGCTTAAACATCTTCATATAGTCTGAGTTTAGGTAGGGAATAAAGGAGATGTAACTTAAAAACTATGGCAGAACTGGTCAAAAATGCCTTGTCTGGCTTTTTTTGTTCCTCTTTATAAAAAAACTAGTCTATGGCAATAGGTTTGCTCTTCCTTGAAAGCCTCTTACTTCACTGAAAATGAACACATACGAAAACTAAAATATTTCCCCTTTTCTTGTCTTTCCTGATGGGGAGAAATCTTCCCCAAAGGGCAGAGATGTGTCCAAGGAGCACAAGCTTCCAGGGAAAACCTTCCTGCACCTGCCTGCAGACAGAAGCTCCCAGCCACCAAAAATGAAATATTTTAACTGGTTTTGTCAGGGCAAAGAAGATCTGTTTTGTTTCCAGAAAGCAGAAACCAACTGCAAGGTTTGGGCTTTGCAAGGCAAGGAAGGAAATCCAGATTGTGTGTTGGAAGGGAGCTTAAAGATCATCCAGTTCCAACTCCACTTCCATGGGAAGGAGGGTTTCTTTATTCATTCTTTCTGGATTGAAGATTCAAATAGAGAATAAGAAAAAAAAGAAAAAAAAGAAAAAAAAAAAAAAAAAAAAAAAAAAAAAAAAAGTAGAGAAATAACCAGTATATGCCACCACTTCACCTCAGCTTGTACACACTAGTGCACACACATGCACAAGCACACACATCCATAATGGATGAACTTTGACGCTTTTGCTCCTGAAAACCAGCTTTAGATTATCTTATTCATTTATCAGTACTACTGTTCAGTTTATATTTTGGCTTGCTATTTATTATGCAAAATAACATGCTCATATTTTATTCAGCGGAGCATTTGATTGGTGTAAAGCTTTATTTGCTGGCCTGCATAACAGCATTTTGTCTGGTCTGCGGGCACTGTAAGGTATCCCAGACCGTTCATAATTCTGACTGACTCCAAAAGAGAAGACTCTTACAAGGCTGAAACTCCCAGCACGTAGATGGCAGCAGGGCCTTTGGTTATACCAAGTTACAAGTGATATTTTGTCTTTGATGGAATGACTGGCTACTTTTAACAGTAAATAAACTTTTATTTTCAGAGTGGATTGTCGGTTGCTGAAGGTATCTCAGGATCCCATGAAAAAAAAATGCTCTTTTCTTTAGTGTACAGTCTCTGAAGTCTCCTGGGCAGCACTTCCATATTCAGAGTCTGTTTCTGGCTTTTAGAGTGATCTGCAATCTTTTTCTAAGATCTTTTTAATCTAAATCTATTGCATTTTATTAGTTTTCAGGTATTTCATAGCTGTTCTTTTTTATTAAGATGAATATGAAATATTTTAAGATTTGTGTACTTTAAAGGTAGACAAAAGAATGCATTAAATAAATATTTTTCATTTGCTCCAACCCCAGTAGTCAAGGAAGACCAGATGACTTCAAAAGCTGCCTTTAGTTATCTGTATAAAGATAATTCAAATAATTTCCATTTTAAATACGTTTAAAGAAAATGCTACACTACAGGGTAAAGAATAGATGATAACCAACAAAATGGGAAAACAATCTAGGAAGGCCAGTCCAGGAAGCCACAAGTGTAAAAACTCAATGTATTTACTTTAAATTACAAATTATGGGCCTGATTCACAAGGATATTATTGACTCTAGGACATGCAAGGAGGAAAAAATAGTTTGAACAGTTTAAGGGGGAAAGTCCAGGCTGATTTTTCTCTGATCAAGGACCCTGAATGAGGAAAAGTTCTTGTCTTCCATGCCACAACCAAGAACCTCTTTAGGGCAATATTGCATGTAGCCCCCAGTGGGGTGGGGACAGCAATGCTCCCAAAAGAGGTGAAATTTGCTCTTTTACCCAAAACGATTCTTCTGGTAAGAAACACAGCATAGAAGGACCCCATAGGCAACCTGGGAGAAATACACCTCTATGTAAAAATACTTTTTAAAGGAAAGAAAAAAAGGAAGAAAAAACAAAACCCACTAAACCAACCACCAAATATGAATTAAAAAAAAAAAAAACTTCTCAGGGCAAGGGAAAGCTGTCTCAGCAGCATCACTTTTAAAATGGATAAAAGCCCTTCTCAGAGCTGAAGATAAATCAGTGGCACCAGCTTTAACAAAGAGAGAAACCTTACTTAGGGCTAAGAGACAGCAGGAGTGGTAGGAGTACCAGCTGGAACAGAGATGCACATCAAAGAAATTAAAGCCCTTTGGCTGAAGAAATTACATGGATACTATAAACTAATAACTTTAAATATTAAAAAACCCTTTTCAGGCTACAGCAAAGACACATGTTACGAGCAGCCAGCCCAAGGTTAGCAAGCAGTGAGTGAGCAGAGCCCCTCAGAACCAGAGACCTTCACCTTGATGCCTCCCAGGTAACAAAGTGAACTGTTTAATCCCGACTGGATAAAGACACAGCTTGCTACGCTGGTTTGTTGTTTGGTTTTTGGTTTTTTTTCCCCCACTCTCCCCATGCTTTTTAGTCTCTGTTAAAATACATTTGTTAATCATAGAGCAAAGTTGCACAAAATGTTCCATCTCAGAACAAGGAGTTACACACAGCCTGTGCTGAAGCAACAGCTTGCTTTTCAGCATGACTCTGCCTTTTCCCTTGCCCTAGACGTTAGGCTTTAGAGAGTTAAATTTAAGGTCTAATTTTCTTTACCAGCAGAACGTATCTCATTTGCTATCAGTGCATGCAGTAGACTTTTTGTCAACATGGTAATTCAAGGAGGAAGTCAGGCTCTCTTTGTTACCAGATTTACAATGGTTTCTTGAAAAGACAGCTTGTGTATACCTCCTGCCTCACTAGAATACTTGCTTGCTTGGTTCCTAACAATGGCTCATTAAATTCAGTCAAACTAGTATGAAACTTACCTTCAAGCAGTTTCACTTGCTGAACCCCATTCTCAAAGGATTTTCTAATCTGCAATTTCTATTTTAGACTTTGAGCAGGAAATTGGAGAGAAAAGAGCACGGAGCACTTTCTGCAGAAACACCCAAACAAAACAGTACTTGATGATACCGTTTCAGAGGCAGAATAGATTTGTGTCACTCCTGTTTTGAAGGCAATCACGCTCACAACATTTATTCTTAAAGCAGGAGCATTCCCTGATCGCTTTGCCTGTAATTAATCTCATATTGGAAGAGAAACTAAGGCTTTTAGCAAACTTTCTTTTTTTTTTCCCCCTGAAATCTGTCACTTGGCCAGTCTGCACAAGAAGGTCCAAACCATACAGAGCTCATTACTGGCTAAATTTTCATTTACACTTCTCACCACAACCCCCCAAAAGCTGAGATTTAACTGGACAACTAGCAGCACAAGGACAGAATTTTCCCTTTCCTGCTACGAGTGAGAATAATTCATATTGGTAAAGCTTTATAGGAATGTTTTAAAACACCATTTTCTCACTCCTTTTGATAGAGAGTATGTCCTTCAGCATTGAGGTTGTGGTCAAACCTCATATATTTTATATGAACAGTTAAAAGAACGGAAAAGTCACAAATTAAATCCCCCCCAAAACACCATAGGATCATAGAATATGCTGAGTTGGAGGGGATCCACAAGGATCAGAGTCCAACCCTTGCCTCTGCACAGCACACCCCAAGAATTCCCCCGTGTGCCTGAGAGTATTGCCCTAACACTTCTTGAATTCTGATGGATTTGGTGAAGATGTTGGGGGTTGGAGCCCTAAATAATTATACATGGGAAATTATACGAGTGTGAATATAATATATTGGGTTTTGGGAGGGGATGTGCATGTTTCAGCAACCTTTTACTGCCGTCACGCAGTAAGAGGTGAAGAATCTGCAGGTGATCAGATATTCCAGCTAAGGCATGGAGGATGTTGTCTGTCCCATCCCCGCTTTGGTTTACTCCCTGGATTTCAGGAGCAAAGCTCTGCATGGAAATATCCCTCCCACATAACCCCACTTTTTCTAAGATCTTTTAAATCTAAATCTATAGCATTTTATTAGTTTTCAGGTATTTGATAGGAATTCTTTTTCTTTAAGGTGAATATGAAATATTTTAAGATTTGTCAACATTAAAGGTAGACAAAAAAATACATTAAATAAACGTTTTTGGTGTGCTCCAATCCAAGCAACCAAGGAAGACCAAGGAAATACAACCAAGGAAATACATGAGGTTTGGCCACAACCTCAATGCTGAAGAAGATACTCCACAACAAAAGGAACAAGAAAATGGTGTGTCAAGAGATTCCTGCAAAGGTTTACCAAAATGAATTATTCTCACTTGCAGCAGGAAGGGGAAAATTCTGTCCTTGTGCTGCTGGTTGTCCAGCTAAATCTCATCTTGGTGGCCTGTCCTTGGGAGGGTCTGCCAAGGATTCCCAGTCCTGGGAAGAGCCCATAGCTGCTCTAATACAGGGTTTGTATCCCATGGGCAGCTCAGACCACACGTGCAGCACAGCAAAAGTGCCATCTGGAAGTAATTCCCTGTTATTACTTTTTATCAGGACTGCTGAGGGGTTTTTTATTTATCAAGTATAAATGAATCACAGGGCAAACTGATGTCTGCTCATTAAACTATGAAAACTTATTAGGCTATCCTTTTACTGCTCAGAATAGAAGTCTAATAGAGGTAGGCTGGATCATGCTAACCTACAGCATGAATGTGACATGCAAAGGAAGAAATGGAGGGAAATCTGTCTCAGTTATGCCAGGAAATTACATATTCTTCTTAAAGTAAAATAAACACTTGACAAAGCTGTTAATCATCCCTAGTGGAAAGGATTTACAGATTCAATATTAAGATGATGAGCTTCCCACTGGTCTTAGGAGCACTATAGTCAAATGAATCAATTTTCCTCTGAAATCATTTAGATAAAAATTACATTCGCATTGAAGAATATGAATGGTTTGAATGCTAAGATGTCACTTTAAAAATGTGTCGTCCCTCCAGTGAGCTCCTATTAGTCCTCAGTTAATATTTAGTATATTTTGAACAAAAAATTCAAAGCTGGGATCTTATATGTAAATTGTATATCTGTAAAGTACCATATAGGCTCACATAGTTTTTTCCCTTACAGAAAGAGTGTTGCATAAACATACACAGTCTGCAGAGCGTGAATTAAAAAAATATACATTGAAGACTGACTTTAAATATCACTCCTACCCAGACATTTCACATCAAACCACACTAAAGATCCGCTTCAGAAAAATAAATTTGCACATTAAATAGCAGAAGAATAAAGAATACATATTTATCTTGATTAAGATGATTTCATAAAAGCTCTCAACAATTAAGGGGTTTGGATTTTGGTTTTTTTTTTCAGTAATGTGAAACAATGCTTTGTTGAGAACATATTTGAAAATTTACCTGCAGTTAAATAGTATCTGGGGACTCCACTTTAAAAAAAAAAAAAAAAGCAAACAATTTTTAGAAGTTACCCTTTCAAAGAGAGGGAAAGAGAGAGAGGAAAAGAAAGAACGAGGATGGGAGATTATAGAATTTAATGATTAAGAATGTGTGCAGTGCAGTATAAGTACATTTGTTTCCTTGGAAACAAACTAGTACTGTTGCACTGAAGAAATTTGTAAGCATTAAAAAATTCTGTAATCAGGCCCCAGGAGAACATATTAAATTTTTTAAAAGGGATAAATATTTGACATTCCTGGCCATTTCCTGACTGCACTTGTTGATGAGGCCTGCTGTCAATGGGTGGTGTTCCTGACGTTGGGAAAATGGATCTGACTCATGAACCTGCACAGCCAAAATCACTCTTTTAACTGGTTAATCCATCCAGCAGGACCAACAACTCCAGAATCCAGGCAGATTTAGATCTTTTAAGTAGTGGGTAGATGGCAAATGCAGCTAAATGCAAATAAAGGTAGGCTACCAAACCTGCAATAAAAGTTCAAGGGGGGAATTATTAAGAAGAGGGTCTAAAACCTCTGCCTAAGTCACCCCTGTTTGCAGAAAGCAGCAGGATGGCTTCCAGGGAGAAGAGAGGACAATAATTATCTCATTTATGGCAGGTACAAATTGTACCTATTGGACTTCTGGACTTTGATTGATTCAAATAAAACAACAGGCTCAAAACTCTTGAACCGTCCCTTGTTTCACAACCAAACTCAACACAGTTTTTTTTCCAGCTGCACAGGAAGGCTTATTTTACTTCAGTTTTGCTAACAAGAAACAGAACCAGAGGAGCAAAGAAATTCAATTTACAAGGTGGAGAAAAAATACCCAGAGCACCACAACGAACAGTACCTAAAGAGGCTCCAAAAGAGCTGGAGAGGGACTTTGGGCAAGGGCATGGAGGGACAGGACAAGGGGGAAGGGATTCACACAGGTGGAGGGCAGGGATAGATGGGATATTGGGAAGGAATTGTTCCCTGTGAGGGTGGGCAGGCCCTGGCACAGGGTGCCCAGAGAAGCTGTGGCTGCCCCTGGATCCCTGGAAGTGCCCAAGGCCAGGTTGGACACTGGGGCTTGGAGCAGCCTGGGACAGTGGGAGGTGTCCCTGCCCATAGCAGGGATGGGATGCAATGGTCTTAAAAGTCCCTTCGAACCCAGAACATTCCATGATTCCATGATTTTATGAGCTATTACTTTGTTGCAAAGTCCATTTGCAAATGGAAAGGTCACCAGTGAGTCAGAAGAACACATCGGTTCTGGCTGGGTGACCATAAATATCTATTTTTCTGCTCACTTGCTGTATGGTGACCTCGCCCAGGTTGTAGCTCTATGGCTGTAAAGTCGTTCACCCTGGAATTCCATCCAGATTTACCTGTCACAGGTTTCAACACAAATATTCTGTCTTATGATGCACACAGGGAGAAGTGAGACCATTCGGTCATTATAAAGTAAACTTGTTTCCTATCAGCAAAGAAACAGGAATATGTGCAAATCAGGACTAAAATCATTAATGCAATGAGCTCATTTCAGTTTTCTCTGTTACACATGAGAGGTAAGATGTGGAGGATAAGGTTTTATCATTATGAGGAAATAATAATTGCCAAAATGATCCCTCAGTTCTCCTGAATGTAAAAACAAGACATGGGAAGTTACAGGGAAGGAAAGAGGTAAAAATAATTTTAGGAACAGGTTTTTCACGTAAGTATAAATCTTGAAACGAGTTTCCAGGAGCAATCTTAAATGTGCAAGTGGAAGCTCACATTTTTATAAAGAATTAGAGGAATATAAAAAGAAAGGTCCCTTTATCCTTCACTTCATCAAAAAAAATCTGAGTGACTTCTTTAACCTCATCACTCAAAGTCAAGGGATTAAGACTCCATCTTTTACAAAATTAGAAAAGAGATTCTTCCTGCCTGCTTGGATACTGAACCGAGGGCAGTGAATTTGGTGGTGTTTGAAACTGGTTTGAAGAAAAAGATGCAGAGCTCCAAAGAAAAATATGTCTTCTATTGAAGAAAATGCAGAATTCCAAATGGGAAGAGCTGGATGCTGTGGGGAGGCTTTGCCAGTGCCGGAATTTGCAAACTTCCAGATTGCAGGTGGTGGGAGAGGCTGGGATCCCCTTTGATTCCAGTGATGTTTTCATTATTTCAATATATTGCATTGATATCTTTTCACTCACTGGTTCTCTGCTGCTCTTCAATACTTCAGAGCATTTCTAAAGAGTCCGAGCAGAAAGCAAAGTGCTTTGATACTCTAATATTTCACTTTATAACTATATAATATTTAATACTAAATTGCTTATATCAGTACAATTTTAAATTGTTAAACCTTCCTCTTACCCGAAACAGAAGATATGATAAGTAATATTTGCATCTCATAGATAGCGATTATCAAGTGAAAGGGAAAATTAATTTGTGGCCCAATTTTCTTCACAAATATATACCTGAACTCAATAAATGCTATGGAAGGCCAAGACAAACTTCACCTGCCTATGTCTGGGTTTGGCCTGGTTCATTTTGTCAGGGAATCAGAGGATAATTTAGCTTGGGTGGCACATCTAGAGCCATGAGGTCCAACATCCACTCCAAAAAAGACCGATCTTAGACCTAGAGAATATTGCTTAGGGCCTCCTCAGCTGGGTTTGGAACATCTCCAAGGATAATCTTTCCCAAGGTTCCCACTGGACCCCTCTTCCAGCACTTGACCAGCCTCAAAGAGAGAAATTTCAAGCTTGATAAAAAAAAATGGCCTTTCTTTTTCATTTTCTTTGCTTTCAGGTCCTCGGGCTGGTACTTTGATGGGATAGAGACTCAAGTTCAAATGGACATTCTGGCCTTTGCTGTAGCCAATAATGGAAAACAAAGCCCTTTCTTCAGCTATCTCAGCTCTTAACACTACCCTGCCCTCAGTGTAGATACAAATCAGCTCAGAGAATCTCTGTTCTTTTATTTGTAGAGAATTTGAGAGGAAAAAATCCCATCCAGAAACAAATTGTGTTTCCCAAATTACACACCTGGACTTCAGACTTGGCTTGGGATTAACTCTTCCACTCTTGGGAAATCTTAATCAATTTTTCCTCTACTTCTGTCTGCTAGATCAAGACTTTTAGGAAAGGTAAATTCCTGTTCCTCTTGACAAGGGAGACTATAAACCCCTGCAACCTTCTCCAGGACAGGTTCATAATTTCCCATCAGGTAATAAAGCATCCCACAAAACAACATAGTGCATTTCACACAGAAATTAGGGGCTTGCACACCTTTCCCATACCCAAAATTCCCGTTGATATCAATATTTGTCTTTTTTAGATAAAGTCACATCGATAATTTTGACCATTTGATAGTATTTTGGTTTTACCAGTGCAGGCTGGCACTTTTTCCTTTCAAACTTTCTTCCTACCCATCCTGTATGTCACTTTTCCCAAAATTCCTTATTCTTGGGGTACATTTGAGACTGGAACGTCTGACTCCTCTGCATTGTGATTATCTATGGGAAAAATAAAACTGAGCCAGCTCTAGGGAGAGTTTTTCCTTTGGATCTCTGCAGGGACCCAAGGGTATTGCTCCTTTGATACTATTTTTTTTTTAAGGAATCCTCAAGTCTGTGCAGTGGAAAGTTTATTGTGATATGACCATGTGGTAATAATATATCAAAGTCCAGCATTAAAATACTTCTAAAACATGAAAAATGGGTTGTTCATAATGTTAGAGAAGGACAAGCAAATTTGCTGACAATGTAGGTAATTTCCTGAAACCAGAGTTCATCTCGTAGCAAACCCATGTTCGGTGGACAACAGAAACAAGCAGAGCATAAATCACTCACTCACACACACACAGTCTCCTCTGTCCTGATGATCACATGGGTTTGGGAGCACAGCAAAGCACACCATGACTTGGAAGAATAATAAAGGCCTCTTTCAATATCCATGGAAAACAATGGAAAGGCTCCCGTTGGCATGGACACCAAGGGGAGACTATTTCATCTGGCTGTAACACCACCCAGGTCTTAAAACAAGACCTGCAGAGAAAATTTTACCAAAAATCCCCATACTGAAACTAGGTATGAAAGTTTTACTTTTAATCTATACAGCGAATACACATATGTAAGAAAGCCACAAAGCATAAAAAATGGATTTATCCATTTTTCACACCTGGCAAATGGATTGTGGAAAGTTTCTCCTAATTTAATCAATAATCTTAAATATTCTGATTTTTAAAGATCTGTATATTGGTTTAACTGCTGGAGCATAAGCAGTCCGAGTAACTTTGAGAACACACATATTAAAATTATGACCACATTTGCATCCTAAATATATTAGTATTTTATAAATCATTGTGAGGTTCTTATATTTTGAAAGGCATTAAAACTCATTGTACTCCTTGGGGTTTTGCAATTTCACATTTCTCAAGTAGCAACTTTTTCTTACTTTTCATAATAATTTCAAATAGCATCATTTAAATGTAGTCTCATTTTCTAGTTTGGGACACATTCTGCTCTGAAATATTTTACAATTTAAGCATTTCAGCAAGACAAGAAAATTTGGGGAGGCTAGGGGCATGTCCACCCCTCACAACCTGGGATTGCATTACCAAATGAGAAGGAACTCTTTAATACAGGAAAAGTAAGACTGGGTAGCAAATAAATTAGATACAGACATGAGATAATAGAAAGCACAGTAATCAGAAGACATGTTTTATTATTACAGGTGGAGATAATGTTGGGGAAAAAAGTGTGGGAGAATGCCTTGGGCTTGTTTTAAGACCAACATAAAAATGCAATACCTATATGTTTGCTTTAGCATCTTTTTTTTTTAAAGCAAGGTTTATTTTTGCCCCATATTTATTTACCCTTCACTTGTAAAAACAGGCCTATTGAAATATTTCAACGTGCCAAATACTTGGGATTTAACATGACCGTGTCTGAATACGAGGTCATTGTTTTGCTTACAGCAATATTTCCTACAGTCACATAAAAACTTCCCCTTCCATAAACTTCAGTGGGGTCAATAAGAAATTCTTCTGCTGACCTGCAGCAGGTTTCTAGATTTTTATTTTCTTTTATAAAATATGTAAAAAGTTCAGGTAAGGATTTTGGTCCACTCTAAGATCTTTCTTCATATGATCGTGATTACTGTCCTGGGAGACTGAACGTGGCCCATCAAAAATAATTTTTTTTTAGGTTCTACAACTCAAATTGCAAGAGAAAATTGTATTTATAATCCTCTAACGTAAACCTTCATATCAGAAAGAAGTAACTCTGGAAAGATGTGCAAATGTTCCACAAGATTTGAGGAATTTAACGATCATTAACCTGCTGCTAGCCAAGATAAATAAAGATCTAAAGTACATGCAGCACAAATAAGAATAATTATACAAATGACGTAGCTTTTCTCTATAATTTTTAAATTCAGACTTGGAATAAGGTAATTCCCCATAAATAACATCATTTTAATCAACAAAAGTCTTGCTAATGTCCATGTTAGTACAAGGAGGTTTAAATATTGGCTATATTTTCACCTGTATTCCCCAAGAAATTATCCATTTTATGAGAGAAAAGACAGAGTCCATTATAACCATGAGAAAAATGTTTCTAAAAAGTTGAAAGAGAAGGCAAAATGAAATGTGAATATTAACTACACGCCCCAATTTCTCCACCCACTCTCCAGTCATTTATAGGCAGTTCATAGAAGGTCTACTGGATTTGCTATCACACAGTGGCAGAACAAAATATTTCAGTACTTTGCAAACTTGTAATTTTGTAAGTGAAGATTGTAAGATGGTTGAAATGTTGGTATCCAGTACAACTTCTACAAAATTATCCTTCTAATTAGCATAAGATCTTAAAATAGTTTCTGAGAACATCTTCCAGTACATTCCCTTTTAAACAATATTATTACTTTTAATAATCACAGAATCATATGATATTTCTTTTTAAATAACATTTTAAAAGTGAATGCAAGGAATATAAATGTTGTTAGAACACTTTTTTATATTTATATTAAAATGTATGTACCTGTGTTGTCTTTTTGTTTGCTTTGGCAAAGTTGCTTGAAAATACTGCAGCCAGATCTGGTTCAGGTAATCCTAAGTGATTTTGTTCATTTCTAGTAGGAATTTTACCATATGCCATGCTCAAAATTAGAATTTAATCATCACTCACCGCACAAAGATAGAGACAGTTTTGGTAAAATTCCCTTTTTCAACTAAAACAGTCATACAACGCTTTTAGCTTCATTGAAACTCTGATTCCTTCAGTACAATAAAGAAAAAACAACAGAATAAAAGCTGATTCCATTGAAGAAGGATTGCAGAGAAACTTTTCCGTACTTGCACCCTCTACCTAGATAGAGTTGGACAAATGTTGGGAAGAAATGACTTATGAAACTTGCACACAGGTATCCCCGCCTTGAGCTACACCACAGTTTTGCTCACAATTCTTTGCCAACACTTAATTTTTAAAAGCATCTTTATGAACAAGAAATGGGTTCAGATTTCATGAATTAGTCACCCACTGGGACCTGTCTTTAGATAGGTTATTCCACACAAGTTTATCCCACCAGGTCAGAAACAAAAGCTGTATTTGTGGACTTTAAATCATCATCTAACTTTTAGGTACTGAAAAAAGTAAATTTTAGTGCAAGGCAAAGTTCATCCAGCCTCACTGGTAGCACGACATCGAGCGACAAAATAAGTGCATCAGCCAAAAGAAAGGACGGGAGCACAGGGAAGAGAGATGGGTCACCAGTTATACCCAGACTTCAGAGGAAGTAAAACAACCAAGGAGGAGCTGATAATATTGTCTGATCTCTTTCAAAGGGAAAACTGAAATGACATGGAGATAGCAATCAGTGCCGAGCTGTTTTTATCAGCAAGGAAATGCAGACCACCATGTCCTTTCCTCCTGTATCTGACTTTCCTCTTTGGAAACTTTTCCATGTGAACATATTTAATACCTGTGTGGGAGCTCCACATCACTGCCAGTAGGAGAAATTCACCATGAGCATTATCAGGTCTTTTTTTTTTTTTTTTGGCAGCAACCACTCTCAGACAAAAACTCCAATGCTGAACCAATGTTTTCATTGTAAAATGCACTCCTGAGTTTAGAAGGAAAATCCAACATATATAAATCAGGGGAAAACTCCACCAAAATGTGTTTTGCTCAAACAAACAGTAAGAGTTTGCCTGATTAAGAGGTACAGAAGGAGGGAGGCAATGTGTATGTAAACACAGAATTTCTAAACACAAACAACTCACTCTTTACAGAAACATCCACGTTCACACATAAACCAGGAGGAAAGACAGGCAGGTAGCAGAAAGTGGAAGGGGTTAAATAACTAAGGAAATGCAGTGCATAAAGCTAAATTTGAAGGAATATGTTTGTTTTAAACCTTGGTTGAGTAGAGCAGAAACAGAGCCATTGATATGCTGATCACTGTAACAACATGTAACAGAGACAATTTAAAAGTTTACTCCTACATCTGATTCAAGGTATTGTTGAATAGCAGTTTTTGGAATTTATACAAATAATTATTCCTCAGCATATGTTTATGATATTTTATTAATCTTTCTACTATTACTATTATTATTAATAATACAGGAGTGCTGTTTTTGCAAAGCTGCATTGTGTTCTCACAGACATCCGTCCTTTGAAGAATTTCCTCTCAAAATTATAAAATATTTATACAATAAATCATCAGATGATTTAAAATTAAATCATTCTGATTGTATTTATGTTCATGAATCAAATGTGACTTTTCTCGCTTTACGTAGGTCTGTGCTGTTTTCAACCTCAACCTTTGCAAGTGACATTTTCATTTAGAATCTTATCATTTCATAATTATTACCTTTCAGAACTCCTAGGGAGAGAACAAAAGCTTCCTCTTTGTATTTCCATTGTTATGTTTCTTTGAAGAACAAATTAAATTTCAATCCCAGCCAAAACAAACTTTTAAAGTACAAAATAAATTAGAAATTACGTGAAAAAAATAACAAGCTGTGCAAGCTTAAAGCAGCCTCTCGAGAGCCCAGGTATATTCTAGATAATTTATTACTGAGTTTTCTTTGTTTAACCAGCAGACCAAGCTCAGCCTAAGGAAACGTGGCAAACATCTCACTGAAGGTGATCTGAGCTGCTCTAAACTGACACCAGGATTCTTGTGATCTTAAAAAATGAGAAGGGATTGTTTATACCCCCAGAGTGACTATTGACCATCTTTCAGATTATTGTTACCTTTTAATTGTCCCCTGAGCTGTCCAAACAGGAGAGATATGATTATTTCTCAGCTCCCTTGCAAAATGTGGAGCCACACTATATAAAATACCAAATTTACACAGTTGCAACAAATAATAATTCTTATTATGACCAGATACCTTCAATTTCACTCCTGTGGGCAGACAATTCTTTTTTTTTTTTAGGTAAATGTCAGGCTCAGATTCACAGAAAAGGCACAACAGCACCAGTAAAACAGAGCAAACAAAATATTTGCGAGCCTGGAAGGCACTCCTGCTTTTTCAGGGAAATCTCGGTTTTACTTATGGAAAAAAAAAAACCAACAAACTTTGCATTATCAAAAAGAAAAAAATCAGCCTGGAAGCAGGAGGAGAGGGGAGAGAAATCAAAGGACCTGGAGAGTGTTCAAGTCCCAGCAAGGGACAGGAAGGTAAGTGGCTCCTGGCAGCCCTGTCCGGATGAAGAGCCACGGTGGCGGCACTCGAAGCCTGGCAGAGAGCGCGGCGCTGATGGCAACGAGGGAGAGAGGCACTCACCTCCAAAAACAGTGACACCTGGGTGATCCACCCTCCTTCCCAAGCCCCGCGATCACCAGCTCACAGAGGGGTTTTGTGAGATTCACCAACGCCCTGTTGCAGCGAGGAGGTCGTGGATAGCACGGCCACACGCAGGGCCCTGTGCCCCAAACGGACCCGGCGCCTGCTTTGATTAAAAGTTGTGAGCCCGTCGTGTTTTAACCTCAGCTCAGCTGCCAAATCCACCAAAATTCACCCATTCTGAGCTAAAAGTAGCTGCTCAGTCCAAAATTATGAGCAAAACAGAATAAAAAAATATTTTGTTTGGATTCGAAAAAGTAATTTATTGAAAACAAACGTTACAAATCTATTTTATCTCCCCCTGGAGCCTTGCAAAAAGAACCAATATTCAGCTGATATATTTTGTGTATGACCACAGTTATACATTAGTCTCGGTGATTTAAGCTGCAGTTGTGCCTAAATGCCCTTGGCCAGCATGGAGCCCTTCATGCAAGGCACAAAGTGCCACCATGGCAAAGAGCTGGGACAGGGAGGGGACACTGAGACACCGAACCCACCTCAGCTTGGAAGGGGTTGGGGCTCAACTCCTTCATTGTCAAGGCCTCCAGCCAACCCTGAGCATCTCCAGCAGCCTGGATTTAAAAATACCATTTTTTCCAATCCATGCCCTTCCCAAATCACCCCTGCAGCATCCCCTAACACATCTGCTACTGAAACCACTTTGCAATTTTTCCAGGTTTTTTCAATTCCCAAGTGTAGCATCCCTAAAATTTTGCCTGGTGTAGATATCAGCCACAAGGCCAATATTACTGTGTTATAAATGACATGGGAGGGAGTCCCAAATCATGTCAGCCAGGGACATAAACAACTTAATTTTTAATCCTTTCCAAAGATATCACTGTTTCAGGAGTGAAAAGAGTAAGATATTATTTCAGTCATTTGATTTTCTTATTTTGGATATACACTGGATTATTTAAGGGGGTTTTAATCCAGTTAGGAGTGCCTCTCTCAACATAGGCAAAAACCAATGGGGAGATCGTTCTCAGTGAAGGACTTATCTCACCCTAAATAAAGGGAGAAACTGGTTCATCAATATTCCTCACATTCAATTTTAAACCTTCTACACTTCAATCCTGTTTTTCAGAGAAATTCATTTGGGTTTTGCCTTTTNCAGTCATGCACTGAATGCCCTACTTTCTTTACTTACTTGCCTTTTTTTTTTTTTTTTCCCTCAGAGAATAAAATGAAAATCTACAGACATTAATTTTGTGTTATTCCGAATCTCTAAGAAGAAAAGCACCTGGTATTTTTCTTCAGCCCCTCTATATGCATATGCAAATCCAACAGCTTCAGGATCTGCCAAACTATTTACCAAGTTTGTCAGGGAAACAGCCTCTGAAACAATCTTCTTTCAAAATAATTTTCTGTGATGCTAAATTCTTCCTTTGAATGTTATTTTTGTCTCTGAAATCATATTCACCCTTGCAGTCTGACTGCTCGTTAAGGAAAAACAACAAGAAAAACACTGAAATCTCACTGTTGGGCTATGTTCTACTGCCAGTGTTCAAACATCAGGATCCCAACCGTATCCCAGCGCCTGAAAAACATCTCCTTTTCTTTGAAATCTGCCTGGGTTGTGGATGAGAAATTGCCAGTAGAAATTACAACATTTGCCATGACTGAGATGGGGTGGGTTTTCACATTTGGATTGAATGAAACCATGGAAAATGTTGTTAGTAACAACTCCAGTGTTATAAAAAATCACCAAGTGACAGATTTCGAGATTAAAAGGAAATATTAAAAATCCCCTTCAATATTTAAAGCTTACTTAACTAGTAGCACTTCACTTGACACTGACTCGTGTCATTTTCTTTCATTCCTCTTTTGATCCATGCAAAGCAGTTACATGATTGCAAATATCTTATCATGTCACCTTCTCATATGGATATGAGATGAAAGAATATTATCTCAAGCTGAATGATAAGTCCTGCACCAAAACTACGGGTGGAATCTGCACAATCTGATGTTAAATGGGAGCAGGGGGGTGACTCCACTGGGCATTTTTTTTTTTCCTGATATTCTCTGTTGAGGACAGTTGAGAAAAGGGGTCTTATTTTAATAGGTTATTCAAGGCTCCTAATTAACCACTGAGATTTTACACCAGGTTAGCTGAGCTTCTCGTCAAGGCACAGGGATCACTCAAATTGCTTTTATTTGCATGATTACGAAGTGGCAAACCATCAATACTCCTTCACCTCTGATTTTAAACATGCAAAGGGCATCAAAAGGCCTATTAACATGAAATAAAATTAGCCCTCATCTGTTTTATTTTAAAGGGACTCTTCCCTCCCCCTTTTCTCCCCCCCCTCCTCCTCCTTTCTTTCTTATTTAGGGAACTGGGTTCCTTTCCCATACTTGGTATGTAGTACATCTTTTTTTCTCAGAGTTAATTCTCCAAGTCTGGTCTGTCAGCCAGTATAAACAACACTTGATGAATGAGACTCAAGGTGTTTAGTCACCTGAAGCAGCTGTTTGAAGTAACTCTACACACAGCCTGAGGCCCGTGTTTTCACAGCTGTGGGAACTCTTCAAAAGCTTTTCCTCTTGGCCTGCTCCTTTGCTGTGGCTTTAGACTCTTAGTGCAAAATCTGGACAATTTCAAAAGGGCACAATGAAACTAGAGACAGCAATTTTTGATGATTTTGGGCCAAAAAAAGGGCCTAGAATAAATAAATGAAGTACATTTGAAAGTGCTTTACCTAGGTGGGCTATATATCTAAGAACTGCTCGCTCTACATGTGCCCATGCACTCACTTAAAAGGGGACATGGGGGGGGTTCAAGCCCTGCTCTCTGTTTACAACTATTTTCACTTTCTTCTCTGATGCGGCAGATTAAAAACTAAATGTTTATGGGCCTGGAAAAGTGCATACCTGAAATAAACTCAGCAAATTTTTCAAAGTTGGAAAGCTCTCCAAACTCATAAATAGACCTGCAATGATTGGTGATCTGTGCTCCCCGCTGGGAAGCTTTGGAGAATTGGCCTCATGGAGGTCGTGTGATCGCTTCTGCTGGCTCCAGGGCTGTGCCTTTCTGATCTACCTCACTGTATCCATGTACGTAGCCAAAGACGTGATGGGCCCAAATAAAAAAAAAATAATAAACCAAAACTGAGCAAGAATTGGCGCTGACCTGGCAGGGAAATCACAGTTTTGCAAACGCGGGACCCAGTTGTGCAGCTGGACTGAAATATTATATGCAGAATGAGGTCATGGATCAGAAAATGGATTTTATTTGGAGGTGGGAGTGGATGGCAAGCCTCAAAGCATGGTGATGAATTTGCTGGAAAATCCTGAGCGCTAAATGGCCAGGTTCTACCTCCCCTGGATGAGCAGCTCCAGGCTCCTCGCGGGCTCAGGCTGATATTGCTCAGCCCTGTGAGTAATGGCAGGGCCACCACACCAGCCCCACAAGGTGAGCATCCCACGGGAAAGGCAGATGGAAAATAAATCCCACAAAGGGAGGATGTGAGTCGACAGATTTGTTCAAGGAGGCTGTGTCAGGTGGGGGCTTAATTCACTGAATAATGCTTTCCACTTCTGAGTTCACCCAAACAAGGAAACACGGATACATCCAAGCTCAGCTTTCAGATGTGTCCAACAAAAGGCATCAGGAAGCTCGCCAGGAAGAGTGAAGATGGGACAAACTACTCCTGAGACGGTAGAACAAACATGCCCCAGCCGTAGCTGTTTTAACACCGCATGCCTCCCACACACTGCTCCATAAATCCTTCTTTTCTTGCCTCTCATTTTCTCCAGTTTACAAAAATTCTCATGTTAACAGAAAACGTTTAGTTTAAATTGATCCTCAGCCATCCTTGGCATGTATTACACACGCTCACTCTTTTATGTTTTATAGCTTATGTCATCCTGTATTTATCATTTAGTGAAGGCCTTATATTTTTGGCTGGCTGTTGCCCCTTATCAGATGATAAAATGTTCCCTCAGGAGGGAGAGAATTTTTATGAATTATGATGATAGTATAGAAAATAAATGACTTATTGGCACTACAGTCAGGCTATACATGGAAGTGTGTTCTTAGAAAGTTAATAGAATCAGAGAATCACAGAATTCTGGAATGGTTTGGGTTGGAAAGGACCTCAAGGACAACCTAGTTCCAATCGCCTGTCGTGTTCTACATGAGAAAGGTGTGTGTGCCAACACTGTCACTGCCAGGGGAGGGAATTCCCTGAAGGCGGAGTGGCTGTGGGGTGACAAGGACGGTGTTTCTGCCTGGTCAGAGGTTTAGGGTGAAACCTGGGGATGAGCTGTCCTGGCGTCTCAGCACAAAACTTCCTGTTCCTTCATGGCTTTCACCTTCCTCTGTCAAATGGTGGTGGGGTTTCCAGATACTTTGAGAACAGCAGGATGCAGCATTTCCAGAGCAGATAATGAGGATTTGAATGTAAATAAGTTTTTAAAAGTATATTCTATGTCATTGCCCACAGATCTCTGGGTACCTGTGTTTTGTAATTATACTGAAGATCAGATGGTCCAAACTATGTCCTGGTCATTGCCTTCACCCCTCTAATGTGCTCCCACCCCATCCCCACTCCTCACCCACCCCGAGAAGTTTCAAGCAGCCAGCACATCTTGTTCTACCAGAGACGCAGCTGGGCTGGTCCCTTCTCTGCAAAAACATGACATAAATACCGACACTGGTCACCATACATGTCAACAGAGTCAAACTTTGCTAATGAACCACTGCAAAATTCCAAATAAATGGACAAACCCCCTGCTGAACAGCGTATTGCAACCCTTCCCACGTGACAATTATACATAGAGTGGCTTGCTGTCTTTTTCCTCAGCAGCAAATTAAATAAGAAGAAAAAATTTAGGTAATTAAAGATGTTTGCTTAACCTTAACTAGAAAAGTAGTTTACATTGCCAAAGTCTGGAGCTACAAAAAAACAGCCCACAAGCAGCCGGGGGGGGGGGTTCCCTTCAAGCAGGTACTCCAAGACAAAAAAATGGCTTAATTTTAACTTTTCAGGTAAATGCTGTTCAGGTGAGTGAGGGCTTCCAAGCACCATCTGTGCAAGGCTACTCAATTCTACCCATCTCTCCGCTAGAACCAGATCTGCCTTTTGATTTTGCTCTGTGCAAAGCAGTTTCTCAACCCTGAAGTAATAAACAAGCAATGACTCCCAAAACAGAGTCAGGGCTTTGTCAGTGCTGTGGGGCTCTCAAGGGGACATTCCTGGACAACACCACAGCCAAGGAGGGTGCCACCTGCATGAGATGGACTTCACTTGACCATCATCTCTGAGCCCCTTGGTCAGCCAGCCCAAGGACTGAGCCACCTTTGGGGTTGGAATAGGTTTAAGGAGTCGTAACACCATAAGGTTAATTTTTAAGAGGAAGCTAAAGATTTCATACAAGCTGAACACAGCGGAACCCTAAGCCCCATATGAACAGTAAGGTAAACATTCCCTGGAGTATTTTATGAGCTCCTTCTCACCACAAATGGCAGCATTTTATGACACAATCTAAGCAAAACACACTCGACAGGTCACCTATGCAGTGTGATGACTCTGGGATCCATTTGCTGTGGCAGAGCTGTGGCCTTCCAACCTCATCAGCTGGATCATTTTTGAGGTGATTTTATAGAGTTTTTAGATGAAAAGAATGAAATGTGGGAGGACTGACTTTAAAGCAATAATATACTTTTGTTATGCAATATTATACCACCATTAACCAATATTCAAAATCGTTGAATGCATAGGTAATGGCAACTATATATAGAAATGGCATTTTGTCTTTAAAGAAGTGAAATCCATTAAATTTTATGTGATGAGATGTTAAAGTAAGAATTGTTAAGAGAACCTTACTCCACATATGCATGTAAATGGCTTTATGGGGATATCCTGTTGGAGATGATGGGTTCCTTATGAGCAATAGCTCCTGAGCAAAAGGTTCTCTATCCTGTAAACACAAAAATGTGAGACACAGCTGGGAAGTTTGCCTACAGGCAAGGCTTCAGGTGAGTAAAAGGAGCAGCCAAAGTTTGAGGAAGAGAACTCAGGAAGACCTACAAGTGCCTTTGCCCAGAAACAGAAATGGAGAGAGGGGGGAAAAAAAAAATAAAGGGAAAGAAAAAAAAGGGGAAAAAAAAAGAAAAATAAAAAAATGGGGGAAAAAAGGAAAAAGAATGTAATTTACTGCCTAGCTTCTAAAAATATGGTGTAATATTTCAGGCTGAACACGTATGTGTACACATTATATATATATAACATGGTGGTTATTAGAGACACCAGAGACACCACAGTGCAAGGTTTTGCTTCTCTCTGTCTCTAAAACATTTTCCCAGGTTAAGTACAATTCCCAAGACCATCATAATGGTTCATCTGGCTGGATAGTGGTACTGTACGTTGTGCTTGGCTGTGCATACCCGTGCACCCAGTGATTTCCTTTTCCATGACATTTCTGAGAAACAAATACTGGACCTGATTCACATCCAGCCACAAATATGAATCAAAACCCAACACCAAATTGGATACACGCTGGAAATTTGATAACTTGTGAATATGAATTTACTCCTGTAGTTGCTGAGCTGCTAGTGGAAATCTGGAGCATGCTTGGAATTACAATTTTTGCTGTCCAAAAACGTGCACAGCTTGTTCCCTGTAATCGTGTTTCTGATGAAGTCAAAGACAGAAATCCCACTGAAAGAGCTGGGGAGGAAGGACTTTGTTTTAAAGACGTACACTTTATGGAAGCTTTCCTACTTGCTGTCCTTTCAGTGTAAAATATGAGTCAGTCTAATCCCTTTCTTCTTCTGTGCATTAATAGAGACTTGAAGAAAGAAGTTACAATTTTTATAAATTGGAATGAAGTGGCCTCTGTTTTCTAATACTTGCCAAAGCATACGGGGTCAAACCCAAACAGTCACCCACCCTGGCCAGTTACATGTCTTATTTAAACAATAAATTAGTGTCAAAGTTTCCAGTAATTAATTTCTCTACCAATTTACATATTTCATTCCTTTCTTTTCTTCTTTTCTTTTTTTTCCTTTCATGTTTTGAAACTGTTGCTCACTAACATCTATTTAAAGCAACCTCCCGTACCGGTGATTGATGTTAGATACAACAATTACAATGCCAGTACCAGGGATAATTCTTTGCAGATGTTGTCAAATTACAGGTTAAATGAGGAAAAAAGTTCCTTTCTTCCGGCCACCCACTCTAGTTCCCTTGAAATAGGTGCACATACTGTATATCCTGTGCTGTAGGTGCAGTAATTCCCCATCCAGTCACTCATCTGGTTTAAATGACTTCCATTTGCCATTTCAAAGGATGACAGAACACTGTGTTCAGATTGTTTTGCAGGTACCAAAAACGCAGTAACTCTGCTTTGTGTTTTAGCTGGCAAAGAGAAGTGAGCTCGATCTGGCAAGGCTGTGCTGGTTTTCCCCTTAATATAAATAACATTTGCCATTGTGGAGAAAAAAAGAAGAGAATGGGGGGGAAAAAAGAAGTGAGGTTAGATTATTTTAACCCTTCATAAACCTTTGGATTCTTTGAGATAAAACAGGATCCTTGTCTTCATGTTATAATCATAACAGTGTGTGTTTCGTGTTGACAGCAGAAAGATTGAGCATAGGTCCTGCAGTCTGGCGAGAGGTGATGAAACTTCTCCATTACCCATCCCCTGTAGTGGAAACCAGGCATGGTGACATTCCCTGAACACAGGAGAACGGAAGGGAATGAGCCACGGACAGAATATGGAAAAAATCAAGAACAAATTGAAGAACTGGCTTTGCCCGCCCTTGCGTGAGGCCAGGATCGTGCTGTGCGCAGGAGGGAGCAGAGTGTGCTGCTCCTGGGCTCAGCCAGGAAACCTGCAGCCTTGGCAGAGCCCACAGCCATGCTCTGCAGTGGCACATGCGCGGACAGCCGTGCCCGTGGGGCACCAAGGTGAGTTGGCCATCTGGCACCACTGCCAGGCACGTTTGCTCCCTGGTCTCCTGGGCTGGCAGGGCCAGGGGTTGGCAGCAGGGCTGCAGTGGTGGCTTCTGTGAGGAGCTCCTACAAGTGGAAGCTGAAGCAGGTTTGCTGGCAGGACTTGGGACCCCACTTAGGACCCACACTGAAGCAGTTCCTGAAGGACTGACCCCGTGGAAGGGACTCATACTGGAGCAAAGGACAGACCCCGAGGAAGGGACTCACACTGGAGCAGTTCCTGAAGAACTGCAGCCCATGGGAAGGACTTCTATTAGAGAAGTTCATGGAGGGCTGTCTCCTGTGGAGGCTGGAGCAGGGGATCAGTGTGGAGACCAACCGCTGAGGAGCGAGGAGCAGCAGAAATGTCTGAAGAACTGACCACAGCCCCCATTCCCTGGCCCCCTGCACCGTGAGTGGAGGAGGGAGAGAAAACTGGGAGTGAATTTAAGCCTGGGAAGTGGGAGGTGTGGGGCGAAGGCATTTTTACACTTAGTTTTTTATTCTCATTATCCTACTCTGGTTTGATTGGCGATAAATGGAACTATAATTCCCCCAAGATGAGCCTGTTTTGCCCATGACAGCAATTGTGAGGGATCTCTCCCTGTCCTTATCTTGCCCCATGTGCTTTTCATTTCATTTTCTCTCCCCTGCCCAGATGAGCAGGTTTGGTGGGCACCCAGCATCCAACCAGGGTCAAACCCACCACGCCTGGGAAGCGCCTCAGATCGCTGACTAATTAGATGAGAGTGGTTAAAAATGCCCCAGGCATGGGGTCCCACTGCAGGATGGGCCAAAGCAGCCCCATGGCACAGACACACCCCATTGTCTCCCAGCCACCTCTGGAGCTGTGTCTGCATTCCCAGTGCCAGGTTCTTGCAGGCCTGCCATGCCTGAGCCCTAAGGCTTTGGAATGGGATTTCCATTTTAATTCTTTTCCTACATATGTCAGGCTGCAACCGCTTGTTGTCACAGTGCACAGGAATGACTCCTGGCCAGGAGAAGGAAAACAAGAAGAATTTGCAAACAGAATCAGAGGACAGAAAAGCCAGGCTCTCATACTTCGCACTTTTGGCCAGGGAAGTGGCTCCTTGTGTGGCCTTATCCACAATGCATCTTCCTTCCACGTCTGATTTACAGCAGCACCCAGAATAAACCCACTGAGAACAACTGCCAGGTAGGACAGACAAACAGAGCCACAAGTACCTGTGGTAAGCAGATACTGCTGTGGCCAAAAAGGTCAGGGACGGGTGGAAACACGTTGCCAGTTATTTGGGTGATGGTGAACATCCCCCTGCCAACTTGTAATATCACCTCTTTCGTAATAAAACCTCCTCAGAGGCCTCTGCACAACTGTGTGCAAGGTAACTGTTGCATGCTATTCCCTAAATAATTATGTGCTCCAAATATTCACTAAATAGTCCCTTTCTTCACTTTAAATCACCACCCCAGGACTCTCTCTCCTCCTGGCTATGCCAACATGCATCCCAAGGTATCACCACCCCAACCGATTTATTTTTAACCTCCTAAGTTTCATAATTTTCTGAAGTGAGCTGCAGGGTGGTTTGTGAGTACTGAGGGCACAAGCATGTGATTTGTGTGCTGAGCCTCAGTGTCTTGGCTTTCCAGAGGAAAGCACAGCTTGCTGATGAAGTTTGTGGTTTTCCTGTTTGCTGCCTGAAAAAAAAAAAAAAAAAAATCATGTGGAGGTGGGGTACCAATGGGCAGAGTGGGGTCAAAAAGAGAAAAAATTAAAGACCTAACAATTTATATCTAAAGAATTAAGATTCTCAAGCCCCCTTTGCTTCAGAAGTTGAAGAGCTTGCAGTGTCCTAAATGGAGGAGGATCAGAGATCCTGCTCTTTGAAGCAGAATCTTATGGTTTAAGCAGTACTTGACCCAAGTGCAATGGCCATGGATGCTGCAAATGTGGCTGCAGCTACTAGAAACTAAAGCGTTTTGGTCTGCACCAAAGTGAAGCCAAAGAGCCTTTGCATGTAAAAGAATGTTTAAAGCTCTCCAGCAGCTTCTGCCCAGCCAAACAGGCAGTTTCTGTAAAAGGACCAAGAGCTTCCTGCCAGCCTCCCTCCCTCTGTTTTCTTTTATTATACACTTTTGCCACATTAAGTGATTTTAAGACCAAAAGGCTTGCTTTCCTGGTAAAAGAGGGTGGACGGGAATGTGAAACATGAGGGATGTCTAATCTGTGACTTGCCGGGGTGTAGGATGTGTAAGGCTTGGTTCAGGATTTGGTAACGGGTTGGATATTCCCTCCTGTGAACAGACTCACCCAAACCAGTCACTTTCTAGTGCACTCTTTAAAAAAATGTAATAATTAACATGTTTCTGATTTTATTCCTGGTATAAATTAAACACAACAGTTCAAAACTGCTACTGTGAGCACATTTAAAGAATCAGCAAACAGCAGTGGCATCAATATTTCATGGACAACTTGAAATTTTGCTCATATACTCTGACAACTTCCAAGCCAGCTTCCTGACACTGCTTTTGCCAGGGAGACTCACCAGTCCACAGAAATGAAGAGTAAAATGGCCACAAGTTTATCAGAAAATAAGGGTTCCTCTGTTGATAGAGGAAATAAATTCCTTTAATGTATGCTGATGTTATACCCCAAGCCTACAAACAGGTGGATTCCTGCACTCAGCCCTGTCTGTACGCTCAATTTTATATTTGCAGCAGTTTGTGCAAAGGATTCATTCCATAAAATTTCTGTTTACAACTACCCAGTATTGATTTCCAAAGGCAATGATTTCAAAGCCTTGACCACGTTAAACAAAAATACTTCCTCCATGGGGTTACTATTGAGAAGCCAACATTGTCATATTAACTCTATAACTACAACCAAATCTTTGTTTGGATAAAGCCACTTGCTTTTTCAAATTTGTGGCTGAATTTATATTGCTATTAACTAATAGATATCAATAGTTAAAGAGATTTTACAGCGTTCTGATATTCGATATATTATTCAGGTTTAAAAGGCTCTGGAAAATGGATGAACTATCTGAGCTGAACAACTTTCCAGTTGTAAAAATGCTTCTCGAGGTACCGAGGACTCAGATTCAGTTCTTAGTCTTGCTTGTTTAAGCACATGCTCAAATGTGGACAGGTTTTTCATCTTTTAATCCTGACAGAACAATGCAGCCTCCTCAGAGCCAATGCTGGATGAAAAAATGACAGACATATCTTATTAGGGACGATAATTTAAGTAATACTTGTTTTTAATGCTTCACTTAAGCAATACTATTTTATGTCTTCAAATACATACAGAACCCTTCCCTTCCCCTGGTTGATTTATCTTACAGCTTGCACAGCACAGATTCTTATAAAAATAAGATTTTGAGATGATTTAAGTCCCTAACATGTTGTAAGAGCTCTGTTATATATCCCCCAAACACGGTGTGATGGATCCTATTTTCATGCTATGCCTCCTTCTTCACAAGCACAATTTCCATTTGCCAGATAGCAACACAGATAAAAGCTCTAAAACAAAAATAAACTTATACACAGAACTCTTTGAAAAGGATAATTAATCTTATGGAATAGCTGGGAACCTAGAGAATAATCTGTGAATTATACAAATAATAGAAAATTTCCTAAATAACTTTTGCTCCTGGTAAGCTTCCAAGCAAGTAATTCACAAAATATGACTTTCTTCATTGGAGAGGTTATAAAAATTTGTTTGTTGGAGGTAGGGAAGGAAATGTAATTAAAGGCTAAATTCAGGCTCACATTTCATTTTAACTAAAAGAATATGTGTGATTTGGATATAAGTCACCTAGGCACTTCCTTTTTTTTTTTTTTCTTTTCCCCTAGATTTTTTTAAGGCAGTGCACATTGTCAGCAAATGAGATTATCCAATAGCAGAAGTACATCTGGCTGAGTTGACTATGCCAGGTAACCTTAAATAGAAACTCTGCTGCATTTAACTGTGTTGCAACACTGGGCTTTGCTGGTAATACTTATCAAAAGTTCCCCTTTGTAGCATTTCTATAAAAAAAAAATAAAAAGGGAAGAGGTGAAATGAAAACATAAAACTTGTTGGGGTTTTCTGTATTTATAAAAAAAACCACCTCCCTCTGCAGTTGGAAATGCTTAGAAAGGCATATATAAAATACAGCAACGCCAGTTATTTTTAACTGCATATGGTCTGCATAAAAAATGAATCTATTGATCAGGGAAGCAATAATGAAGGCAAGTTAAAGGCTATAACAATTCAAGTATTTTAGCTGGTCTTGAATTTACAATGTCTTCAGGTAATACTTCAACATCCAGAGGACAAACAAAACAAATTTCCCTTTTATTGGTCTTAAAAAAAATATTAATTTGTCCTGTTGGCAATTATTTTAATTATAAGAGTGAGATCCTCATCTCAGATATATTGCACCCATGACCTTCCATCCGTTGTGACTTTTATTCTCACAGAAGTTGGGCTGATGAGACATATTGTGGGGATTTGCACTGCCTGCGACGTTTTAGGTCAAAATCAAGTTCTGCATCCTCAGTTCCTTACAAGTCACTTTTAAACTGAGACAAAGCTTTTGTTTCTGGGGCTGAGCACTCAACTTAAAAAACCCATCTCTCCCCAAAGGCAAATACTATATGAAAATAAATTAAAACCCAAATGTTGCTGGTCAGCTATTCTGAATATATAAATAGGCAGTTTCATGTGGAGAGAAGTGACCTGAAACTTTGAGTTTAATCTTTGACAAGTCTTGGAAATGCCCTTCTTTTTGTCCTTTCTCCAGTAAATTTTAGCTTCCTTCTGTCTTCATTATACCAGCAAAGTTATGCATGAAACAAGCTACTGTACAATATGAATAAAAATGGCAGAATCTCACCCAAAGTGAATTACCACAGGGGAAATAGGACTTGGAAAAGACTGCACCAAGAAAGCGTGTTTGAACAGATGTGCCATTACATGCCCGTAATTCATTTGCAAACTAAAGCATTTCTCCACACTTTTAAAGTCAATTGTGCATTTTGAACTGTTATATCAACTATATATCTGAATTTTCAACTTGCAATAAATGCACCAGTGTCAGAGAGAGCCACCTATTCAGGACTCTCCTTTTGCGAGATTCCCTTTGGGATATAGGATTCATACTCTTTGAACAGAGAATTCGTTTTTTGGCACACGGATTTAATGTTGTAAGGTTAAATCCTCCAAACAGTTGCCTGTGTTGATGCATCCTGGGGTTTTTTTAACCTTGGCTACTTTAACCTAAAGCTTGCAGGGAATTGTGTAAACTCAAACTATGGATCTTTACTCATTTGCCCAGCTATTTCCCCTCTGAATATTCCCTTTTCTCTGATCCCTAAGTGAAAAACTACAAATATGTTTGTACAGAAATATTAGTGATAAGGACCTTGGCTTGTGCTCTGGCCTATCACGTCCCAAGAGCGTGGAAGAGCTCCGGTGAAGGTGAGCTGAAGGGAAGATGTGCTTTCTGAAAGAGTTCAGGAAGTTTTCCTAGAGCCACGCAGAAATACCCAAGACATTCACAATGCTGCACACCCACCCTCAAAACACGGAATATTGATGGGAGTCTGTCCAGCTAAAAGCTTAAAATCAACGTGTGGTGCAGCTGCTTCTTGGTGCTACAACAGATGCCTCTGTAGGATGTGGTGGTGGAAAGTGCACAAATCCCTGAGAATTCGGGTGTAACTCTATCCTGGGAAATGAGCAGCACACAGAACCTTCCAGGTGTGGAGGCTCAGAGAAGTCACGGAGTCACAGAGTTGTTCAGGTTGGAAAAACTCTCTAACATGAAGTCCAACCATCCCAGCACCACTGATAATGTCACCAACGCCCCGTCGTGTCCCCAGATGGCACACCCATATGGCTTTTAAATCCCCCCAGGGATGGGGACTCCACCACTGCCCCGGGCAGCTGTGATCCCACAGTTTGGAATTTTATGTAACAGGACTCAGCAGCCAGATTTGGTTTTCACCTGGAAACAGGTAATATGGATAAATTCCCGTGAAATATTTCTGCCTTAACAGGGAGAATTCAGACTTTTCCGTGGGTGACAGTGACTGACAACAACAGCGTAACACATGAGTCAGAGAAAGGAAAAAATTTGACCACAGAAACTGGTATAAAGTTATTTTTATGTGAAAGAAAGGCACTGAACACCTACTGGCTGTGTGGAGTAGGAGTAGGAAGGATCTTGGCCCCCAGGGTTCGGTCCAAAGGACTCCCACCCAGTTAACTGGGGGCATTTCAGGTTTGTGTACCCCAGATGGGGCTCTCAGTCACCCTGGCCTGGTGCTGCATCTGTGCCTGCACAGGCTCTGGGTGCTTTGAGTCTGTTCCTCTCTTCCAGGCAGGGGATCACAAAATCAGAACCATCAGGTAGGATAAAGAGGGGGAGGCAGAAGCTGAGTCACAGCAGAACAGATAAAACCCACTGGCTGCTGGAGCTGGGGGAAACGCAGCCAGATAAGGGGAAGAGAAGCTTAACTCGTTACCTTCCCACCTCCCACAATCCACCTGAGACCCTCTACTCTTTAACACAGCAGCCAAAAGAAGGACAAGAACTGAGACCCTGATGGTTCCTGGGCTCTCTGGAGGGTCTCCTGAGGTGACTCTTCAGCTCAACAACCTCTTTGGTACCCAGGAGCTGCCAAGAGCAGCAATTTACAAAAGGACTTGTGGTGACAACCTCAGGGACCCAGGAAGCATTCCCAGATATCCCCCACATCCCAGATATCCCCCAGGTATCCCTGACCAACCCGTCAAGTACTCCAGTCCCACGGGCAAAGCTTCAGGTAATCAGACTCAACTTGTGGGGGGTTTCCTACTTCCAGAGGTGAGTAGGGTGGTAAAGCTGACTTGTGTGACCTCACTAATTAATTTGGGCATTGTCAGTCTCCAGACAGATTGTTCTTCCCTCCTGAATTTTCTGCTGACCTTCCTTGCCCTCTTTCCACTACCCCTTGCCTATGAAAAACCACAAAACACTCAGGTTGCTGGGTTTTACCACCTTGTATATGTTCAAAGACTGCAGATTTTTTTCAGTGAACAGTACTCAACACGTTTAAAGATTTTTAAATACGTCTCATTTTAAAAATCAAAAAATGACTCCAGCAGAAATCCAGATGACTGCACAGATTTGTGACCCAGCTTTGTTAAACAACAAACTGACCAAAGACTTGAACCAGAATTGGAAAATATATTTTTTCCTCTCTGAGCTCTGAAAAACCCTGGTTTGGGTGTTTTGACTTTCAGATGCTTCTGTGTCCACATGTGTGAGTGAAGTGCTGAGTCACAAGAAAGTTTTCCAGTCCAGTTCTGGGCCTCTGTGAAGCTCACAGCTCTAAAATCATCATGGAAAACATCTGCATATTTGGGTGCTCCTCTGAGCTCAGCTTGGCATTCAGGTTTTTGGGAGGGACTCCCAGGACAAGAAAGTTCAGCAGCATTTACATGACCTGACCCCACGTGCCCCAAGGTGCAGCTCCTGCCCCACTCCTGATGCCAGGATCAGGGAGGGGGAGGTTCCTGAGTGCTGACGGATCCCATTTCACAACCTTGGGCAGGGAGACAGCTGAGTGTAAGCAAACCAAATCCTTCAACTCCAAATATCCTCGCTTCTCTTATTTCTTTTTTTTCTCAGAATCTTATCATGTGAGTGCAGCGTAGTTTCTTGATTCGATAAGAATAATAATGGCTCAGGATGCAGGAAAATGACTCACATGGAGCTAGTCCAGCTCTCCTAGCTGGTTCTAGTCAGGTCATGATGAATCAGATGACCCTTATCTTACTTTAAGACTGTGAATAAAAACCTCTCCCCTCCACACCT
Source organism: Picathartes gymnocephalus (assembly GCA_013390045.1). Classification (NCBI taxonomy): domain Eukaryota; kingdom Metazoa; phylum Chordata; class Aves; order Passeriformes; family Picathartidae; genus Picathartes; species Picathartes gymnocephalus. The sequence goes on along the minus strand of WEKY01019319.1, from coordinate 72,606 downwards.
CGGCCAATTTTTCGTACATTATGCAGCGTATCTCCCTCCCCTCTCACATTTCCGAGCTCTTCAAGTCTGCCTGTCACCTCCCCTGAAATAATTCCCGTGCACACATCGCTCCTGAGTTAACCTCTGAGTAAATCCTCTCCTGTGCTCTGTAATTTCCCCTTTCTTATACCTTTTCCTCCTCTCTTTGTCCTGCCTGAACCTCGGTTTTATGGCTCTTCCAGATCGGGACTGCCATATGCTTTGCTTTCTCATGACCTACATCCCACCCAAGCCAAAATTGCTTTACTTGCTTTAAAAACCCTCAGTGGATTTGTACCTTGGACCCTTGAGAGATTTCAGCTGTATCTGAAACCAAAGCAGAAATTAGATCCTTTCTTAATTTTTTTAATATCACATTTATAATGTAAACCGCAGGAGCACTTTCCAAACCAGGAATGCAAAAGTGCTTTTGCTTCCCTGACTAGACAGTTCATAAAGGTTTGGGTTCAAAACTGCAGTTTTCTCCACTTTTCCTTGTAATAAAAAGAGCAGCTCAAATAATAAATCTCATGTTAGTGACCTTTCTATTCCCTTGGTAGTGCCTTTGTGGAGGCCCTGGCCTATATTATGATGGAAGTAGTAACTGGAAAACAACAGATGAAAGGAAAAATAATATTTAGTATTGTTATGTGAAAGAGAAGCCATTACAGGTCTGGCTCCAGAGCAAGAGCCAACCCAGCTTAGCTTGAAAAAGATGTTCCCGTGGCAGGGGAATAGTTTTTGTTTCACAAGGAGCCTGCAGAAGAACAATTAACCTGCGTTCCACTTGAGCAAACTAAGATTAAGAAACAAAGTGGCAAAAAAGCATTGGTGAACTCCAGGAAGGATTACAAAAGCTTAGGGATGATCAGCCTAAAAAATCCAGCCGTCCCCCAACAGCCGCAGACTCAGAAAGTCCCTAAAACGCAACTTAGCAAAAGCCAGGAAGGCAGACCAAAGGCCAGCCCTCACACAGCTTCCCAAACTGGCCACTGCTGGAGACAGGCTGCTGGGCTAGAGGGAATTTTGGTTTGGCCAGAGCAGCCTTTCTTACATTAGCAGTGAGGAGCACTCGCTAATCGTTGGTAAGAGCAGTCTGGCAGCACCAGGGTGAAGCCACACAGAGCCACCAGCTCCGGTGCTTTAACCTCTGCCACAGTTCTGCAAATCTGCCCCAGACGCAGGGAAAAGTTATTGCTGCAACATCCCCCTGTGGAAAACGAGGTAAAAGGAGGGTCACGCCTTACAGTAATGAAGGTTTGGAAAGACCTCCAAGTTTGTGTGGCCTCACTGCAGCCTCACTGTACCGAAGGGAGCCAGCCAGAAAGATGGAGGGGACATTCCAGAAGGGCCTGGAGTGACAGGACGAGGGGGAATGGCTTCACACAGCCAGAGGGAAGGGTTATGTAAGGGACAGGGAAGAATCCTTCCCTGGGAGGGTACTGAGGCCCTGGCACAGGCTGCCCAGAGAAGCTGTGGCTGCCCCTGGATCCCTGACAGTGCCCAAGGCCAGGCTGGACACTGGCGCTTGGAGCAGCCTGGGACAGTGGGAGGTGTCCCTGCCCATGGCAGGGGATGGAATGAGATGGGCTTTAAGGTTCTTTTCAACCCAAGCCATTCCACGATTTTATAAGCATCAAGTCAAACCCAGTCTCCTTTCCTTGCATTTGTAGCTTTTAGAGTTCAAATGGGGCTGAGCTTGGCAAAACTTGCTCAGTGCATGGACATTCCCAACTGAAATGGTTCCCAACTCGCTGCTCTCACTGCCAAGGGTGTTTTCTGAATCCAGCCCTCAGTGCTCCCATCTCTCTGCTCTGGAGGCATCTTTTCCAGAGCCAGCCCGTGATGCTGGTGCACACAAAAGCACTCGAGCGAAGAGCAAGTGCACAGCTGCCTTCCTGTAATTACCATCCATCCCTCTACCTGTGGATAGGGATGGGAATAAACCAGCCTCCCCCTTTTCTCTGCAGAACCTCCAATTTTCTGCTGTTCAAAATTGCGGGTAGCAGATGATCGAGTTGCAACTGCACCAGTGTGAAACTGCCATTGCATCACCAGCTTGCAGACACTGTTACAAAACTGAGGCAAGGAGAGGATCTGGGAGGTTCATAAATGTTTCAACATAACCTGAAGAGAGTTACGAGGAAGCTGGGTCTAAATCTGGAGATTTCTGGATTTGACTACATAGAGCTTGAAAGTCAGTCTTGTCAAGCCTGAGCGTAGAAAACCTTGTCAGCCTTCAGTTGATATGCACTGGAGGTTTTGTATTGAAGATCCTCGCTGTATTTTTAGGTTCATTCAGTTAGAATCAAAAGACAGCTTAGGGGAGACAAGACAGCATATAGAGAGTACAAAAACAGTGCAAAAAGAAAGGGGAAAAAAAAGGAAAAAAAAAAAAAGAAAAAGGAATAAAATACACTTGCACGAAGTCCCTGTGAGCACAAACTGCAAGCCATGGTTTGCTGAGTTTAAATCTGACTGTAGTTACTAGTTATCTGCTGTTCTGATAAATATTCATGTATCATATGTTCATATCTGCAGGAAAAGAAAAAGGATTCAGAGAGCTTTGTCTGCCCTATGAGCTTTTTATCTGTGCTTTAGTAACCTTCTTACACGTTAGTAAATAAGAATGTTTCTGCGCTCAGACTTTTACACTTTTATTATCCTTGCAGATTCAGCAAACCTTTGTTCTAAAATGCTTTGTGCCCATTAGGGCTTTTGATTATAGATTACACCACCGTTTCATTTTCTTTTTTTTTTCCTCCTCTCTCTCATGGGCAACATATTCTTCTTTCATTGAGCAATATTCAGAAACTTGGAAATCTAACCTGTGTTTTAGTCTCAGGACAGGCACATTCTTATGGTAAAAACCTCCCCAATTGAACTTGGGATGCATTCAAGTCTTTTATGGTTGATACTTGGCCAGGTTAATTATGCAATCACCCCAAGTAGAAGAGGACAGCAGGATACACGAGCATTTTTCAAAGACTTGTTTTCAGCACAGAGACAGTTTTCTGGAATCAAATAAAGAAAATGGAGAATGTCTGTGATTTACAGCGAACTGGCACACTGAAAATGCAAGGATTTAAAAGATCAACAAGGCCAAATTTGCAGTCATTGAGGGAATGATTACAGCATGTGGCTACACATTCAAATTTAATCAAGTTACCTTGGGTACCAGCAGCAGAGGAGCTGTGGCAGCAGTGGCTGGGGACCCTGGGGGTCTTCTCAGGCAGCTGGCCCATCCCCAGGTCCTTGCTGATGTTGCTGCAGGGACCCTGGCACACCTGGAATCTGAACTTGGTGGGGTTTGCACGCCCTGCGGCGCCTCTGCGGCTCATGGAGAGGAGGATCAGGCTTCCTGCAGCCTCCAGCCACACCACAGTGGGGACACGAGGGGACATCGGGGTCACCCCGTGCGCCCAGCGGTGCCGTCCTGCCCTGCCGAGGCTCTGGGACACAACACACAGCCCTGTCCTTCTGCTGGCACGGCTGTCCGGGGGCTGAACCCGCTCACTGCACACAGGGCACCTGCTCCCAGCATTTCAACATCACCGACCTGGGCCCACAGAGTCAGACTGGCTTGAGAACCTGAGAGGTGCAAGAGGCAGGAATTGTGTTGGGTTCCGTTGTTCGGCTCCAACAGGGATTGTGATTTTAAGCTTTTTCCTATGGGCTGGAAAATACTTTATAAAGGACTACATGTTCAGATTAACAACCTTACTGCATCCATTGGGGCTTTAGGGATAATAGCAAATACCACAAGATTTGTGCTAAAATTGCAGAAGTTGCCAATGCTTCAAAAAAAAAAAAAAAGCCCCAATTTGGCTTAAAATATGAAGTATTTATTAGCTAAATCCTACTCTTCAAGCTTGCTGGTGATCCTAGATGCCTCTAAACAAACTAAAAACACCTCAAAAAGACCTGATTTCGCAGAGGGCGTGTGCTCATTTATAACAATTTAGGCCAAAACAATTAAGAAAAGAATGCAACGATCATGACTTAACATTAGCCAAAAGGCTTGGAAATTATTTTTTTTCCTGAACTCCAAGATGTCTTCAGAGATCCTCATGAGAAGAAAAGAACCAAACAACCAAGAAACCCACAGCAGGAATGAGCAGCTTTAAATTCGTATTTTAACATTTCCCACGGCCCCTGTACATGCAGGCTCCATTCCTGCACTGTCTCTGCTGGTCAGAAGATAAAGCCATCCTTGTCATCTTCTACTAATACTAAGAGAGGCAGCAAGAAATGAAAAATCAAGTCCCTGTCATATTCCATCGAGCACGCTGGCTAGATACGGATGTCTCGCCCCCATTTACAATCTGAACCAAAAGATTTGGAGCCAAGAAAGCAGCTGGCACAATAAAAACAGTAAAAGCTCTAGCTGGCACCTCATGCTGACAATGACTAGCCAAATCTCCATGGGGAAAAATGCCAATATAGATTTCTGTGACAAAAACAACAAAATAGATTTTTGTCAATGTACATAGATTTGACAGGAAGTCAGACAAATCTATCAATAATGAGTGACATATATCTGCAATATTCCCAAACAAAATGGTACATTTGAAGACAAACTGAGAAAATAACTAATTGTGTTACGTGCGACACAGATTCATCTGGACTTTTTGATCACAACACTGTAATTCATTAATGTAGGTTAATTCCCAGTTTTCCTGGGAAGAACTGACCAGATACACAGACATATTTTTAAGCGCTTTCTCAAACATCCTTTAAAACACTAATATTTTAGAGAGGGACAAATTAGTTCTGAGGATCTTGCAGTTCAAAATCAAGCCTTTATGAGACGGAAACCTAAATTGCCTACTCTGCAGCAAACTTTTAAACCATTATCTTTAGTTCCACACTTGGAAATAAGATCCAATGTTAAAAAGTGGATGCTGGAGAGTTGTTCTATGGTATTTTTCCCGAGATACTGCACCTTGCATTATGCAAACAAAAGTATTGCCAGTGCTCTTCTGTCACCAAATAAAACTTGCAAGGAATTACCATTTATTTCACTGCCAGTTACCTTCTGTGCTGCATCCACATGAAGACCATGAGAACCAAGTGTCCAAGCTTTCGGAAAGACCTTAGTGCTTAGTTAAAACTTCTGCTGAAGAGTGGGGAGAAATGCCTATTTAAGAAATTCCATAGTTGAAAAACTGAATTTAACAATGTTTTTGTATTCCAAGGCAAGCCTCTTATCACACATAGCACCTTAGCGAGTACATGGGGATGAATTATTTATCCAAGATCTCCAGGTACACATAAGTTTTACCCAACCTTTGGGACAGGTTCTGACAGAGCTGGGAAGATGCAATTGGGTTCAGAAGCCACAGGGAATTGCTTAAAGTGTGTGTCTAGCAAGACAGCTCTGCAAACAGATGGCAAGACCCAGATAGAAAATGCTTTTTAAGTGAAAAGTCAGAAACTCATGAAAAAAAATGTCTTGCTCATAACAAATTCTATGGAGTCTTCAAAAACATCTGAAGTAGTTGTTATACATAAATGAAGGAGATGAGCCAAAGTGGGCTCGACTCACGAGGAAGCGTATCCAACACAGTGCTCTGATTCACCAGGAGGTGTGCACTGCCCTCAATTCCAGCAGAAAGGATAGCCATAGGAAGGCTGCGAGAGCCACTAAGCAGCAGATATTTATTCCTTCAAAACACTCTGAAGGTTTGGGAAGTCCCTTTTCAAGGACAGTTCACTGACTGGTGGAGAGAAGCACAGCACCTGCCATCCTGCTATCCCAGAAACTCCCAGGACAGCAACTAAACCATGGACAGAGAACTTCAGAGAGGCTCCCTGAAATTTACAGCTCTTCTGGGATAATTTATTAATACAGAACACTTCTTTCATACTCATGATATTCACAGTCCGAACCTATTTGGTAAATTTAAGGGGGGACCATAAGCAATACAACCAGGATGTGACAGCACCACACAACAAGTATTTTGGGGGAAATTAACACCCAGTGGCTGAGCCATTGTCCAAGCCAATCCTATGTTCTGATTTGGACAAGCAAAGGGCTTTTGAAGAGGTTTCCCCAGGCCCCAAAGGTCTGGGGGTGGATGCTATGGGCAATGACCCCCCGACCAGCCCTGGATGGAGCCACAGTTTTGCTTTGAGAGTGAACAGAGGCACAACCAGACAAAGACCATGATGGCATCTTCAAAATCTACAGAGAATCACTGCAAAAATAAAAGAGGTCGGGGCCATTCCTTTCTCTAAGAGTGTTATGCCCTTCATTTTTTTGCTTTCTTATTTTTAGTGGCCTTATCAAAAAAAAAAAAAATGAACCTGTAGTTTTGAATCCATTCAGTTCTGTAAGGTAATTTCCTCTTCAAAATGAAAAAGGGAAAAGAAGTAGGTAATGCTTTAATTTGTTATTAGGAGTAATTACTGTCTGGCCTCGAGGGGTTACTTGTACATTGGTTTTAACAAGAAACCCATTTAACATATATTTATCTTTGTAAATTGTCCTGAATGATCAGCAAATACCTAATCATCTGCAAAAAGCTGTTTAAAACATCCTTACCCTGATAACAGGAAATTATAACCTATGAGACCAAAGAATCTGAAGTGGTGGTTTAAACCGTGATAGACATTTGCAAGGAGGCAAGAAATGGGTATTTTCATATGTTTGCTTTGAATCTTTTCCTTTGCTTATGAACACATCAGGACAGACCCACTGTGTTCCTCCCATGGCTGGGAATGGCAAGACCCTGCCTCTGATGAGTCCTGAAGTCCTTGAGGAGAGGAAAATCCGTGTGCCGAAGCACCCAGGCAAAGCACAAACCGCTGATGCTGAGAGGAATTCATGCCGGGATTAGACTTTATTTGAGGCTCAAGAATGCTGCAGATGAGTAAAAATGTAAAGAAAATTCCAATACCTGAAGAGCAAAGGGACCCAACACAGACTTTTTTGCACTCCAGACAATTGCAAACTGTATTTCTTATTTACTGAAGGCCCTGTGACACGGTTAGAGATAAAAACAGACTAAAACTGGACCTCACAGCTTTACTTTGATACATGAAAACAGACGTGTGTGTCACATCATTCCTCTGCCCTGCTTTGTCTGCTCATGTGAGCAGACAGGGGATGGAAAAAACGCAATAATTTTCCTCTCTAGGGACTGCATAGCTCCAGGGATTGGTAATAGGACACAAGCTTCTCAGCCCCAAGTCAATTATTCAGAATTGACTCAGGTTGTTAGTAACTGACTTTGTTTTTTTGTTTGGCTGCACAAAACACATAAAATATTTTCACTCTCACAGTCAAGATTGGGTTGGGCTCAGTGCAGATCTGAAAGGTGCAGGGACACCTGCCCACCTTTTCCTACTTTCAGAGTCTGAGAAGCCAAAACCATGAAACAAAATTTGGAAATGATCCTTATAGTTTTCATACAGCTCACACTCTGGACAAAACACTCTCAAAAGTTTATTTACAGCATCTCTGAAGTTAAACTAGCTCACCTCAGGTCTGTGACGACAAAAACCCTCAAACAAGCAGATTTAGGGGGTTGTGTTAAGAAAAATTTCAGCAAATCTGTTTCCAGGGCTCTTTGTTAATTAGGAAAGTGTTTTTTTGCTGTAACAAAAGTAAATATAATTTTACACAAGCATAACTTTCCCTGTCAAGAGGCTTAAGAGATTCCATAACTCCATAATTATTCACATAAGCTTTGTAATGAGCCAATAAATATCCAAGTGCAGGTAGTATTCAAGCTTCATCTAACAATAATCACCAGCTCCATGGTGCTGAGCTGACCATGGATACAGAACAAGAGGATAAAAGGGCTGAATACTTGAAAGGAAAAATTCCCATGAGAGTTACCAACAAATACCAGGCATTTCTTTATAGACTATTTTTTCTCCTTACGGAGCCGGAGAATGACCAGGAAGCACAAAGGCATGTGAAAATGTGTAAAACAAACAAAAAGAGTTTTCAAAACTTTCATAAACCTCAGAAAAGTTTATGTTTGGTTTGAGGAATGCAGAAAAAAAGGAAATAAAGAAAAAAGGAGAAACAGTTCTGGTTCTTGTTTTATCTAAAGTGGTTCTAACATCCCCGATTAATCCACAGGAGTTTGTTCTGTGTGGACACTTGATAGCCAGGGGTTTTCATCCCAAGAGTGGGTGTTCCCAAAAGAAAAACAACAAAATAAAAACATAACAAAACATCAAGAAAAAAACCAAACAAGACAAACCTAGTAATCAAAAAACCCTGCAAATGACAAATTTTTAATGCACCTAAGTCACACTGAAATGAAAATTGAGACCCCTGTGGATTTATTCCATGTTCAAGACCCCAAATTTTCCATTAGAACATGATTATTTTGGAGTTTGGTCTGCAGTGGAGCAGTGTGAAGAACAGCAGTGGTGTCGGGAGCAAGGCTCAGGGGATGAGGGAGCAGTGCTGACGTTCTGCCTTGGCATGGGAGAACAGACACCTGAAATCCAGATCATCCCCCAGGCCCAGAGCTTTATTGCAAAATTATTAAATTCTGCCCACCAGAATGCAGACAGGAACTTGTTAAATATCTGCTCACAAAATGGCATGAGGGTCCATAAACAATATATATATATTTTTAGTTGAACAGATAAAAAGATCTTTTTTGTAGTAAGTCCAGAAACTCTTTTCAATTTTTTAAATGGAGTCATAGATGCATAGGCACATGCAGACAACAACAGCAGACTTTTTAGATAAAATACATTTCATACTTGTAAAATCTGTGTCTTGCTTGCCTGTTTTCCAGGGCAGGTCTGCACAACCAGGGCAGGCCTGAATTAAATCAGCAGCAAAACAGAGAAAATGGACAGGTTTTAGGGGAAAGTTGGTGTCTGGGACCCAAAATGAGGTGATGAAACCTGAGTTTGGAGTGGCATCCCAGGTAAATGGATCCAGGTGAGACCTGCAGGCAGGGAGGGAGGAGAAAGATGTTGGGCAGCAGGGACAGTAAGGGAATTTATTAACAGGAATTACAAGAACTGGCCATAGTTTTAACAGCCTTTTCGACCCAACTCAAGCTTTTCCAGAGCCTTCCAAAATGCTGTTTTAAAGGCCCAGCAGTGGTGCAGGGGTCCACAAAAACCCTTCAGAGACTAACACAGCTGGGGAGTTTGCAGCACACCCAGGTTAACTCTTGTATACCTCGAGAAACCAAAGAGGATCTTGCAGGAATACAGGAGGGTTAGAAATAGCAAGAATGTCAGTTTTGGAGAGCTGATAGATGGTCAGCATCTTGTAATTTCCATATCTCCAGCTCTGAGGCAGGGGCTGAGCAGGTCCTGAGGAGCCCAGAGCTGAAGGAGGGTTTGGACAGCGCTCTGGGGCACAGGGTGGGGTTGTTGGGGTGCCTGTGAGGGACCAGGAGCTGGACTGGGATGGTCCCTGTGGGTCCCCTCCAGCTCAGGATTTTCCCTGGCTCTGATTGCCTGCTGAGGAGCAGCCTCTCACCATCTGACAGCCACATTTTGAGGTCCATCTCGGGGCTGTCCCCTGACCTGTGGCCGTGCACGGCCAGTGCCACCCACCCCCTAAACCAGCTCTGGCCCCGCTGCATTCACGAGTGGCAATTATTTTAAAGGATTTCTGCTGAGGCTTGCTTTCACACCACGGGACTTGCCTGAGCTGCAGGAATGACATTCCAAGCTTTTATTTATTTCTTTATTTGCCAGACCCTTAACGTTCTCCCTCTGCAGCTTTTTGGCTCACGGATTTATGGCACTGTCTAAAAGTCTAATGCTTTTCTTTGAATATACTTGTGGATGTTTCTGATCTCACTTTAATTGGGCATGCTTTAGGCTCCCATGAAATATTAACATCTCAGCCAATGAAAGTCAGTGCCCAAAGCTCCGATGGTTCTAAAATTAATATAACCTTGTTTCTTGCTCACAGAAGCCACAAAAGATCAATTCCAGAATATTTTTTTTCCAGTATCTGATAGCTCATTTTATCTGGGCAAAACATGCCTGTTTCATGACCTTCTGGACATGCTGTGATGCACATCTATTGTTTGTGGAGTTGAAATAAGGACAGAGTGAAGCTTTTGACACAAAGATTATTTGGGGAGAGTTTGATTATTCCCCCAGTTGACTTATTTTGAGGTACACACACATAATGATTTTTCCGTCTCAGTAATCAACAAGTCTATTATTATTTTAAAAGTTAAATAATGTTGATATAACTCTTGTTTATTAGTTTGGTTTCCCTCAGCATGAGTGTTTAAACTCCGGCGCTGTCTCTGAGTGCAGGAGAAAAGGCTGAGGGAGCAGGGGCTGTTCATCCTGGAGAGGAGACACAGCTGAGAGGGAACCTCAGCCCTGGGTGTCCCCGTCTGCAGAGAGGGCTCCAAGCAGAGCCCAGGAAGTTCCTGAGCCAGGAACAGATCCCAGGAAGTTCCACCTGGACAGGAGGAAGAACTTCCCTGTGCAGTGATGGAGCCCTGAAGAGATTGTGCAGAGAGGCTGTGGAGTCTCCTCCCTGGGGACATTCCAGACCCATCTGGACACACTGCTGTGCCACTGCTCTGGGATGGAGCAGGGAGGTGGCACCAGAGGAGCCCACTGAGGTCCCTTCCAGCCTGGCCCATCCCAGCATTCCCACTGCCCCACAAGGAACCCACATAACAAGAGCAGGAACTCTCATTTAGAAACCTCCAGCTTCCTCACCACTGACAAGTCCAGGATTAAAATTCAGCAGGATGACCTCGTGATGGCAGAGCTGCAGCAGGAGCTCAGCCAGATCCCTGGGCAATGAGGATTGGCTCCAACACAAGAACCAGGATGCCTGGAACATCCCACTGCAGTGAGGGGCATCGAGGATGTCAAGGCTTCACAGAGTTGTGCAATTCATTTCTGCCTTAATTCTACCAAATTTTGCCTTTGCTGCTTTAACACTTCTGCCAAGACAAAAATTCAGTGCATCATTTCTAAAGAGAAATACTGAGGTACAATAAAATAGGTTTGAGATCACGGCCAGGTTGGGGCTTGGAGCAGCCTGGTCTCATGGGAGGTGTTGGGATGAGTCTTGAAGGCTCCTTCCAACCCAAACGATTCTAAGACTCTGTGACTGACTTTCATTAAAATCAGCCATGGTTTTTTTTTAATTTCCAGCAGTACTGGGAGCAAACAGAGAACTGCTTGTAGATAATGGTGGTTTTCTCTATTAACATGCTCTGATTCAGAGCAGAATCCACACAATTCCAACACTCGAAAAGTCAGAGGTAGTTCTGCCGCAAGACAAACATCATCATCAATTCCTAGAGCAACCACAACCGAAGGTAGAGCATGAAGAGGTTGGAAAACGTACTTTCCTGGATTTCAGGAGAGGTTGGGAATTGTACTTCCCCGGATTTCAAAATCTTGCAAAGCAAGGACACACACCGTTCTTAAATCTATTTCCATTCCTAACAGTACCATCACATGGGCGCTCTTTGATAACTGAATAACAAATTAATTTACCTCTCCATTTGCTTAAAATGTATTTCCTCACTTCTTCTCTATTTTGATAGTTCTATCTTCAAAACAGAGAAAACCAAGTTCAGAAAACAAAGTATTCTAAGTATAACACATTTCCTTTTTTGTTTTGGGTTTTATTTGGGGGTTTTTGGGGCATGGGGTAGTGGTAATTTCTTTGTAGGAAACAAGACTTTTCCTAAAAAGAAAGAGAAAAAAGTGGCTGGGGGGGGGAAGATATTTTTTATCTGTAATAAGAATGAGAACTCAGTAATATTTTTGTTGTTATTTTTAATTTCCTCCATCTGAATCCGCTCTGGGAATAACATTCAAAACACGAGAACATTAATCATGTAAACTTCTGTTAACTCCTGACACCTCTCTTGTCCTCCCATACCACAAAAACCCCTCAAAATAAACAAGAAATTAAGTTCTGACCCCTTGAGAGACCTCCCAAACTCCTCTGGAGGTTTTTGCCATGACTATTCATTTCACACAGAAAGTTCTGGGATGCCTTTCTGATGGCTCCAGCGTGTAACCCTGAGACAGATAAGCTCAGAGCCGGGGAACCGCGTCCAAGTCAGGAATTTATGGGAAAGCATGTGGAGCAGATGGTGGAGGAATGAGAGAGGAAAGGAGACACAGCTGAGAGAGAGTGAGTGTTGAGACTGTGTCAGATGGGAGAAGGAGGAAAATTATGCTGATCTAGAAATGTGCAGTGGGATTCTTCACTACTGAATTAGTAAATAACCAGGCAAAGGCGTCCTTTTTTCCTTCAGGTATTCCAGGGCTTCCACCTCCACCAGGTACGTGCAGGTATCGCTGAAACCCTCACTGCACCCCAGACAGGAGAAAAGCTCCATTACTGACCTTTTACTGACCCTGGAAGCTTCCCATCCAGTGCCTCCAAAACTCACATTTCAGGACAGATTCAATCCAGTTCTCCCTGACTGGGACCTTTAACTCAGTTCTCCACCCACTGCTTACCATGGATAGTGAACTCCCATCAGGATGGTTTGAAAGCCCATTTACAAAGAAATTTTCATTCCTTGTTTTTTTTTATGGGAGGAAAAAAAAGTAGCATACCCTATAAAATAGCTCCAAAATGCATTTGTAATTATAGTAATTTTTAATGATGGTTAGTGAAACAATAATTTCCCTTACTTCTCAGTATATCTGTTGTATAAAAACGTTATTCTCATCTGAAGAATTCTGAAATGATTACCTTTGGTTTGCAAGTTTGGCTATTAGGCATAGATTTTATTTTCAGCACACGCAGTACAACCTGAACAGAGAATGAATATAGATAATCTTTGAAAAGAGAAGAAATAAAAACAAATCAAAGGTTCTTATTCCATGGCTTTTAGAAAGCACATCTACTTGTCCATTTTGTATTTCGAGCTAATCTGTAAGCCTTTTGTCACTGGAAGAAATTCCCTTTTTAACCTGGAGACTGCATAGGAGGCCACACTGAGCTGCTGAAGAGAAGGGAAGCCTTTACATTTTACCCCCCAAATAAACAAGCCCCAGCCAAGCCAACTTCCCCCATGGGCAGAAATCCTTGCGTTCCCCACCCACGGGGATGCCCCCAAAGCCCAGCCAGGTAGCTCTGATGCCACGTTCCCTTCTCACACTTTCCAACCCCAGCCCGGTGCCAAGGAAGAGCCCAAGCCTTGTTGCCGGCAACAAAATGTTCCTGAGGGCCAGAGCCAGATTTCCAGGGGCTATCCCAGCCTGTGCCATCTTCCCCAGCACATCCTGGAGTGTCCAAAGGGATCCCAGCCCTCAGTGATGCTATTAAGTGCTATTATTAATAGTGGTCTTGGCTATTAAGCACAAGATCGAGGTGACAGAATTGTCCCCATTTCCACCCACCGGGGCTGGTGCTGAGAGCTGCCTGGGTGTCCTCAGGGGCACAGGAAAACACCAACACCACAATCCTACAGGCTGGGATCTCAGGGAAAAAACAAGGCTGGAATGCTCGTTGGGGACACTCAGGGAGCCCAAGAGCATCGGAACCGACCGCGCTGCTCTGAGAAATGTTCACGACCTGGAGAGGTGTTTTCTCTGTGACACCACCTGTGAATTCGGGCTGTGTGTCCCCACAGGGCTGCTCTGGGCTTTATGGCAAATTTTTCGATGGTAAGTGAGGGGTTTGAGGACACAGAGCAGTGTTACTTTTACAAGGGCAGTTTTAGACACCAAAATATTTGCTTTGAATGTGGTGCTGATCACCACGAGTATCCTGGGCTTTCCTTAGAACGCCTTCCAGCCAGGTGAAAACCAGCAAGCTTCCTGCTATCACTTCCCTAAGCCTCTGGCCTGAATAAAAACATAAAAAAGACCCTAAAATCACATATAAGCCCATTCTACCTGTGACACCGTAGTTGCTAAACCCCTTCAGTTTCCAGGATTGTCCGAATCAGAGGGATTCCAACCAAAAAGAAGTGAGGTGTTCAAGCAGCCCCAGCCTGATCCCAGTCTGAGGGTTAGTGCTGACCACACATTTATAGCCCGTGCAGGCAGAGATTCCGGGATGGAAGCTGTCACACACAGAGGCCAGACACCATGTCATCCAGGACAGACGCCAGTTTTTCCTCATGCTACAATGTGATTTTCTGGGAATATCAGGGAGTACACCAGAACTGCAATTGCCGTCTACCCTCCAGTCCCAATAAAATAAAATACAGTCTTTAAAAGGGACAAATCAGCGACAAATCAAAATAGCTGATACAAATAGCCGTCTGTTTTTAAATGATGTTTTTAAACTTCTGAGGTCTGAGCTCAACAACATCAAGCAGAAATTTCTATTTTCTGGAAGCAACATTCCTCTTGCTTTCTGCGCTGCCATTGAAACACTTCAGTTTCAGAGACCAGACAAGAGGCAGAAATTTTTTGTTTTCTTTAAATAGCAAGATCAATATGGAAAAATAAGCAACCAAACACACCCCCCTTCAAAATCCTTCATAAATGTTAAAGAAAATTTCCACACCAATAAAAAATTAATTTGCATTTTGGACAGTTTTCTCATGTCTCTTTTTTTGGGCAATCCAGTTTGCCCATTCCTTATATAATTCTAGTTTTAGCCTAAGCACAGCTGTCTTCTTGCCCAGATGTGGCCACATCTGGGGCTGTTCCATCCCACTCGTGTGTGTTGTCTGAGAGGAAGATGAGAAATGGTGGAGGGGTGGTGAGGGTCAAGGGGAGTGTTTCCTTTGACTATGAGACAAAATCAAGATTTAAAGGAATTGCTTCTGGAAAAGCAACTCTGACACCTGTAGAGTATCAATTCACTTTGAAGAGTAAGTGCTACTCTTCAGACATGGACTAGAAGACAAAAATAGAAGGAAAGGTTTTTGCCTTTTTTCTCCAAAAGAAAGAAAGTCTAGGATGTCTAGGATGCAGCCATGCTGAGGATACAGCACCAAAGACAGGGATCATCCCCTCAAGAGTGATGTCAACACAAAAACAAATGGAATAAAAGGAACTTGCCATGGAGAAATTAGATTTAAAATAAACGCAGGGCTGTGTACTACAGAGTAAAAAGCTGGAACAACAGGAAGTAGGTTTTGACTCTCTTAGTCTTAAGATAGATTTTAAGAAACCTAGAAAATGGATAAGAACAGGTGGTTCAAATAACTCACAAAGTTTTTTCATGCATATTTATAAATTTGTGAAATGTTCCAAGTATTTTTATGTAGTGATAGGACAAGGGGCAACGGCTTTAAAGTGACAGAGGGTAGGGGGTTAGATTAGAGATTAGAAAAAATTCTTGGCTGTGAGGGTGCTGAGGCCCTGGCACAGGGTGCCCTGAGAAGCTGTGGCTGCCCCTGGATCCCTGGCAGTGCCCAAGGCCAGGCTGGACGCGGGGGCTTGGAACAACCTGGGACAGTGGGAGGTGTCCCTGCCCATGGAAAAGGGTGGAACAAAATGGAGTTTAAGGTTCCCTCCCACCCAAATTATTCTGGGATTCCATAATTCCAAGACATGTTCAACACTAACCCAAAGAAAACTATTGGGTTTGTTTCTCCCCTTTTCTCTACTTTTTTGCTCCCATGAGCTGCTGCTTTCTCATTATCTCATATTTTAGTTTAAAACCAGTGTTCCTGGGGAGGGGTCATCAGCTCATCTATTCACATGTTACAGTATCCATCTATAGGGACCCCTATAAATAATTTAAAATAGCAAAAGCCATAATGGCTTTTTAAGAGCACAAATGAAGACACATTCAGAGACTTAAAGACCATGCCCTCTGTATAAGAACAGAGCACCCAGTATTAAGGATTGAACTGTTTCAGGTCTGCAGGAATGCTTTTAAAGGGAAATGAGAAAAAGGGCATAAGGGATTTCAAGGAGGACAGTGAGGTGGTGAGGCAAACCATTTCAGACTCTACAGATAGATGGCTGGAAGATAAAATGGGACAGAAACCAGAAAATGAATGAAAAATCCCCCTCCCATTTGTCCCTACTGTTTACACAAATGAATAATAATGTCACCCTATATTACTTATATATCAGATCATATGATCTCCTTCTCAAAAGATAAAGAGGGCAAATTTCTATTTACGTGGTGGACTTGGAAGTGTGCTGCTAAACTATCTGGCTGTTTTTGTTGTTATTTTAATCAGCTTACAAGACAACTACTTCTGAAGTTATATATTTGTTCGTCCATTCTGTCATTTTTTTCACAGGCCAATTCCTTAAACTGGAAGTGAAATCACTGGTATGAGTGGTGCATTTTCTAATGACATCAGTGGTTGTAAAGGAAAAACAAGCCAAGTGAGCCAAAAGTCAGACATTTTTGAAGCCATTTCTTTCAAAAGCAGCATGGATCACATACCTTACCCTTTACAATCCAAGACTTTTTAATAATTCATTTCCACAAGGAGTTTTATGACCCCGGGGATAACAAATTTAGCTGCCTAATTATTAGCGTGCTTAAGTCTAGGAATAGATGATTTTTCTAATATTCCAATCGTTATCCTCATCAACACATCAGGGCTAAGATTTAACACACTTGGTGTGGCAAAGCTGTGCTTAAAAGCACTGACTGAGGTTGCTGAAGCACTTCAGAGCAGTCATAACACAGTACAGTGACAGCAATAATCATACTCGTATTTTAATTGTATCCATCTGAGTTATAGACCAACACAGAGCAGTCCACATTAGCAGTGCTGAGCTGCTTTGAGCTATTAATGTCCTATTCCACCGTGGGGTATTTCAGGGGCTTGTAACTTTCTTCTAAATGTACCAGATTGTTAAAATTCATTGTTACATGTTTATCTGCAAGTAAATAATAAAGGGACTGAGAGTTTTTAAAAAACTATTTTAGCCATTAGCGAGATAGTCTGGTTGATGTTTAACAGATCCTGTTACAATGCTTCCTGTGTCAGAAATTACAGCTAATGTTAAATAAGAAAGCCCAGAGTTTCACAAGCTCCCGGGTACCCTGCCTTTAACAGTCCCCACATGTCTCAGCAAGATGAGTAATTGTCCATCAGCCTATGGTTCATTAGGGATCAGAAATCAATTGAGTGGGAGGGCTCAGCCTAGCAGGTTACACAAACCTTGGCTGTGCTGGATTCCTGATGAATAGAGTAGTCGAGAAAGGCAAACTTTAATCTGATGGCTCCAAGGTAGTTAGGCTACTGACAGCCATGCAGTGTGAGGCTAATTGGGCTGGCAAGGAACAGAGGTAGAGGACAGGGTCCAAGCAGAGAATCAAATGCTCCTTTGGAGCTCCGGGGCCAGCAGAAAGCTTGTCTGGGAGGATGACCTCCTGTATAAATGAAAGGCTCACAAAAATTAACCAAGTAGAGAAATGCTCCTTAGACGAAAAACATGTTTTATGGCTGCGGTTAAAAGTGCGCTGCTGCAAATAGCGGCTCTGTGTGTCACAGGCCAGTTTCAGCCTGGATTTTATCACCTATTAAAATTAAAATCATTTTGGCTGAATCCTCTCACTCCATGGATGCTGCTTCCTCTCACATTCTCTCTCCACAGCTCTGCTGTTTTGGAAAGGTAACGAATTATCAAACTGATAGGATTTCTTCCCTTTTTCAGGATTCACAGCTCCTTCCTTTTACCTCCTTAAAAGCAGAATTTTGCTGTAGTCACCCAAACACAGCCAATGTGAGAAAAAAGTTCAGCATCCATTTCATTGCTCTCTTCTGTACAAAAGGAATCATGAAACAGGCAAAGGATTATAAAAAGACAACGATTAAGAAAGATATTTGGGGAGAGCAGTGATCTTCAGCAACAGATGAGCTCTCTTCCTGGTGCCGAAAATACTTGATTTATGCTCTTTCAGCAGAATGAATAGGGTGAACTAAAGTGTCTACATCTGCTCAAGACTGCATGGCTTTAATCACTGCTGGCCTTAGTGGTCTGCATATGCTTGCAGAAATTCTTACAATGAGATGAATAAATACATGAAAGCATTTGCCCGCATGACGGCACAAAGCAGAGGTTCTGAATAATGATGGATGAACCTCAGAGGAGATCATAGGTTCCATTTAGCTGAGTGCTGGCACATTAGGGTAAGAGCCCTAACTACATCAGCCACTTAAGCCTGCACAAGTGGCCTGCAAACTGATGCAGGAGCTACAGCCCTGCTGCTCCTGCCTGAGTTTGGGTGAGAATAACAGGGCAGCAACTTTTCTCCTGCTGCTACAAGGCTAGCACCATCAGGATTTTAAGAACTACCCCCAAAAAAAAAAAAAAAAAAAAAACAAAAAAACCAAAAAAACCAACCAAAAAAAAAACCCCATAGGGAGAGTGGAAGAAACTCTGGAAAGTTGTTGTTGTATAGATCTACATGGCATGTACAAGTTCAGGTATTTCCAGTGCAACTCCTACTGTGGGCTTGAGAAGAGCTTAGGGGAATGTGGTTTCCATCACAGTGGGGCAAGGAGCCCGTTTTCTTCATGCTATCACCAGAAAATCCTGATTCCCTGCCATGGAATAAGGGGAAGGGGCAAGTACAGCCATATGGGGATACTGAGGCCCTGGCACAGGGTGCCCAGAGAAGCTGTGGCTGCCCCTGGATCCCTGGAAGTGCCCAAGGCCAGGTTGGACATTGGGTCTTGGAGCAGCCTGGGACAGTGGAAGGTGTCCCTGCCCATGGCTGGGGCTGGGATGAGATGATCTTCAAGGTCCCTTTCAACCCAAACCATTCTGTGATTCTGTGATGAAACTCATGGAATTCCACCGGAACTTTTTCCAGCTGAGATAGAGATCTCCTAAAGTTGCTTTTCCAGAGCTCCCATATGAGCTCAAAAGCAGTGACTTGTAACTCTTTCTGAAGGAAATTTAATGAGTGGAATTTACCACTTTGAGGTTGCAAGAATCCTGCTTCCATATGGGACACAGCCAGGAACTTGTTGATGATTGCTGCATTTCTTTGAACTCATACGCCAAGCATGCAGCATCTTCCCTTTGCACATACTTCACTTTCTATGAAAAATATTATGTGATTTATTCATATGAAAGATCCTACTACATCCTGATTTGCAGGACTGAGTGCAGAGCTTGCATCCAAGAGCACTGGAATATTTACAAAGCCTCCCTATGATTTCAGCAAGCTCTGGATCTGGCTTTATTGGGGCTGTATCTTTATTACCCAAGCACATACAAGAGTAGGTAGACTTTTAAGACCTTGTGTAGACAGCTGTGATGACAAAAAAATGAGTCACATACAGTGTCCTTTAAGTAATTACTCAGATTTTCCTTTTCTCATTCTTAAGAAAAAAATATAAATTCTAAAGAACTAGAAGGAGTACCATTAATTTAGTTTTTGTCATTTATAAAGAAGAATTTTCTGGTTTCTGTAAGTTTTCTTTGAAGTGACTCTTGGTGAGGACATGAATACAAGAGGCTGGAATGCTCACTTCAGCACAGCCCAAATCTAGAGCTAGACAAAGACATTCCTGGTATTTAACTTTCTTGGGTTTTAAGTAGTTGTTCTGAAACTTCCATTTTTATGTGAAGCTTCATGACATCCTGAGTCAAAGCTATAAATGCAGCACATTTTCTGGGTCACAACACTCCCATCCCCTTCAAGAAATCATGCCAAAGAGCTGTGTCTGTATTCACTCAAAATAATACTTCCTCTGAAAATGCATGACATCTTATATGATTTACATCATGTTATGTTGAGGATTAGGTTAATGACTTCTTGTGCTTCTGTGAACCATTCAAAGCACCATGGCCCAGATTATGATTTTATATAAAATATAAATAGAGTATATTGCTGAAGTGGTGGGTTATTTAACACATGTATTTCCACATGGGTCTAGAAAGAGGGGTGGGGACCAACGTGTAACGAGCTCCTTCTTCCTGTGTAAAAACAAATGTATTCTACTGCTTTTCAGAGCTAAGTGTGCTATTTATAGATGAGAATTAAATGCTTTTCTAGCTTGGTTCTGGGGGTTTTACTTGGAATGTGTGTGTCTTGAGTATCGAAGTGCTTCATTTCAAGTACAATGGCAATTATAAGAGTAACAGTTAAGAGAATTTTTTGGTCATCTATTGCAGTCCTCTTTGGATGAAATCCAGGATAAGGAAAATATTTGCTTAACTAAAAGAGTAGTGAGCAACCAGATCACTGCAGTGTCAAAGGCATCCTCAAGATAACTTAATTTGAACAAATTGCTATTATTTTATTTCATGTGTGAAACAATTTCAAACACATAAAAATGCTCCTTCTACATGATAAGATACACTTAGTTAATATCAGATTTAAAAATAGAAGTTTTGGAGTCATTAAATCACTCATGGGTGGCAAAATAGGTGGTATCACAATGATCAGGTTTATTCTGAAGGTAAAATGTGGACAGGAATTCATAGAAAAGAAATATAAAAGAGGAACAGACATTATAGAGAGATGATGTAGATGAGACATTAGGAAGAAATTCTTCCCTGTGAGGGAAGGGGAGGCCCTGGCACAAGTTGCCCAGAGAAGCTGTGGCTGCTCCATCCCTGGAAATGTCCAAGGACAGTTGGATGGGGCTTGGAGCAACCTGGGGCACTAGAAGGTGTCCCTGCCCATGGCTGGGGGTGAAATGGGATCTTTAAAGTTCCTTCCAACCCAAACCATTATGGAATTTTATAATATTTCATATCTTTTTTTTTTTTTTTTTTAATCTGCTGTGCTCCCACACGTTAAAATCAGAATTCAGTCTTCTCATCGGTCGCACCTCGAAAAATGTGTAACAGACACCAACATGGAATGAAGAAGGGAAATCAGGATAATCAGAGCTTATCACTACTCAAAAAGAAAGGATTCAAATAGGTCAGCACTGGAAACATTTGAGAAAAGTTGGACAAAGTCGAACAAAGTGTGTACAACACAATGAGGGCTCAAAAACCCAACCCAATAGTGTAATAAAACAAGAAAAGTCAGCAACCCTTGGACAAGAGGTACTGAGCTGTAACCTGACAAAATCAAGTGCTGTAGGCACACAGCGCACACCTGAGCTGTGGAACTCTCTGGGAAGATGAGAGTTTTAAATTGGGATTAATTACCAGAGTATCTGTCCAATGAAGACAAAGAGAGGAGTAAACAGAACACGATGATATGGCCGCAGCTGTGTCACCTCTGCCTCCTGTCACCTCTGCTTCACTGCCAGGAGCAGTCAGGCTGTGCCAAGGGCAGTCTCTCTCTTCCTGGCCTGTCCTTATACTTTTCCTTAACAAGCCACTTTTGTCCACTATTGAAGACAGGCTACTGATCAACTTTGGGCTGATTTTTGCAGAGTCACACCTTACACAGAAGTGAAACAATACCCTCACTCATATCTGTAATATAATCATAAAAATGACATATTTTCTTGAATTTCTTGAAAAAAACCCCCCACATTTACTACTGCTAGGAAGAAAAGAGCCACTTCTGACCAAAAAACCGCCAGTCTTTTATGTACAACATATCCTGCTTCCATGGAGTTTCTATGAAATAGAATATGAACTGTAACATTATCATCCACAGATTAGGTAGAGGATGTTACTTAATATTTGGAAGTTAAGAAAGACTGTTTTAATGCCTTTCTGGGCCCTTTTGTTGCAATCAACTGCAATTCACCACAGGAATAATCCACTGAGGGGAAATGTGGGCAATCTGGTCCCTGATCACTCAAAACAACAACTGGGTGATTTCTGAAAGATATTCTTCAGGAAAATAAAACTTATTGGGATCAATCCAGAGGTAATTCGGTGAAATTTAATGGCCTGTGATATACAGGAGGTCAGACTGGATGATCTAATCATTCCCTTTGGCTTTAAACTTTATGAGTCATGCTTGAGGTGGAACTGGTAATGGGAGTGGACATTGAAGCAACAGCCCTGGTGCTTAGGGGAGTAGAGAAAGCTCACAACATTTGGCTTGAGGAAGAAGAAACCAATTAAAAAAGCCTCCCATAAGAGGAAAAAACTGCCAAAAAGGATTAAAGGGAGAGGTGCAGGCCTTGGTGTTCGGCATGAAAAAGCTGAGGCCTGACTTAGCCTAAGCGAGGAGAGAAATGAACGTGGCCAAAGTCATGCCTGACCTCCAGTCTTTGGGGCAAGAGCAATTTCTGCTGCTCTGAGCATCCCTTTACCACCCTCACCCCCTGAATGAACCTTCTGGCTCTGGTGACCGCAGTCCCTTTGCGGGGGGATTTGGGGACTTGCCGCATGGAAGTGGGAGATCCCAATTCTGCCACGTCACTGTGCTTCCTCCTCATCCCTTCTGCCTTTGGAAAAGGTTATGGCACGTGGGGCTTTTGTGTTTCAGTACTCTGGGCCCCTCCATGTCACTCACACAGCCCATCTCTTTCTCTCCTCATAAAAGAGGTTCAAAGCACTATTTGGGTTTGCTATTTTCCCAGCCCAAGTGTTGCAGACTCTCAACTGATCTGGAGGTCTTCCAATCACACCATGAAAAGCAACATTCATATTAAACAAACAAACCAAAACAAATTTATTTACAGCATTGGCTTCCTAATACAACCACCCATGACACAGCAAAAACTGCAGTTTGGCCTTGAAGGGGGAAGAAAATGTGGAGCTATTTGATATAAAATCTTGTAGCTCGTGGGGACCTTTGTGTTTGCCGGGAGTTAACACGAGAACAACACCAGCACAATTTGCTGCTCTGCATTTTTTAAGTTTTTTCCCCTCTAAGAACGGTACATTATTTATAGAAATAGCCTGATTTGCATGCGGCTCCTCCAGAGCTGCCGGACGGCACATCCAGAGCTTCTGCATCACAACTTATCTCCTGGAACTATCTGTTTGAATAGCAAAATGGATATCACTCTGATCAAATATACAAGTCCCCCTGCATGAAAATCAATCCTCTGCACAAGACAGATTTTGAAGAT
Organism: Picathartes gymnocephalus; assembly: GCA_013390045.1. Taxonomy (NCBI): domain Eukaryota; kingdom Metazoa; phylum Chordata; class Aves; order Passeriformes; family Picathartidae; genus Picathartes; species Picathartes gymnocephalus. The sequence goes on along the minus strand of WEKY01019319.1, from coordinate 49,762 downwards.
TTAAGTGGGGTCTAAGTACTGCTTAGTCCTTGTGCATGCACAAGAGTGAATACCACCCACAGGGAAAAATATGCCATGGAAAAATTCATAAATAACTTCCAATAACAAAGACATTTGAAAATGTCATGATCTTTTTTCACATATTTCATACGCAGAAAATGTAGTATAAATTCAAGGAAAACATTAATAATTACAAGTTATTTGCTCAGGCCTAACGAGCAGCAGCAGCCTAAAAAGTACTGGCAGATGTCTAGGCAAAATAAAGATAAACACAGTTGGGTTCAAACCACTTTTTAAAATTCTAGACTGAGATTTACAGGCTTTTTGGATCCTGTGACTTTATGCTGTTTGTTTATGAGTTGAAAAATTTTAAAAGAGAAAAAAAAAAATTGTTTGCTCTGCGAATGTGAGCCTTACATCTTTCTTTGCAGTTTGCCTGTTTATCCAGATCAAAATACAATGTTCGAGACATTTTCCTTCTGTTGAACATACCACTGTCAGAAGAACTTTGCCCACAGTTTATAGTTATTGTATGGAAAGCGTGCTTTGTAGCAGAGATAAAAAGTTAGGCTGCTTTTATTGATAGAGTGGCTGTGAAACATTTTTTTTTTTTATTTAAAAAAATATATATATTAAATATCTGCAAGGCTCTGACCTCCAGAACCAACTGTTGATTGCTTATAGTGTAGGAGATTGTTCAACTATGAAGATATGGCTCATGAGTTAGGAGGGTGTGACTAAATATAAATGGTTTTATTTAACAGATCATTATACTATTCCTTTTTTTTTTAATGTACTAACCAGGAAATTCCATAACCAGCTCAGCTTCTGATATTCAGATATTTATATCATCACAGAAGGAAAATATCATATATCAAAACAACAAAACACTGCTATCATCAGAATCACATTTACTAAATCCACATTGTTGTCTAAGGAATACTACAAAGAAATACTTTTCCATCTCTCCATTTTAACAGAAGCCTTATAAAGCTGGGGTTTATGGATTTTGAATTTTCTGATTTCGCATCTTTTTTTTTTCCTTTGGACTTGGACTTTTTTCCAGCTAATTCTTGGAAAGTCAGCACACTGAATGCACTTTGCATCCCATCTTTTATTTGCAAAGCAGCCCTCCAAAGGGAAATGCAAATTTTTCTTTATTTTAGATTAGTAGAATATCTTTTTTTTTTTTTCCTTAAAAGTGCAGTTTTTAAGGAAAGGTTTGTCATAATCAAATGGGAAACACTGTCCAGAAAGTAGCAGGGCGTGACACCACATACCAATGACACATCAGGGTAATGATGAATATTATAACCTATAAAGTATCACATTTGTTTGTTGCAAACAGAAACTTGCCAAAGACAGTGTGTTCTAGCTAGAGCTGTGAAAAAAAAAATATCACTAATCTTTGTTTCCAAAGATCTGCATGAAGCCATGGCAATTTTTATGAATATTTGCAAATCAAAACCAGATTAAAGCTTCAAAAATCTGATTTTTTTTTTTTTTTTTCTGGTACAATGATAGATTAAATGTTCTCCAAACAGGTTAGAAACTCAGTGATGTTTGAGAAATACTCTCCCCCCCAGCAAGTCATCTTTAGGTTGTAAATAATTTTCTTTGATTATTTGCCTTTCTTTTCTTTTAATCCCTTCCGAAGACAGAAATACTTCCTGTTTTCATTCAGAATAAAAATAACAGTGAGGCAAATTGTATTCCAAATGTTTAACTTTTCATGAAACAGGTGAAAAGTTATTACATGCTGGTGAGATTTTTTAAATAGGATCTTTATTCCTCGCTTAAGGGGGGCAGAGAGAGAGAAAGAGAGAAGAGATGAATGGCAGTGACATCTGAAAATATACAACTCCTTTATATTAAGAGAGTTTGGTCATATAAACCTTCTGTCTTGTTGCTCTGAGACCCTTTAATAATGTTTGATACCACTAAAGTTTATTGTTTTTATTCATGAAAGAAAAGAAAAATAAGAATTTTAAATAATAGGCTGATCATAAACCTGAGCTCAATGAGTGATGAAGGAGTATTTTCCTCTGGGGAATTACAGTAGTTGGAAGGGTTTGTTTGAATGTAANCACCGCAGAACAAGAAGTACTGCTGAGAAAACGTTGAAGCATTTCACGCACCAAAAAAAAAAAAACAACAGAAAAAAGAAAGGACTAATGCTTCAGCAGGTTGAAGGGGAAAATTATTTTCTACATTAGTCTTGCTGTGAGCCATCCTGAGTATTAGGTGCTACTGTAATAAGTCAAACTACTACAAGTGAAATAATGTCCTTACATGTAATTTCAGGCTATTTTATAGCGAAATATAGTGGTCTTCTTAATTAGAAGATGTATAAGGAAAAACAAAGTTCACGATTCTGAGTCAAGACCTGATTTACACTTTGCTTCCGTGGAAGAGATTCCTTTTTTCTTTTAAACTTCAGTCAGAGAAATAATTCTCAATTATTTTTATTAAGCAAGTTATAAATGTTTGAAAGGCAAACAAATCATATGTGCAACAGGAGAACAAACTATTTTGTCTCATTTTTTCCTGCGTAACTTCTAACAGGCCTCCAAATTAGGATACTGCTTCATTAAGCTTTTGACATTTGTCCAGTTAAAACTATTGACTCATACTTTCGTTTCTTCCCCCTCAAATTACTAGAGTGCCACAGCTGATCTAACTATATTTTCCATTTCTTATAAATAGCCACAAGAAAAGTATTAATTATCCTTGTACGATTTAATGCACCAACTGCCTTAACCTTTCAGGTTTCCTTAAACGCCAGCATAACAAGGCATATCCATGGCAGCAAATGTGATTTATGACAGGAATCTTTAATTTCTGTTTTTAAATATGTTACCCACCGATCTGCATACATTTAAATTCGCCTGCAACACTTTTCTCTGTCTTGAGGCTGTTGTTTAATATTCAAGGATGATTTTTGTCCACATACATTTTGGTCTATGTCACCTCAGATTAAATTATTACTGTTTGCAGCCTTTTTGGAGCAGGCCTCAGGCCCTTATTTACAAGAATCAATGAAACAGTAATGAAAATCCATTTTTCATACTATCAGCTCTGGCCTGCTTTTATTTAGTTAGCTGTGTCTAAGCAAGCAATTCATTTTGTGCAAATGTCACGTTGATAAAACGGGACGAGCCACCAAAGGGTTAATCATGAAATAAAGCCTCAGCTTTCGCCAGCACCTCCCCACAGCAAAGCACATCTGTAATGGCAAAATTAAAAAAATATTTTCTTAATGTATGCAAAGTAATGTATATTGACACATAAGCAAGCCTTTTCATGATGAATATTGAAATATATATGCAAAGCACAGGAAATGTGTAACATGTTATAGATCTTTCAGTGTACATTTAGAGGAAATGAGCCATTTATATTCCACAATTTAGTGAATACCTACTGTTTATTGGTACAGAGCACATAGGAGTATATTTGTCTTAGTAATTTATTTAGGTAAATATATTTATTCTTCTAGGGGTTCTTGTGCTTTTTCTGGTTCTATAGTACTAGACATAAATATTTAACAATGCATTGTCTCAAATGTTATTCATGTAATTTATCAGGGGAAACAGTGGAGCTGTAATAACTTTTAAGGCTGCACCTTCACTTAAATCTGAGATTGATTTAAAATGTGGGAAACTGGGCTGTTTCTCCCCGTACAGTAAGGACAAGGATGCTTTCCCTGAAGGAGCAGGGAGTGAGTCACAGAGTTTGGAGAGAGGGCAAAGGCAGAGGGGTCACTCCTCTCTCCTGGGCTGCCTTCTCTAATCTCGCCACAGGAAAAACAGGAGTGAATGAGGTTTTTATCAAACAGTTACTCTTGCTCTGTATCACCTCATTCCCCTCTCTTGTTTCCATGCCTCTGAGGTCCCTCTCATGCTCCCCTTGGATGGGAAGTCACCTTCTGGCTGCCTCAGCATCATCTGACTCCAAGGTCTCCTCAATCCCTGAGTCCATGGGACACTCCAGGAACCTCAGCTAGAAGAGTTGGTCACAGCAAAGGGTATTTTTCCTCTGTCAACTCATTGCTGAAGGCTTCAGCCAGCCAGCCCCTGGGCATTTCAGGACAGATTCTCCCTCACCCATTCACTGATGCCTGAACACTGAGTTTTTGAGTGGGCCTGTTAGTGCCTGTGAACATCCTCTGCCTCAGTGTGGGATCCTGAGCTCCCCGTGAGCACACTCACACCCCTGAGAGCAGTCTGGTGCTGATGTGAGGGAGATGAGGACATTAACTGATTATCTCCTCTCCTGGCTCTGCTTTCTCCACGTCTACAGCTCCCACCCTGCCACCCTGAGTGGAGTTGGAGCCATTTCTTCCTCACCTCCTATCCAGGCAGGCGCTGCTGTAGCCTTTTCGGCCTGTAAATTCAGGAATATTTCCTTTCAGAGTACACACCAAGCACTGAAGGACTTGTCAGTACCTCTTCTTTTGTGATCACCGCCGATGCAATGTACACAGGGTTTGATTTTGATTTATTTATTCATAGAATTACAGAATGATTTGGGTTGAAAGGGACCTTAAACTCATCTTGTTCCCCTCCATGCCATGGGCAGGGACATCTTCCACTAGACCAGGTTGCTTCCAACCTGTTTTTTTCCCTTCCTCTGCCTCTCTTGATCCCAGCCCACCCCATTTGACTTCACAACCCCACCAAGGAAATTATTTTCAGCTGAAGGATGGGAGAAGGTCCTCACTGTCCTGCTGGCAGAGTGGCACTGAACCAATGTGAAAGCACTCGGTGCTAGGAGGAGCAAGTGGGAAAGAAAGTAACTCTGAGAGCTTTGCAAGGGGGAGATATAAAGGCTCTTAAGAAATAATTATTCATGCCATAATCTTGAAAATGCAATGCTTATCACTAGACAGGCAACTGGCCTATCAGTCTCAAACTAGAGATTAAAATAAAAAACACCCAGCAACTCAAGATTCATGGAGAGGGGAAAAAAAAAAAAAAAAAATACCAAGCCT
>WEKY01019319.1:0-44764 GCA_013390045.1 Picathartes gymnocephalus | reverse complement strand
CCAAGCCTCAGCTTTCTAAAAAAAATCCAAAACTTCAGAAACTGAGTAATTGAAATTTTGGGCTCTTTTAAATTTTGACACTTAATCTCTCCAGAGATTTAAAATGGTAAGGAAATGTAAGGCAGCTCTATATGGAAAAACTCAAGGAAAACAGAACGTTTTTCCCACAGTGCAACTATATAGAAAGAAACAGTGCAACTTATGTTAAGCGTGGAGGCTGGATCTTAGAGCTGGTACAGAAAACATGGGCACTCTGGGTCACTTTAAAATTGGGATTGGGCCTGGAAAAAAGGCACAAGAACAATGGTGAGGTTACAGAATTAAAAACTGCATTTAATTTGGAGTAGCAGAACCCTCTATGATCACATATATAAGATAAGAACTAATTCTTTTATGTAATCACTACCAGTGAACAGATACCCATGCTGGTTTCTGTCCTTCAAGGAAGGAGAAGAGATGTGAAGAAAAGAAAAACTTATCTTGTTTGAATGACAGCTGTTCATATATGTATGGTGAACATCATAATTTCTCAATAAAGTACTGTGGGAATTCAGAACAGGACCCAAAGCTATAAATTAGAGAGGAATTGCAGCCTGCAAGTTGTGAAACACTTTCTACACACACATGACTGTGGGTATCCCAACATCAGCACATAAAACCTGCTCCTTAAAAAAATCCAGAATTCATCCAAAGCAACTCTGACTTTCCAGACAAAAGATCCAAAGAACAGGTAATATTCCTGAACACTGGAACCATGATAAACACTGCTTGCTTGGTTGGTTGGGGTTATAATGCCAAATAGTCTTTATTTTCACATGCTAAAACTCAATTCTACATCCTCATCCCTCTCTGTCTTTCCTGGAAGTACATGATGAAAGAGGAAAATAATTGCAGGCTTTTCCCAATAAAGTATAAGAAAACTAGGTGAAAGTCCTGAAATTTTCATTACAGCACAAGCTATAAACTTGAACTTCATAAAAAAAGATATATGAGGGCACTAATAATATTAAAAAAAAAAGTTGTCACAAGATCAATATCATATTACAGAGGTGGTTTTGCTTGTTTTTACCAGGTCAACATTATTTTTGGGTATCATATGCTTGATACATTGATCAAAATGGATATATTCGAATCTTATCCAGTATTTTCATTTCCTGTTGCTTTCTTTCTGGTTAGACATCTATCTTACGTCTTGTGTTGTGCCATGTGCCTTGCTTGGCATTGACAAATTAATTCCCATTCTATAAATTTTGAAATTTCCAGCTGTGTAAATTTGACACCACAATTGCGAAGAACGCCTGCTTTATTTTTTTGTTTTTCTATTTTCCCCTTTTGCACTTTTTTAGAAGATGTTAGACATATCCTCCACTACGATGCTGGATGCCTTCAGTTAATAATAACCATCACCTCCTTGGATTATTACAAAGAATAAATGACAGCATTATAGGAAATGCGTTCAGCATTTATGACAGAACACGACCCTCAGAGCACAAACGGGGTGGTTACACCTCTGCTACTGTGGTTATTTCCAGAGAAAGAGTCTTGGCTCTACCAGAGCATATAAAGGCACTATCTGGCCAAAATTATTGGCTGCTTGATGGGTCAGGCAGTCCTGGAAGGGCCTGGATGCCGTTTGCAGAGCTGCTGACCTATTTACTCAGATCCAACCCAGTCTCTCTCACAAGGAACCCTTAGGGTTTACAGTGTCAACAGCCCCGTGCTGTTTGTTTTGCTTCTCAGCCCACTACTTATTCAACAGAAGAGAAAGAAGATCAAGAGGGGACTTGGTTAATTCACATCAAGTTTTGTCACACGGCATAAAAAAATATGGGAATTTGAGCAACGTTGTCGGGCTCGCTAGGTCCAGCGGAAGATGCGATTTGCACGCACCAAGAGAGTGCCCGCAACGCCATCCCAGCCATTACATTTCCTTTCTTCAAACCCAAACCACACCATTTCAACACTGTCAATGCAAAAAAGTAGAAAAATATTATCCATGATGGATGGAGTTTTTTCTGCAGCTTTAAACAACTCAAGATGAGCAGAAAGCTCACCAGTTGGCAGTTATCTTTTGCTGAATAAAGCTGTTATATTTAGGTATTTCTAATAACATAGAGAAGGAACAGTAGAAAATGGGAAGGACAAGAAGCTTTCTCATCTCATCCCGAAATCTTGAGCTCTAAAAAATCCCCTCTACCTCAAGGTGGACACACTGTCTTGAATACGAAATCTGAGAACAGATTCAGATTGGTTCATTAAATTGGTTCATTTGTCCATTTAATTCAGACAACTTCAGAAAAGAATAACATAACTTCAAACATGCTTAATCTATTTCTTTTGAATTATAATTTAACAGCAAACAACACACCAGTAAGCACCTTCAGACTGAGTATTTCTAGTTTTTAACAAACACATTTTTACAGTTTGAATCCAAGAGGAACTTGGAACAAGCTTAGTTTGGGTTTGTTTACTATTATTTATTTTATTTTCTTGAGTTTATATTCAAGTTAGAGTTTGATCGCTACCTCTTTTCTGTAGATCTTTAAGGATGAAATTAGAATTAAAGTCTATTCACTGTCAACCTATGTTTATACTTTACCTTCCTCATATTTTACAAATGGTGGCAAGAGCTTCATATGCAGTAATATTTGCAGCAGAAATATTTTAATACATACACCCAACCATATACTAGGAAAAGTCACTGCCTGTCAAACCAGGGGAGTGAAATCCTTGCCATGAGCACAAGTGCCACCTCCCTGCTGTGAGCTGGGAACCAAAAGAGGTCAAACAACCCATTATGGTCAAACAAAATATTCCTGAGAACTCATTTCCAAATAACAAACATGCAAAATGTTGAAAACAGGGAAAAAAGGAACTAAAACCAGCATAACACAAATATGCAATGAAAGCAAACCACGAACCAGTCGTGTAATTTAGAAAGACAGAAATACAGAAGGGAGTATTAATACTGAATTTCTTTGAAACTCCTGAATATTAAGAGAAAGAAATCGATGGACGAGCTGGTAGGGATAACTATTGTTCAGGTGTCCAGGGAATTCCCAAGTGGAATCTCAGAGTCCCTGTAGACAAAGGGACCACCATCACCACAGATCCAAGGAAAAGGCAAATTGCAGGAGTTTTGGCCTGTTCCTTTATCAATTGCTGTGAAGATGTGCCAACCAACACAATTTCATTTACACCCTTCAGTGCAGCACCCACATTTTGGGATTACCTGCAATGGTCAGCAGTCCTTGTGTGCTCACCTCTTCCTGTACAGCCCCAAAATTATGCCTTTTGAAGCTGTTTCCCCTCAATCTTTAGTCCCTTATTTTTTTCCTAGCATATTTAGTTCATTCTAAGGTTTACCTAACTTTATTAACTTTTTACGTCCAAACAGCCAAACACACCACATGACTATGATAAAACTCAGCATAAAGCCTGTGCATAGTTATTATATTTCTTGAATTATCCCCCTGTTTTTGTTACTTTTTTTTCTCTACAGGACGCTTTATCCAGGTGGAAAAGGGAAAGATGAAGAGTCTCAGAAGCTGAGGGATTTAAATCCACAGTCCCACTGACAAAATGAAAGAAGTCCAGACTTTTTAAGGCACTTAAATGTCCTTTGATGCTTCCTAATTCTACTGATCTAGAATTGCTCTATTGATGCATCACTATAAATTTGCTCAGAAGTTCGAAGTCTCTTCAAGAGCCTTCTGAGCATTGAAAGGAAACAATACTCTTTTATACCACCAGCGGCAAAGTGTGGACATCAAAAACAAAAAACATTGCTAAAAAATCATTCATGATTACTAAAAAACAAATAGATAAAAATCCATAAGCACTATGGGAAAGCATCATTTGGAAGTTGAAAAAAAAATAGTTCTGCTGGATAAACTATTCTGTGAATATTAAATATTTCAAATTAAAAAATATTTAGAGTCAGGGAAAACTGGGTGATGTGAGTACACTTTATTTATTTTGCCATGTGGATGATATGGGTACTAAATGCAAAGGTTTCTCAAAGGTTTGTGTACAGAGTCATTCTTTAGCCCTGATAAAATCAGTTTTCCAGGAGTGCCTGGGTATGTACTTCAGCACAGATCCTTCTGAACCCTATCCCAAACCCTTGCTGCAAGGTGAGCCCTAAAAAGAGAATTACCAGAGCCTGCTCAAGCTCTTTTCATGCCCTGCACAGATGTCCAGCCTCACCTCCTCGTAATGAAAAGGTTGAAGGCTCCTCAGTCTAATGAGCATTAAAATCTCAGGGGTGTTTCTGCCTGAGCACTTCAAGGGTTCTCTCCCCCTTTAATCCTGGTGCCTCTTTAGTTCCTCCTGTAGAGCAGAGGCCAAAGGATTGAGTTTTGTGCCCAGGAGTGTGAGCTCTGAGAGCAGAGGCAGAAGAGAGGGTGAGGTGCCACCACCAGAGACACCCAGAGCCCTGTGCAGGGACAGCTGGTCATGCACCAGTTAAACCCTCTGTGACCTATTTACAGATAAATGCCCGCTGGGTGATACCAGAGGTGTGAACTGGGGCCATTCCTGGGCTCCATCAGTGCAGCTCCCATTAGTTGTGATGACTTAACATCAACAATTATCCTCTTGCAGCAGGAACAGGCAAGCACCTTTAAATACTCATTATGCTCAAAATTTGTTTTTAACTTCTTTTGTTAATTTAAAAATCTATCTGTAATATTTTTCCTAATATCAGATCCTTGGGCAAGAGCTTGTTGTATGAGACAGATACACAGAGCTCGTGCTTAAAAAAAAAAAGTGACTTCATCCTTGCTTTTATGGGCCCCGTCGATTCAAAGGAATAGCCCCTGGAAATAGTAACTGCTGTGATATGCTTATGGCTCCATTTACAGACTTTCTTATAGGTTCATAAATGGAGACTAGGAGGAGGAGGGAAAGGAATAAAATTTAATAACTGAATAAAAATGTAAATAAAGATTTGCCTAAAATTACTTGTCCAAGAAATAATTCTCCCTCCCCCTTAAGCTAATACTTTGATAAGCTCTGAACAGTGATCCTGATTTGGAGCGTGACCTTTGAAAATGCTCTCCAGCTTGATTAAAGATGTATTAAATTTGTTTAAATAAACCTCGTTGTAATGGCACATCATTTGTAAGAAGCTATTAGGGGGCTGGAAACTGTGCTGCTGTATTTGCATGAAAATGTGCCCTGCTCGAATTGAGGATCTCTCCTGAATTAACCGCAAAGGAAAAGCGACACTTTCATAATTTTTTTTGACAAAAGAGAAGGGGAAAAAAAAGCCCCACAACTTACAAAACTTTATGCTAAGCTCCATGAGAAAGGAGGTAACTGCATATTAAAACAGGGCTATGAACACAACACACACTTCCCCAAAACACTCCCCCCTCTGGTTTTTGTCTTAGATTTTTGACTTGCACTTCTTTCTTTTTGCCTGCTTTCCTTTTTTTCTTCTCCCTGAAAAATGTCATTGAAAAGAAAAAAAAAAAAAAAAGGCCAATAAGAAAATGTTTTCCAGTGTGGTTTTTCAGCTGACTGAGAGAAAACCCATCCCTGAACAGCAGAAAGAAACAGTAATACAAAAACTTAAGAGAGTGGTTGACATTGATAATAACTTTCTCCTTTCAGGGGGAGTTTCAGGCAAGCAGATTTTGCAGCCGTTGAGAAAAGGGAAAATGTAACCCTGGATATCATGGAATTTATGTGATTAGGCAGAAAGGTGGATAAATAGATAGATAGATCCCATTCCTGCTTGAAGCATATAGATTGCCAAATGTACTTTAATTTCTTCCAATAGCTCCCAACTGAGTGAGTAACTGCTACGCTAATGAAAAAGTCTCTCTCCCTTAAATCAAATTTTAAATTAAAACCTTTCCCATTTCCCAGCTAAAGCCAGGACTCCAGGATATGTATGTGTACTCGGGGGCTTGGAGTCTTTCTTTGTGCTCCCTGTTCCTCACCACCTATTTCACATGTCAGCCTCTACAGCCATCCTGCTGCTCGTGTCCTTTGTCACACTTCCAATAAACGCGGCCACGTGGCTTCAATCTGCACCTGGTGCTCAGTGCTGGCAGTGCCAGCAGTGCTCAGGATCCCCTGCCCACCCCAAACCCCAAACCCACCTTGCAGAGCGCAGGGACATCCAAAGTGATGCATTACAGACTTTCATTTTCCTACTTGTTTAATCTCTCAGACCTTATTCTCAAACTCTCCCCCAGAAACCAGAAAGGAACAAACGTGCAGAGTCACGAGAGTCTCAGTAAATCACGAGAGGCAGCAGCGCTGCCTGATGCAAGAGGCCACCAGTGTGGGCAGTTTGCAGAGCAGGGAATGTCTGCCCTTTGATTACAGAACTACGTCCAAAGAATGAGATTTTTGAGGATTAATCTCTTTCTTTGTGGCCATTCCTCTCTTCCTTTTCCCCAGCCGACTGTAAGAGCTACAAACAACGAAAACCTGAGCTTTGCAAAATCAGTGTAATATAAAATATTTATAATAATCTACCAGTAGATCACCGACTGGTCCTGAGCATGAAGCACACGCACCCACAGGTGACAATAACTTTATTGTGTGTGCAAGGTGAGCTGGGACACATTAATCTGGATTCTCTTCTCACGCACTAGGCACAAATCCTTTAGGGTTTGAATAAAAGGTTTAACAAATGAATACTGAAGCTGAACTAGAGGAAGATGGCAGATTAGAAACAAAACCTGCTAACCCAGAGCGCAGGACAGTCAGATTGTGTAGTTACTACGAAAGTAAAGACGACAAATAACTAAGAGAGAGGCAAGAAATTCCCCTTTGCAGAATGGTACTAAAACAATGCATCCATAAATGTCACACTTAGTAGCTAATTTTGGTACTGAAAATATCATCTGGTAGCTGTGTTTTCCAGGCCAGTTCTAGACTGTGGATTATTTTTCCTTCTACCAATTTTCCTAAAACAAAGTAAGAAGTATCCCCTGTGTTATACTTGGGTCTACATCCACCACATTCCTGTGTATTTACTTTCTGCACTGAGCTGTCATGACCTTATAAATCTGTCTGCACGTGGGGGTTGTGCCAATCACCCATCCCTGGACTCTTGAAACCTCTGTTAACACAACTCTGGTGCTCACGGGTGGATCCTCACACAGAGAAAAGGAACAAAGTGCATTTGCAAGTAGCAAAGGCCAACTCTTAAATTCCTTTGCATGGTAAGTCCATGCACAACATTTTTCTACTTTTCCATCTCGCTCCCCTTAGAGAATGCATTGGTGAATGACTTGCTAAGAATTAGTGAGAGTTAAGTCACACTCCTTCACTGAAACCACACCCCACTGTAGCCAGGAACATGAGTCAGGAGAGCAAACCTGGCTTTCCAGACTGGGAATCATCACTTTTCTAACTGAACATGAGAACAAAATACAGAGGTGTTCCAGGAGGAAAAATATCAAAGTCTCTGCCAAAAGGAGATCCAGAGGCACAGACAAGGCAACCTCTAACTCTGAGACCCCTTGATGCACAGTGAACCAACCTGACCAAACCCTTTGTGATTATTTTTTTTCCACCCCAACCTGGATGGTCACAACAATTCCTGAGAAAGGGCAGGGAGATGGAAAACAGCCTCAGGAAGGAGGAAAATTTAAAGAACCACAGAGCAGAACCTTCAGGCATCACAGTTGTTAATTCACATCCCTGGAGCCAGCAAAAACCCTGATGAGTCATCTTTTATTTTTGGGACTGGCCATCCCATCTCGATGGGAGCATGGAGATCCATAAAAACCTGGCCTGCTTGGCAACACTGAGCTGCAGCCTCAGAGGAACCCGGTTTTCTTAAAGCCCGTGCCATCTTCCCATGTTAAACAACTTCTGACATGTTCTCTTGTCTCTTTTTGGTTTTAATTTGCCATTCCAAATTGAGATACTAGAGCAGGTGGAAGCAACCCAGCTCTGGGCTAATTGGTTCATCATGCACGTTAGGATAATGTTCATTCTGGATTTCGATTAGGTCAGTGTGGAGACTGCCTTGGTCAGAGTCTGTAATGATCTGCTCATTAACTCTGGTGCAGGGTCCTTGACTGTACTCATGTTATTAGAGATTGCAGCTGCCTTCAGCCCTGTGAACATGGAGTTTTATTGGGCTGTCTAATGTCCTGTGCTGGACTAAGTGCTCCGTTTCTGTCCTGGCTGGCGCCAGGATTTCGTTTGTTCCTTTTCCTACCTCCAGCCACGCAGAAACTGTGTGTTACTCTGCTGGGGTTTATTCCAGTTCCACCAGTATTTATTAAATGCTGTGTACCATTAGGGAGGGGGTGGTTTTCTTCACTGAACAGATGATCTATTTATAATTTTCCTTCAAATTCTGCTATGCCCATCTTCTAGTTTTAATTTTCTTCATTTAGGCTCAAAAAACTTGTTTTAGGGACAGACCAAATCCAAAAAAGAATAGATCACTAGAAATATATTTTTGTCAAGGGGCAACACTTATGTGCGTTGCAACAACAGGTATCCTGCTTTTGGTATATTTTAGCAAACCTGGTTCACTTTTGACAGTAGGTTTTCCACTTCTGAGCACACCATGAGCACTTTCAGTACTTCCCCATCTAAAGGGTTTCCAGAAAAAACGACATTTTCTTGCTTAACTGACTCAGAGATTCTTCTTAATGCTCTCATTACAATCAGATTTGATTACTGTAATACATTTTTCTGCTCATCTTCCTCTTGTTAGTGTTAGTTCCTTTCAGTGGTTCAGCAAAACTTCTGCCACTGTCTGAAACTGCTGACAACAGCCCTGATTTCTAGGACATGAGTTGTTCTCTGCACTGTTTCCCTGTTTGTTGATATGAAACCCTTGGTTTCAAGGGGTTGATTTTTAAGAATGAAACTTTTCTGGGTACATGGGCAGGATCTTCTGAGATGGATGGGAATGTCCCAGAGATGTTGGGCAACTCCAGGGGTTCTGACAAGGGCATGAGAAAGTGATGGAAGGGTGTTCAATCAGTGGGAAAGCAAGTCTTGATTCTGTACGTGTGCAAGGAGTAAAATGGAGCTTCAAGAAGTTGCTCAGGTGAAAGAATTTATAATTTCTCTAAGGAAAATAGTTTTATTAAACAATTCCCTGAAGAAAATCATTCTAAGCTGGGCAGTTAAGGGCTTTGTGTTAGGATTTCAATTCAAGATGTCTGTGTTCTGCTACATCCCTGATTTTCTCACTATTTCTATCCCCATCAGTTCCTCTCTTGTTTTCATTCTGGGAGGTGTTAATACCCCTAAAGTTTTCAGCAAAGGCATCAAAGGCATTTTGGTCAGACAACTGAAGTGATCAGCAGTGCTCTGATTCCACTCCACCCAATGGCTGTGGTCAAACTCACAGGGAACCCATGCAGAATTGATATGGGACACATATGAATGAACAAGCATGAAAAAATATCTCCCCCTAAGTGCTCCAAATAAAGACCTCATTTTCACAGAGAATCATGCCTTAAATTAAACTTAGCTTATGGAATTTTAGCACATAGCATCCTGAATATCAAAATGCCCAAGCCAGAGCCCCTCTGACCTGTTTAACCCTGACAAACCTTTACTCTGTTCCTAATTTAAGCACAAATTTGTATTTTTATTATTGATTTATTTGTGAAGTCCATTTGTCCATAAAACCCTGAGTTTCACTACAAATTTTTGTTACCACCATTCTTACTGATATTTTCAGATGAGCATCCAAATTCTCCTACAGCATTTACGAGCACATTGGGCTTTCATTTTTGTAATGGGAATTTGGTTTTGGGTTGTTTGGGTTTTGGGGCTTTTCTTGAAAGGCAACAGATCAGTGAGTGTTTCAGTGACACTGTCACGAAAGTCATTGTATCCTTCACTGAATATAAAAACTGGATGTTAAACAGCTAAACAGATACTACCAGAACTAAAATAAACAAAACTGGACAAGTTTTATTGCAATCTTTGGATAAATAACCATCACCATCTTAATTTTAGTCTGATTTTGTTGGTAAAAGGAATTTTGGCTGCTCCTCTCAGCACATCTCTCCCTTTCCCAAGCAATCCTGATGTCCCCAGACTCAACGCTGTGTCACTTACTGTGGGCTCAATTTATTTTTCCTTAATAAAAAACTCTCAGCTTTCTTGCATTTATCCAAGGAAGGAGCTATCTTGATGAAGATTTGTGTCCAGATTTTTTGGACCTATGGATTGCCTGAAATCCTATTTCCTCATGCATCCAGAGGCAGCAATTCCTCACTCCTAGTTATGGAACAAATTATACACATCCCAAGTGCACTTGCCCTACTGAACTTTTCCTTGTCCGGCTTATATGGCATTTAATTAAACAATGCTCCATTGCACACTGTGAAAAAAATTATCAGGGAGACTTTCTTGTAATAAATACCTCTTTCTAAAATGAAGGATAAAATTTAGACCCTGACCAACATAAAACCCTTCAGCATATTCCTCTGGTATTACTATTCACTGCTTGGTTTATTTGCATCCATCCAATACCTCCAGGATTCCGAAAGCACCCATTGCAGTGGCATCAAAGGATCCATAATTTGCAAAATAAACTTTGCATGCAATAAAACTATATGAATCATCTCATCTGCAACAAATGTACCAGGGATCGGCATTCCAGAGCTACTAAAAATTTACCTACTTCACACCTCACTTCTTTTTTGGTCATTTATTTTTACTTGCGTTTGTCTGAGGTTTCATGACTTCATTTTCTCCGCCAGTTTCTGCTCCATCACACCTTGTATGGAAAGGAAAAAACACCACCTCGAAGTTTTTCCATATTTTTAGATAATCTGGGGGGAGGGAGGAAAAATTAAGCAAAAGCACAAGAGGTGGTTTATCCAGAAGCATAACAAATTCTGCTTCAAGTTTGAATCAAGAGCTTCAATCCCAAGACAGAGATTTTCATAAAGTTCTCGGTATCAAACAATCCAAATAAATAAAAATTGCTAAATATGCATATTTTCAGAGTTAAAAGGAGTAGAGCAAGGAGTCACGGATTACTAATTATCTGTAAACTCTTATCAAAAGGTACCAACAAAATGCTCCTATGCAAAGGAAGAGGGTGGGGAACAACACGAATTATAAAATACCGATGATAATTCCTTAACCAATTTTCCTAACACCTGTAAAATTCTCCAACAGCTTATCTTGTTCTCATGCTTAAAAAAAAAATAAAAAAAGTTTTAATGTAAGCTTTACTGATAGTTATCACAAATTTCCATGGGATAATCACAGCATAAAGCACACTGTAATTGTAAATTGTCAGTAATAATGTAATGCCAGCAGGGGTTAATTATGGGCTGTATTCGACCCATGAGAAACACTCTACTTGCTTCACTTTGAGTCTGTGATAGCCCAGACTGATCCTGGATGGGAAAGATTTCTATCCCAGACACAATAAATCATCATAAGGGCTGTTGGGCTTGAGTCTTGCAAAGCTTACAACAGGCCAAGTCAAGTATTTCAACTTTACCCAAAGTTAGAAATTGAGGAATAGGTCCTGGGGGAGGGGCACCAGGGTTGTTATGTGCATTAGAAATGGACTTCCCTTGGTTGATGCAACGATTGCTTCAGAGAAAAACACTTTCACAGCTTTTTGTGTGTCTGTTTTACTTGAGGAAGCCAGAAGAGAGCTCTGAACTGGGCCGCTTACAGACCCATCCGAGTACAACAGGACATAAAATCATAGAACCCTTTAGGTTGTAAAAGGCCTTTCAGACTGTGACACGTGACAGGACTGAGTATAAATGAAGAATCTTGCTGCCCTGCCAAGCATCTTGCAGAGTAAACTCTGTGCAAAAAGCAAAACTACATTTCTAAGCAGCAGCAGGCACTGGATTTAAAAAAAAAAAAAAAAGAAAAGGATACACCCCAAGCATTCAGCATGAAGTAAAAGTTTAGACACCTTCCTTCTTTCCTTGCAAGCCAAGGTGTTATTATTCACAGTTTCCTTTTCTCAGATTTGTTGGAAGGGCTTTACCAACTTTACCAGCAGTTTTCAGGAGCATGAAGACCTAAGTCCTCCTATGCCATCCCTCCAGACCATTTAAAAAGTTTTCTCCCTCCCCACTGCAAAGGCTGCTCATTGCGTCCAAGTTCCAGCCCTTAGCACAGACACATGGGCTGAGAAACCAGGCTGCTCCAACCTGGCCTTGGACACTTCCAGGGACCCAGGGGCAGCCAGAGCTTCTCTGGGAAATCTGCGCCAGGGCCTCCCCACCTCACAGGGCACAATTTCTTCCTAGTAGCCAGTCTAAACCCACTCCATGCCTTTAAAATTTTCCTCTCCCCATCTTTCTTGTCAAGTCCCTTCAGAACTGCAAGGTCTCCATAAGGCCACCCTTAATCTTCTCTTCTCCAGGCTGGACAATCCCAATTCTCCCAGCCTTGACCACTCTAAAATCCCTGGAGAGTCAGCACCAGCCAGCACAGTGCCCCAAATCAGAGCAGAGCTGTGTCCCCCACCAGCTGCAGCCCGAGCTGGCGTGGGGCAGGGTGGCACTCACCACATTCCCTCTTCTCCATGGCACCAAGGTGAGGGCCGTGGAGGCTCCCAGACAAGAAGACAAAGCAATTAGCAAAGTGCCAAAAGACATTCCCAGCCTTTTGATGCAAAGTGCAATGACACCTGTACAGTAAGAGCTGCCACAGGATGTTTTACATCATGTCACAGTGATGTCACAAAACATCCTGCAGCCTTTCAGATGATGTGCTACATCCTCTTACACACCAGGCCACAAACGATTCGAGCAGCCAGAGTTCATTTTGAATTAGTGTAGCTGTTTGCAAAGGCACATGAAAACAAAAACAAGGGTGTAGGAAGGATAATATTATTCATGGCCATATTATGGCTATCAAGAAAAATTACTGAAAGTGATCTGTGACACCCGAGCGGTGACTTCAGGAGAAGTTGCAGGTTAGCAGCTGAGTATGGCAGGCTCCCAGGAACCCTCTGGCAGGAATGTTATCTTTTGGAAGATTAAAAAATTCCAAGTTGTAACACAGCAAATAAGACACAGGTGTCCTCCAACAACCACCAAAAGGCAAGAGATGCTGAGCACACCTCGCTGCCAGACAGCTGGAGCACTACCAAGCACGCTGCTGTCATTCCCAGAAGTGCTCTCCTTGGAAGAGAATACCTCCAGGAATGTATATTAAAGGACTGGAAATGCTAATTTGCTGGCACAATTTCTCTCAAGAAATTTCCTGCCAGTGGGGAAGAAAAAAGTATGACAAAATCATAGAAATGTGTGTCTTACTTTTCACCTAAACCCAAAATATGCTTTGGGTTTTGTTTGAATATTTTATTTTGTGGACTAAAAGTAGCATTTCAGGTTACTCCAAGTTGTCACTTATGCCAGCCATCCTGAGTACAAAACACTATTTCACGTGGTCATTACCTTCCTCCTTGTGTGTTTGAGAGCTGGTAAAACAAACTGCAACTGGTCTAAAAAATGTACACACAACTTTTTTTTTCTCTTTTCCTTCCCATGCTGAAATAGCCAAGACTAATAATAATCTGGTTTCATTTGCAAATTGTATATCCTTAGGCTGATCATATGATTCAATGATTGCAAAACAGAGATTTTAAAAAAAAAAAAAAAAAAGAAGTATTTTAGTCGCTCAAGTTATGAAAAAATCAAGAAGTTACTTAACATCTGCAGCCAGAATTAAATATCTTAAGGTACACAACGTATCTGGGGAGAACACAGCTCCTTGACTCGCCTGAACCCTGCTGCCAAAAGTTGGAGCAGAGTTTGTCACAGGAACATTGTCAGTGGCACTGAGCAAGGGGGATTTCCTCGCAGTCCTCGTGCACGAAAGAGGTGACCCACAGTGCTGTGGGATTTGGGGACAAAAGCACACATTTGGGCTAAACCTCACCCTTGTTTCTCAACTCTGAGTGCAAAACAGGTGTTCGTGGACTTCTATCAGGGAGGCTGGAAAACACTGCTTTGCTTAGGAGAGACAATTCCATCCGAAACAGCCCAAATTAAGCTCCATCTCTGAGTTACAGGTGATCCCCAGAGAGGAAAGGGCATGGTGTGCTGAGCTGACAAGCCAAGGGCATCCCACACAGCGTTCATCACAACCAGCACCCAGGCAAAGCCTCAGAAAAGCAAAAATAAACCCAAAACCTCTTCCAGAAGACTGTGCTCCAAAACCTCCCCTTTGCATTTTTCCCCCACAGTTTTCGTAACACCAAATAAAGCCAACAACAGCGTCACTCACAGCACCGAGCTCAGTCTGCATCATCCCCTGCCTTCCTCCTGCTGTGATGCCCAGGATTCTGGGTTTGGATGCAACCCTCCCTCTTTGCTTTGTTATTTTGGGATTTTTTCCATCAGCTGGTGTGCAATGATTACTCGTGAGCCCAAAGTCTCCAGTCTGCTTTCCCTGGAAAGTGAATTATTGTGCTGGCCTTCCAAAAACCACAAGTATAGGAAGGTGGATCTTTCCATTTCAGGTGCTAAAGACTCCAGATCCTGCAAAGCTAAGTAACAAATGCAGCTGACAAAACTATCAGTGGCTCTTTTGAGGGGAAAAATGGATTTCACAATTAAGAATCAATTAGATGCAACCCCACAATTCGATAAAGCAAAAATCCTTTATTTTCTAATAATTATTCATTGAGCACCTCCTGCATTGACCACACACTTAGTGCTGTCCACTATGCTTAATCATCTATTCAAAGGAAATTTCTCTCCCTGATAAGGACTCGGGAGGAGTTTTAATGGCACAAAATCATGGGTCTGCAAAGTTTGCTGTCTGACTGTTGAAATCATGATTTGGTGACAGTAAAATCAAGGTTACAGATCCCGGGATGTACAAATTATAAATAATTACAGAATCACAGGATGGTTTGGGTGGGAAGGGACCCTCAAGACAGTCTCATTCCCCCCCCGCCATGGACAAGGTGCTCACTGTCCCAGGCTGCTCCAAGCCCCAGTGTCCAACCTGACCTTGGGCTCTCCCAGGGATCCAGGGGCAGCCACAGCTTCTCTGGGAATTCCATTGCAAGGCCTCCCCACCCTCACAGGGAACAATTTCCTGATATTAAGTGTTGGTAGACAGAGTCTTGTCAACCACATTTAACACATAATCAAAGCCATTTTAGTTCAGGCATCGCAGAGAGAGAAAAAGAAGAAAAAAGCTTCTGCTTGTAGCAGTGGATCAGCTGCAGCCAGGGGCTGTCCAGGACAGAGCAGATTTCATCATTCCCCTTTGCTTGTGATGCCTGTTTGGGCTCTTTTGAAAAAACAAACAAACAAACAAAACAAAAAAAAAAAAAGGAAAACACCAAAACAAAAGAAAATAGAATGGGAAATAAAAGCTTTCCCATGCTGTGTCAAAGGTAGAGAAAGGAGAACTGAGCTAGAATGGTGCATCTGGGGAGCAAACACTGCTCCTGTGCTCTGCTGAACAGAACCACAGAATGGTTTGAATGGGAAGGGACCTTAAAGCCCATCCCATTCCAACCCTGCCATGGGCAGGGACACCTCCCACTGTCCCACATTGTTCTAAGTTCCATCCAAACCGGCCTTGGACACTTCCAGATAAGTTAAAAGCATTTCTGGGGGCCAGACTTGTGTCCTGCCTGTGCATCTCAAACCCACAAACAGGCAGCACCACAGGCCATGTAGCTGATACTGACAGAAGCAGAGGTTTATACAATGCTCCAGAATATCTGCTGGATATAAATATAAATAAGCACTGCTGATACAATTGCACTGTGGGACCATTTTGAGATGAGTAGGGTTATAATGCATCTGCAAAATCAATTTTTCTATCTTGATTTAAAAGTCGAGCCCAAAGCAATTTTTGTTACTTTGAAATTTTTATTTTGCTTTATTAACTCCCCCCAACAAAAAAAGCCCTTGGAATACACTTATTTAAACGTGCCTTTTGTGTTTGTCTCTGCAAAAGAAAAGTTAGTGTTGAATGTTGCCCTTGCCTGTGAACTGCACTTCTGGGGAGAAAATTCAGTCCCTTCCATTTGAGAAATGAAATTTGTTAAGTGCCTGGGCCACAAAGAAGCAATAAGGCTGTTGGCAATTTGAAAGACCAAATTAAAAAGAAAAAAAATAAAAATAAAAAGCAAACAGCAGAGACACCGAGTCTAAAAATTATCTATGACACATGCATGGTAAAATGTTTTTACAAATTCTCCAAAGGATTTTTAATTATTACAGATTGTATTAATTAGGTAATTATGCAATAGATTGTTTTGGAACCATTCCCATCTATTATGTATGCAATATTATGTATATATGTTTTTTTTAAGAACAGTTCCTGCTTTGTAAACCTCAGCTCTAGCCTGATCCACAGAGGGGCTACAGGGATGCAATAAAGCCCAATTTTTGCCATGGTGGACACCTACTTGGAAGTAGAATAACAAGTGTCTGAAAGGAGAAACAGATTTTTTTTTTTTTTAAAAGCTACAAAATATTATCTTTAATGAGCATCTGAGGATTAATGACCATCTGGGAAGGGCTGATGGCTCCAAGTGCAGCTCAGGGCTATTAACTCCATCTCCTCGTTAAAAGGTGCTTAAGGGGCTTTATGTGCAACACTACACAGGTAAGAAGAGCTCCTGGGCACTAAAACATTCATTTAATTGTTTCAAGCAACAATATGGAATTATTGCCACATTTTGGACTAGAATTCCCACCAAAATGTTCATGGAGGATAAAAGGAGAATTTGGCTCTTCTCTGGGCAACCTGTGTTGGTAAACAAAAGCTTACAATAACCTTGAGGGCAAACCAATAATTCATCATTTCCAAATGAGTTTCTGCAGCTTTTATACAGTCAGAAAAGACTCAAAAATTGCTCAGGGAAGTCTCCTCTTCTTGCCCTTGCCAAAGCCACACAGGTAAGTTTTACTACCTGTGCTAATGAAGCACAGACACAAAGCCTTCCCACATTTGGAGAGCAACAAGGTGAATGTGCACCAAGGTGTTTAGTTTAAATATCCAGTGATAAATGCACATCCCAAAGTCCATATGAAATTAGAGTATGACTTCTCAGCCTTACTGTGACAGGATTTGTATCGGCTTTATTCCTTTTCTCTACCTTGGTCCTCATCAGAGTTCATTTTTTGAGACTACGCTGCAGTTTGTACAGCTTGTCCTCAGGTAACAAAAAAGCAAACAAGCAAATCCCAAAATAACCAAACAAAAAAAACCAAAACCTCTAAGGAAGAATAAAAAGAAAAGGCAGTAACATTGACAAGGAAAACACCTGGTGACTATTTCTCTACCCCTTCCCACATCTCACTGATCACAGAGCAGCTCTGCTGGGACAGCCAACTGCAGCACCCATGGGCTGGAGGACAGAAGGCAGCAGCCACATGTTTACAAATCAAACATAAAAGCAGTTTTTAATTTACTTTAATCAACAGTGATTAAGAGCAAGAGGAGGCTCCATTGATGCCTTCAAGGCAGTTGCCTGGGAGAGACTGGAGGGAGCAGAGTTCTGCTGGTGGGAAGGCACTGGCCAGGAGGGCCTGGAACCCTGAAGGGAGGGTCAGATGGATCCCAAAACCTAATAAGAACTGAAAGCACTAATTGAGCCTGGAGAAGAGGCTGGAGGGTTTCCTATGACATTTGCAGGGGAAGAAAAGAACTGAGGAGAAGACAGAAAAAGAAGCTGGCTTGGGAACATTTTGTAGACTTTATTAAGAAACATTTTAAAGACTGTGTGGTTGAAGAGAGACTACAAACTCCACTAGTCCTGTAAAATCCCAGTCCTCGCCATAATACCCATTTCTAACCCAGCCATCAGGTGATAAAATCTCTTTACCACCTTAGTGCTTCTTCCCAAGAACGCTTATTGATCCCTGATCAGTTCTCTTTAACCTCATTAACACTGTTTTTACTGACACTCATTCCCTGTGCCATCCAAGCTAGATATTCCCTTGGACTGAGGAACCATGTACAGTATCAGTTCATGCTTCCAACACTGGAACTTGCTTGCCAAGTTTCCAAATGCATTAAATCCCTAAATATATAAAATAGAAACCCTCACCTTCGATTTCTAGCCAGCACTTGATATTTTCACTCATTTTTTGATACATTGTTCATGAAAGTGGATTTCTGGTCTTCCCCCTCCTTCCTTTTGGCATGTTTAAACATTTTAAATTGTTACTCCAGTAGCCCACTAAATGATTTTGTTCTACTTCACCCACATTGCTTCATTTCTTGTATCACTGCTTGTCCTTTGATTACAATTGCAAATGGAAAATGTTTGAAAGTTGGTTTTGTTCTGAGAGCAGCTTGAAGCGAAGTGAATTAGTGGATCAGCCTATTTGGCAAGCGAGTCCCCAGCTCTGAGGGTGCTGTAATAAATTTAACATTCACACACTGAAGCTCCAAGTCCACATTGCACAATCAACACCTATTACAGTGTCTAATTTAAAGATAGTTGTGGCCTTTGCCCCAGATCTGCAACACCTAAATAAACGGGGCTATTCTCGTTAACCGAAACATTTCCTCATTCCACCTCCCATGAAAAAAATTGGCTGTTCCCCCACGGCAGCATTAGGGGACAGGACTGAAATCAAAGCAGGGAGAAAAGGCACTGAGGTTATTTTGCCCACATGTCCCATTTTGAAAGTGCTTTTGAACACCTTCAGTGCCCACAGTGACATTCCCACTGCCCACAGCAGAGCCGAGATGCTGTTCGCGGCTCCCCTCCCTCCTCACCCCCCCTTTTTCTACCAACTACCTTGAAATTCAGATTAAATGACAGTCCCAGAATAGGCTGCTTTTCCTGCTGTTTCTAACACAGATTCCCTAAAGCACTTCCACAGCCTCCAGCAGGTACTTGTGGGCAAGCTGAGCCAGCAGCCTGGTGACAGCTCGGTGGCAGCAGGGCCGCGCAGGCCGCGCGTCCCTCTGGGCCCCGTGAGCTGCCCCTCGGCACGGCCCTGCCCGGGCAGGGGGCAGCAGGGCTGTGCCCACCGGCACGGGCTGGTCCCCAGCAGCCCGAGCGAGCAGCTCCTTAACACGGCTCCTTGCCCAGCAGATGGGCTGGAGCAAAGCGTGCAGGAGCCGTCCGCGGGCGCTCGGCAGAACTGGCGCCTGTCGTCAGGGCTGTCCCCGCTCCACGCAGCGCATCTGGAGCACTCTCGCAGATGTCACACTCCTGTCACCTCTCCCTCATGTGCTGAATCCAAAGAGATGCTGGGCTGGTTTGACCTCAGCAGCAGAAGGGACAGACAGCTGGCAACCACAGCCACGGGATGAGGCTTCAGCACAACATGGGGTGCTCAGCTCTGCTCAGGAACTGCTCCCACCCTTTTCCTTTTGTGGAACAGCAGTTTGTAGGGATGAACACGTTAAAGTAAGCCCAGAGTTTCCACTCTGCACAGAATGAAGAGCCACCAGTGCTCACAGAGCTGGTGCCTGGCACCCCAGGGCCTCACTCAGCACCAGACCCACTGTCCTGCTGCAGGAGCAGCACTTCTGTCATCCCTTAAGTCTATACAAAGCCATGGCTCCTGCCAAAATCCTACAACTTTGAACTGCACCCCCCTTGCCTGGTGATACAGACTTTAAAAACATGGCCTGTCACCACAAACCTCCCAGCGTGCTGCTGCTGCTGCCATGTGTTTTGTCAGGAGATCAAAACATTTTAGGCTTGAAGACACAAAGTACAACTTCCCCAATCCATCACAGGAAGAAACACACCCAAAAGAAGGACAACATGCTCGTGATGTGATTGGAACGAGACGATCTTTAAGGTTCCATATAAACCAAGTAATTCTAGGATTCTATGCTCACTGGCAAGTTCAGTGTCAGAGGCAGGAGCAGACCATGCAGCAGGTCTGGTTTTAAACCTCGTGACAGAACCACACTGCACTTACACTGAAATCTAATTTCCATGTAATCCTCATTGATACCTCCCTAGAAAGGTGGGTTAAAGGGGGACAAAAATACCACCTTTACAGCCATTGCATGAACATTTTATAGATAAAATCCCCCTTTATGGGGGGATTATACGTACTGAGGCAAAAGGTTTGTCTTTACTTAATTTCATGATTACATACTTGAAATCAAGGCTGTTGCATGAAGATCCAAAGCACCCAGAGGTTTTACTATTCAACAAGAAATGAAAAGTTATCAAGTATGTCAAAGTCAGGTTGGAAAGGGTTGAATTGTTACAGACATAAATAGGAGGTAAAGAGGGACTGAAAGATAGACCTTTGGTATGTGCAGTGATTGTTTCCTGAGAGCTTCAAGAGAGATATCAGAGTTAGGAGTAATTTTAGGGTGCAAATACATGAATGTAAATAACCAAAGGAAAAAGCAGTGAAAAAATAAAATATATTTTCTTTTACCTCCCAGCTGAAAGCAGATACATTTTAGCAGAAAACATTCAAACAAAGTTTGTATGATATTCATATTTCTCTCTCATACCTTAACAATTTTTCTAATAAATAACTGGGGTTGTACATGCACCATTAATAAACCTTCAGAATCATAAAAAGGAAGAAGAAAGTTAAGCTGGTATGGCTAATTAAAATTAGTTTGTTGGAAGTTTAATCAATTAGCCCAGAGTTTTCAAGGCAATATTGCTGCTATTCACGCTCAGTGGAAGCACTTTCAGGCAGCCCTTTATTGCAACATCTCTGTTCAGATGACCTTTACTTCATAAAGCACTGAGCTAAACATTTTATACAGAGGGCAAAATCTGTTTATTGAAGGATGCCGGGGGACTGTCTTTAGGAATGTGATTTGGCTTCACTTGGGTAATTTACCAAAGACAGAAGAAAGTTGCAAACTTATTTGTAGCCTTCATTTGAAAGCCATGCCATTTCTTTGTAATGCTCCCTCATCTCAAGATTTCAGCTGTGGTTCTGCAAATAAACCTTCTCCCAGACAGATGCTCCAGTGATTGTCCTGCTAAACCAAAAAAAACCCCACCACAAAACACAGGGCAAACAAACAAACATCCTTCCACACAGCAGATGCTTTCTCAATTACTTAATTTGACTTTTGGGTAATTCAGACATGATTTCAGGGAATAATATTTTCCAGACAGAATTTATTTATTAAGCAGTTTGTGGTCAGGCATCAATTAACCCAAACAGGCAGCACATCTTTGGGAGCCATTGGTTTCCCAATGCAGAGAGAGGGAGAGATAAGGGTGGTGACATTGCCACCCCTAATTCTGAGGTGGGCTCCCTGTTGAGCACCCACCCTGGAGCTTGTGAAAGCCTGACTGTTGAAACAGCACCTAACATTTCCTCCTGAACTCTGGGAGCATTTGCTGATTCACTGCCCACACAGGGGAAAAAGCACATTTACAGCTCACAACAGTGCCCTGCCTGGCTGAGTGATGTGAAACAGATCTCTGGGCTCGCTGTGGAAATCCCAGCACTTCTTTTTTTTGCTAATTTGCAGCCCAGTTTTGAACTTGGCTTTTCTGTGGTGAATGGGATGAGCAGTTCCAAACTGAACTTAAAATGGGAAGAAATGTGTAAATCCCAAGATAATCCTACTGTATTGATGTGCTTTGAACTGCACGAAGCTGTGTTGGGTGGAGGGGTGAGGTTGGGTATCAGGAAAAGGTTTTTCACCCAGAGAGTGCTGGGCACTGCCCACGCTTCCCATAGAATGGTCACATTGCCAAGGCTGCCAGAAATCCAGTTGTTTTTGGACAATGCTCCCAGGGATGCACAGGGTGGGATTGTTGGGGTGTCTGTGCATCGAGTTGGACTCGATCCTTGTGGGTCCCTTCAAACTCAGGATATTCCATGATTCTAGTCTATGTTCTATTTTCCAGAGAGCCTTCCATGGGCGTTTTGCACAGCAAACCAGGATGAAGTTATCCCATTTATCCCATACAACACTGAGGAACAGCTCATGAAAGGGGAACACAGATCTGGAACAACCTGGTCTCATAGAAGTTGTCCCTGCCCATGACAGAGGTTTGGAATGAGATGTGTTTTAAGGTCCCTTCCAACCCAAATCATTCTGGGATTCTATGATTTCCTTTCAGAAACCAAGGATATAGTTATAACTCCCTTCATTATCTTTTCTATACTGAAATATTACTGAGTGCTGAAACTGATTTTAATCTTTAAATGAATACCAAAACTCATGAACAACTTTGGTAACAAATGATCCGGTTTGCAAAGCTGCCCAAAATTAATTGCAAAAAAGCCACTAAATATAAAATGTTGTACCATAAAGAGCCTATCAGAACACTCACTGCTTTCACTATCAGAATGTGATCTAATTCCCCTTCTTCCACTCCCTCTTTTCCCCACTTTAAATGCAGTTTCATGGTGACTATTTTTTTAAGTAAATGCCTGGTAGATACTCAACCTTAGGAGAGAAATACCAAGCCCTGTTTTTCCTAATTAGCTGTGATTGTCTTGTACAAATTCTGGAAGAAGGAACACCATATAGATGATTTCTAGATGTAAGAAGAATTTCTGTTGAAACAAAAGTATCCTCCACATGATATTGTACTTATTTTTCTCTTTGATAAAGAGATGTTCATCCCAAATTTTGTGGTTAATCAGAGCAATTACCTGCAATACAAACGTTCTGCTAATTCTGGATATTCTTTGAAAAATATTCTTGCTTGTAAATCATTCAGAAATTGAGATCTAACTTTAGTTTTCTAATCATCAAGAACCTCACTTATATTTGCCAACTCCTGTAAAGGATACATTCCCATAATCTATCAACTAATTCACATTTTCAGAAATGGAAACTTACGTAATGTGCAATTAAAGGAATATTTGTATTGAAAAAGGTCTCTATCTCAGAATAAAGTGAAATTCTCTGTATGAACACAAATCCCAGCAAAAAGTGGAACACCTTTAATGAGGTAAATAATTTCTTGACAGTTCCTTTAAGTTCAAAGGCTTGAAAATGACAAAACCTGCATTAACATTTGCCTATAGCGATAAATATACCTATTCTGCAAGTCATAAAAGTGAAAGTACCAGCAATATCCTGAAAAAGGTTTTAAAAAAATTATAAGACAGTTTTGATTATTCCTAGAAAGCAAACCATGCTTTCATAAATTCCCAGCTAAATGTTGCCAGACCAAATTGGATCAGTTTCTCTCATCCAAACTTGCCATTTGCCTTCTTTTCCTCTTTTTCTTTTTTTTTCTGAAACTGTGAAATTAGCAGTGTTTATTCAGAATCCCATTCCAAAAGACAAGGGCTGGGAAGAGGAAAAGCTCCCTGTATTTGTCAAATTCAGTAGCATCAGGTAGGAGAAGTTCCCAGAGTTCACTGAGAGATAAAATCAAGTTATGTTACACGTGAAGTCCTATCTGGCCTTTGAAATTTGAGGGTAGTGGGACAGGACAAAAGTGTGTCTGCAGCTTTTCCATAAACGGTGAGAGGGCTCCCTTATAAGACGACTGAAAACCCACCTTTTTTTTTTAATGACTCAAGTTATACACACACACATTTATATATAAAGTGTCATGACTTATTTTAGTGATTTTGGACCAGCATCACATAAATAAAACTTAAATGCATGAAAGTCAATATTTTCCTTTTCTACTTCTCAGCCTTTCCCATCAATTACACTAAATAATGAGAATTTGGGGGTTGTTATTACAACTCTACAGCTTCAATTACCTTCATTCCGAAGACATTTTCAAGCCAAAAAGATTTAAATTAAAAGAAGAAATTTCTAACAAGGTGCTGAAGTTGGTCCCTGTCCTGGAGCAGATCCTCACACTCCTGACCCCGTGCAAGTTAATTCTCCCTGATGCCAAGGGTCCATGTTTTTTAAATCCAGTGAGAACAAAAATTGAGACAAAGAATTGGCAGAAATTGACACACTCAGAATTGAGACACAGAAGCAAAATATCAGCTCCAGTTGAAGGCTCCGATATTTTGCTTTCTGCCCGTTCTCATCCAAGTTCACCACGGTTAGAAAGAGTCAACAGAGTTCATACAGTGCACAAAGAACGGAAAAAGCAGGTGTCTGGCTTAGGTAAGGTCTGAAACGTTTTTTCAGGTCCATTTATAGTATTGAATAGATCTCAGTGTTAGAGAATGATTTTAAATACCTAAATCATATGAGGTATCTCTGTCTGGAGCAGACAGCAGCTTGCCAGAAAACCTCAACTACATATAAAGATTAAAAAGAACCAAAAAAAAAAAACCCCAAACAAAACCCCAAACCAAACCAACCAACTAACAAGCCAAACAAAGATTTATAAACTCAGAAGATGCCAGGTTTCAGTTTGAAAAGAAGTATTAAATAAGTAATTTCCATAACTCACATTTCTCAACTGGTAGCACCAGCTTGGACTCTTGTCTACACACACAAGCACCAAAGTAAAGGTAAAACATTTTAAAAATGTTGGGGACCTGTGATGAGGCCTGGCAGGTGCAGGAATTTCCACAGTCAGATCCTGTCTATTCTTCCAGGTTTCCCCTAATTAGTTTTTCCTAACTAATATTGCTACCAGAGGAAAAGATCCATGAGCAGAAGGAAAGCTCCATAATCCTTATTTCCTAGAAGTTATCAGCCCACAAGGTTTTTATCAAAGGTTTATTTAAAGCCTTCACCACGTTCCTGCTTTTCCCTGTTTGGAGATGCCCATATCTGCTCCCAGTCTCTACTTTAATATGAATATTTTCACTTCACTCCATACTTTGCAGCTCATTATGTTTTCAGACCTGTTCTGTCTTGAGGAGTTTGAGCCATCTGAACCCCCTGGAAAATACATCCTTCATGTTTGAAGCTCTCCAGGTGTTAATTTTATCTGAGACAACAGAATCAGCCTTTCAGCTGGAAAAACATAGGAGACGATCTAGAGTTTGTCCATTCTTTAACATCCTTACCCAGAGCAACCCGGGTTATAACTTTCACCATCAGAATTCAAAGGAGTTCAGTGAAAATTGCAAATGAAATTCTTCCACCTCTTCTCTCTTTCTTCAGCACCAGCTTTAGTGAACAAAGGCCTAATTTTCTAGGGTGTTAAATGGAAACTGCCTTGACATTTAAGGATATTTCAGTTACCACTTTGACATCTAAATAAGTAGCGAGATTCGCAGCCGTGCTTAGAGCAATAGGAGCAGCAGAAGGCTGAGAACATTTGGGAAGCTCTTCCCGAAATTCATAAAAATTAGCAAGACTAATTATAAGCAACTTCACTAAGCTCGGTGCTCAGACATTTCAAATGACATCAGGGCTGAGCAAGGGTTTGGAATTTCTCAGGAGCACCCAAAATTTCACTGCTCATCTAAAATTCACCTCTTTCTTTTATTTTCTTTCTATCCCCCAACCCATTTTGCAACTCATGCGGAGTTTGGGTTTTGTTGTGATTACAGATATTCCCACCACGATGCTCAAGATCATTGTCCCTTCGCTGATTAAAAGGTTTTACAGGAAATTTACTGCTCTGCTTCAGCGTGGCTCTGTCCAAAGTGTTTGCTTTGAAGAGGACACTGAAAATGGACAACAGCAAGGAGCTGCTTATGAAAAGTCAATGAAATTTTGGTGCCAGGGGTATTTCCACAATTTTAACTGTAAACATTATCCAGAGAATCCACATGATCTTGTATTTGCCCCAATTCCACCAGGGTCTTACCATCTTTATAGGGATCTATTTCTATGACTACAGTAACTCATTCAACTTTCACCAGATACACACTGAAAAGATGATGCCCTGCCATCTTCCTTGCTTATTTATGTTACTTTTCACATTTAAATCTTGTCACTTTAGTCCAATTTATGAAGAAACCTGCCTGAGAGGAAGTGCTCAAATTCATTGTTCAGTTTTATTGACTGTGTACCTGAAAACCTACTACTTTCTGTGATCAGAAAGCAGATGAATGAACCAACTCAAGGAAAAAAAAAAAAAAAAAGAAAATTCAAGGATGAATAAATGGCAATACACAATTCTCCACAGCAGCCTGACCTGAGCTTCATCCCAAGGGAGAATCATTTTGTTAAGAATGAGTGCAGCATGTTTGGGAAACGGTGCACTGTCAATATAATCTTTACAATTACAGTCACATGATCAGTGCATCTGGAAAATAACAGTCAAGTGATTAGTCTGAACTTTGCCTGGATCAGGCAATTTTTACACGGCTCTGTCAAATGTCAGACCTCCTTCTCCCTCACCAATTTCAGCAATGTTGCACCATGATTTCAAGCAGTGAATCATCCAGCCCTGTGCCAACCATCTGTTTCGTCTGCCCCCTCAGTGTCTGAAATTAGATGACGGAGGGCAGGGCAGGCTTTCGAGAGTGGCCATTAATGTTACTGGAGGAGGAGCTCTGGCGACAGATTTTCCATCTGAAATCATGGACTGTTAAAAACTGGCAAGGACTAGAGAGGAATGAGTAGAAACATAATGTGAGGAAGAAGAATTAATAAAGGAACAGGGGTAGAACAACACAAGAGAGGAAAGGGCTGGGAAAAGGAAATGGGATGAAGAGGAGGTAAAAAAACCATGATGGTATGAAGGAAGAAAGGAAAAAAGAAAGCAGAAAATCCCCCCCCCACCAAATTCCCCTGCACCTTTTTCTGTTGGATTGGTTGTTTGTTCTTTAATGAGGAACAGTGACTAAAACAGACTCACAATGCCCACTAAAAATTCCAGCAGTCCTGGAAGAGGTAGCAGGAGGCACAGAGGAAAAAATTATGAAAATAAAAGGAGTAAGACAACTCTCAAGAGTTCCACTTTCACTCAGGCACCTGCAGAGGAGCAGGGATTAAGAAAAATACTGAACTCTGGGAAGGTCATGCACATGGAAGTAACAGAGGGGTTGAAGGATCCTTGCAGCCTCTTGCTTTCACAGGCCATGTCCTACAAACTCCAGTTTTCACTCCAACACATTTCTGAGAACCCTCAAAGTGCAGATCCAGACTTGCTTTTGACAGACAGCAATATCTGGATAGGAAATACCATCCTTCCTACAAAATAATCCCCCAAATGTAGGGGAAAAAAAAAAAAAAATTAGTGTTTTAGGGAGAATGATGCAAAAAAGCAGGAACAAACCAAACATAAGAACTCCGTCTTGGCTTTCTGGTTTTTGACTCTCACCAAGAATTGTTCTACATCATCTCATTGTGATACTGAGCACAAAACTGAGAAATTCATTCTGTCCCTGGTCCATCTTCCACCACCACAAGCAGAGATGTCCCTCAGCGTAAAGGAGGGGTTGTGAATTGCATTGGAATGAAGAGAGGTAGATCAACCACTTGTTCTCAGCTTCAGCAATGGAAGAAAAATATTGCTAGAAAAATGCATTGTGTTTTTTATAGTTATCAAAAATATAGCATAAATTTAAGTTAAGTTTGTGAAAGCAAAAACATTTCTCTGAATATCAACTAATTCTCTGAAGTAGACTGGTTGGGAAATCCAACTTACTACTATCCAGAAATAATTAATTAGCTCCATAAACCTAAATTGTACCATTAGATCTGTGGTCAGAACCTTTGACATCCCTATAATAATAGCAATATTAAGCACTTCAATCATATATAAGGAAGCAGTCCCTGAACTGTGTTGCTTGGCTAACACAAAGGTACTGTTTTGCCAAATTTGGACAAATGTATCACTGACTTTATCAGAAGAGTTCTGTATTTCACACAAGTCAATGTGTAACGCTGCTACTAATGAACAACACCATATTTCTGTCTAAGCATCACCAATTCATTTTTTAATAAGAGTATTTTGTCAGATAAGTACAACATTAGATTTTCAGAATCACTGTAGCTTTCTGGGGTGATTATTATTAAAAATAACTTTTTGAATGTTTATTTCTATGATGGGTTACCTTAAATACTATTTGTGCACTGTATTAAAAGCAACTTAAAAAAAAAAAAAAAAGAATAGTCCAAACACTTATTTACCGGGGATAAGTGGATCAATTAATTCATTTACTTTTTTTAGGAGGACACTAGATAAAGGCTATAAAAGCAACTTATTTACAGCACTATATTTTTTTTTATTGCCACTCAATATTACAGTATAACTATGGTATCTGCTTGCATGTAGATTATTTATCTCTCAAAGTAAATTTTGGTGAAGTGTTCCAATTCTAAAAAAAAAAAATTGTATTTTATGTGACAAACAGAAGTTAAAGATTTTTGAACAGGAATGGACCAAATTTTTAAGCGATCATCAAGTTGTGCTCTGATTTTTGCATCCTTGATTTTGCACCTGCAGTCAAGCACAAAATTGTGGGCACAGTCAATTGTGAGAGCATCTCTCTGTTTGATTGTACCAGCAAATTAAACAGTAACTGGTGATGCCTGGCTGCTGTCTGCTGCACCCATCGTGGAACTCAATGACAAAATTAGATTGCTTTTAAAATAAAATGTGTTCATATCTGAACATGGTTCCCAAGGACTCCCTGCATTTAATTGCACACACTGGATTTGCTGGAAGTGGCCAAGAGACTCCTTTGTGAGCTAAACCTGCACTAAGATCATTTTGAAGAACAAACTTATTTGGATTTACAATCCTAAGCTAAGTTTTCCGCCTGCTTAAGGTTCAGACCCCGAGCTGATTTTCAGGACTTCTTTTCCATTGTGATCCTTTCCATCCTCAAAGTTCACAGCAAAGGTGAGTAAATACAAATATAAATTTGGTGAATTATTTCTGAGAGACAAGTCAATAAATCTGTTTAATTTGCAGTTTTAAAACCTATGGATATGTGACCCTTTCTATGGTTCACCCCTGTATATTCAGTGTTAAGATGCTGGTTTTTTATCACAACCTCAAAAATGCACAGTTCACATTCAGGATAAAGTTTGCCCATCAGTTCAGCTTGACATCATGCTGCAGAGACATCTTTGTCACTGTTTTTACTTTGTGACAGCTTTCAGGAGAAGCTATTACTACTCACAGCAGTAGATTTGACAGAGAAGAATATGACTTTCATAATTAATATGTGGTGACTTTGTTGTTCTTAGAGAGGAGCAAAAGACTCATTTTTATCCCATAACATATTTTTAGCAGTCAGGAGCAGCAACAGGTTACCAGTAATATCAAAGTGGACCTGTTTGAGGCCTCTTTGCCATCCCAATCTGATTGGTTGCTTGTAGTTTCGGGAAGACTTAAGTTCTTGTAATTCCATGTGGAATATGGGAATTCATCATGCTTGATGCCAGGACACTTCTGCCACTTCCCTATGGCTGCTGGAGTTTCCTTTCTTCAGGGCTCTCCTGTGTTTAACTTCTACTCTTCCCTCCTTTTCTCCTCATCCAAAAGGAAGTTGTTCTTGAAATCCTTCATTTCTTGAGGGGACATTTTGGTGGAAGCTGTCCCCTCATATATTCAGGATGTTGGTTATTCCAGTATTTTGTAAATCACAAGACCATGGAATGGTTTGGGTTAGAAAAGACCTTAAAGTTCATCTCATCCCACCCCCTACCATGGACAGGGACACCTTCCACTATCCCAGGTTGCTCCAAACCCCATCCAGCCTGGCCTTGGACACTTCCTGAGATGGAACCTTCACAAAGGAGACACTGAATACGTGCTCAGTGCCTCTTCCCCTGATGCTCCTACAGCTCAGTAAGGCCAGCCCATAACCCTTACCTGGGATATACTGGGAAAAAGTGATGACTTCATTTCTATGGAGTAAGGAAGAGAAAAATAACACTAAAGGGAAATGTGAGAGATTACTGGATTATCCAGAGTTTAGACTATGAGAAGACACAGCTTTAGGAGTCCATGATACCTAAAATTTCATTAGGACGGCCTCTAGACTTTGATGTCCAACCACTTAGAGTTCACCCAACTCTGAACTGACTTAAACTATGATATGATATCAAATGATATCATGTATCATTTGATTCACATTAATAATAAAATAACTTTTTCTTTCCACCCAGAAAGATCCAATAGCATATAAAAGTTATTGCAGATCCTTTTCATTATGATTTTTTTAGTAAGACTGATGAGTTTGTTCTATTTCTAATATTAGCCAGAAGACTTAGGGAGATGAGAAAGGTGTAAACATTTCCCTGAGAATTAGTCAAACAAGACAGTAAATAACCCCAAAACTTTGTTTTGTTCTTCTAAAGAGTGAAAAAATAGAAAATTCTTTGTTTTCTTGTCCTCCTTTCAGTCTCTGGTGGGCGAGACTACCCATGTTTGTAGTTAGGCAGCTGGCTAAAAGTCACGATAAAAGCAAATGTTGTAAGTACAAAGCACAGAAAAGCCCAGGTCTTCCTTTAATGCTTTACTAGCACTTCACTAATAGGCCCATGGGGTGCAGTCAGTCAATAATAACCCAATAAAATCAATAACGATAAACAAGAGTCAGTGTTCTAATAAAAATAGAATTTTTAAAATCCAAACCAGCTGTTCCAGGGCTATGTACAAACACAGGCCTGGTGTGAGGGCTCGCTCTGGTTCCAAGTATCCGTGTTCAGCTGCCAGTCCCACGCGCAGCTTCCTTGGAGGAGGCAGAAGTGATGGACAGCACATCATCAAACTGTACTGCCACGGTGAACACACACATTTATTGCTTGCTTTCTTCCATGATTTTAATGACACCGAGTCTGGGTTTCTTATTTTTTCATATTTACTTCACGTGGTTTATTTGACAGAAAAACTGGGAAGATTTTTCTCCAGTGCTTTCCAAGCAGAATAGAAGACTATTTATAAAGACTTTGGTCAACTATGAAACTCCTTCCTTGGGTTAAAGTTGGGCCTTTCCTATATAACTACCCAGGCAATAAATTCACTATTTCTGTCCCCAAAGGAATCACCACACACTACAGAAAGTTAATTGGAGAGCAAATGTTTTGGGGAGATGAGGAGGAACTGAAGAATCAGAGGTAATGTCTTGGCTGTCATATAATTAAGAAATATCTGCTCTTATTAAATGATTTTGTCTGATCATGTCACTATTGCTTTTAAACTCCACAAACATCTAAAAATTGAAGTATTTCAAAACAGAAAAATAGCAACATGTATCTCAAAAATAAGCCATAAGGCACTCTACTGCTCAGAAAAAACATTATTCCAACATTGGAAGGTTCATTGCAACCTTGTCCATGCTACAGGGAGGTCTAAGACCAAAGCCTCAAACCACTTCTTAGGGAAAAAAATTTAAGAACTCCAAACTTTATACAGCTTTTAAGATTATTGAAATATGTTAGGAAGATTAATTAATAGCTTCTGACTTTAGAATCAAGTTTAACTTAATATTTTAATGTTATTCCTTTGATGTGTAGAGTTTTTATTTCTTTTTACAAGGGAGAGAATTGAAACAGGTTTGTGCTTCATCCCAATTTTATACGTCACACAAAGCTTTGGAGTACTTTGATTTTCCCACTAAAGGGACCTCATTTTCCAAAAAGAAATACAAGACATTTGAGACCAGAAGTGGTTCAGCCTAGAACAGGTACCACCAATGAGAAAGAAACTACTGCAAGAAATCTTTGGCTGGTGACATCAGAGAACAGGAAAAAAAAAAAAAAACAACTTGAACAAATACTAACTACCTGCATGGACATAAAGTAACGTTCAAATATTTTACTACAACAAAGAGAAGGCAGTGAAAGACCCTTAGCCAAGGAATAGTGAAGTAAATGGGTTGCACACATCCACTAAAAATTGTTGCAAGAAAAATTCTTCACCTGACTTGCTTTGCTGAGTGTTCGGCCAGCGCAAGGTTAAAATCTGACTATGAACTGCTACACAGAGGTTCTACTAAAAGAGTGCAAAATCTGGTATCAGATTGATACCTTATAATCAAAACTAAAGCTGAAGGAAAATAAAGAATGTTTTAGTTTGCTTGCAGTTGTACAGGTGAGAAAGGAAGTCACGAAGGCTACAACTCCTGAGAAAAACTTCTGGCCCAAGACAATTTTCAACAATTACACCATAGTTGGATATCCTGATGAAAATTCCTCATCAGACAGACTTGGCTCTCATTTATACCCAAAAATCCTCCCCTCTAATGGCACAAAGGACGTGACCTATCTTTTTCCTATCTACCCTTAGACATATTTTCTTAACTGAGTGATGAAATTTATCTTCTAATATACAGCTTCTCCTGAATGCTCTCTGACAAACCCCATCAAAAAGTGCTCTGTTCTGCTCCAATCATATGTAGAGTAATGGTTTACTCATTTTCTGCATGAAAAGATGGGCACAGCACTTTGCAGAAACCATCAAACCTCTCATTTCACGTGCTCTTCCTACAGTGCTCCTTTTGCCAACATCATTAATTGCACATGCCTCTGCCGCATATACTAAGAAACACAGGCCTGGCCAAAAGCAGTTCCTGGCACCATCACCGCTCTGATATATGCATTTCAGTTTAACAATATTATCAACACATGGCTTTGAATCTTACTCAAAAAAAGAAAAAAAAGTTTCACCATCTCTACTCCTAGTGAAGAAAGGGAAAGTTCTCTACTTTGAGGTATTGTTTGAGATAGAGCAGAGAACACCTTATTAGCAGCAACTGAGAGCCCACAGCTTATCCTTCTGGCTAGGTTGGAGTGGTACAAGGTTTCTAATATCCTTCAAGACGTCCATTATTTTACCACAGAGACACAAGGCCAAGCTTTTTGTGCATTTTTACGAGGGAGAGGTGTGGACGTCCAATCAGACGGGAAGGCGCAGTTACGTGCTCGTGAAATGAATTACACCGACGTCTGTTATAAATCCTTAACGTAGCTCAGGAGATCAATTAAGATGTTCAAGCAGCTACAAAAAGGATGATTGAGGCAAATGGTAACATCAGGATGACCATATGGTAAGGGAACGCTAGAACTGCGTGGACATAAAAGGCGAGCCATCGGAGCGCCATCGCTAACGGAACAGCGCGCGGGAAACGAGGCAAGATAGCGAGAGGAATATCAGGGGGAGAGAGGAACAGCGTGGGATGCATCTGCAGGAATCAATCTGATATCAGACTTAAAGATTGGAAAAGTGCCTTATTCCCACAAGTCACAGGTTCAGGGTGTCGGCATGACGCAGAATTGATAATCCCAATCCCAACCACAACCCTGTGGGTGAAGGCGTGGCTAAACGCTTAAAATAATTATATTCAATGCAAGACCATTGGCTGTGAACAGCAGTGATTTTATCATCTTTCTCCTGACCTGCAGGGATGGAATTAATTAATTGGCTGGCCCTTTTGCACATCTCAGACAGTTCGTCTCAAGATTCCAAGAGCCACCACCTCTGCAGGACACAGCGGCCCATGGACAACCTGCTTCCTGTGCAGTTGTGTCATTTTAAGGTGATAACAGCACCATTACCTCATCTCACTGCTGCTCTAAGGTTACGAGTCTTTCGTTTCCTAAGGTTGTTCAAACTGCTGAACTGCAACAGACAATTGAGCCTAACCTTGCACAGCAGTCCTAAATCCATACTGGGAATAAAGGCAGCAGCACAAGGTGCAAAATGTCCTCGACACCTGATTAGGAAGCACTGCAGAACCCACTTTTTGCAGAGCACTGTTCCTTCTCCAGCCAAGGGACAAAGCTAGAATTCTAACTATTCACAATCTCGAGAATATATAAAACAATTTCATCTTTACTTACATTAAGTTCTGATCTGAAGATTAGATTTACTTAACCTGATGATTAAGCTCATTTTCCTCCCACACTTAACTCTAAGGATTGACCTTAAATAAACATAAGAAAAATATTTCTATCACATTTTGTAAGATTGGGATATTTTTTGCCCTCTTTGATATCAGAAAAATTAACAGGAAATAATGGATGTTAGACCATATTTAGCCCCATTCTTAAACTGTCCTCAGGTGCCAAAAGTTCAAGAGTATTCAATATTTTTAGTGCTTATTTTTCAGTGATCCATCTTTACATTAGGCTCTTTCCTCTTACCAAGCCAACAATGTGCATTAGATTTCAAGAATATGGTCATTATCCACGTTAAAAAACACAAGAGACATTTTGATAGAAAAAAATAATAAATTTACAAGATAATGTTACTGTCTACCCAGTATACAATACTTTTTTAAAAGGAGGGGGAAATTAAGTAAATTATTTTGCTTTCAACTCTGGCTTTTACAGTGACTGGAGTCAAAATCAGTGAAAGATGAGGTTGTCAAGGTGAAGGAGAATATTAAGACATTTTGAAAATTAACTTCTAGATCTAGAAATATCACTCGAATGATTTTTCTTGATTAAGAGTTATTCTTTTTTACTTTCTGGGCATGTCCTGTTTTACCCCCAGAGATAGATGGAAGGGTTTCACACAGTTTTCAGTCAGCTGAGATTCATGTGAGCACCTGTCAGAAATTCAGCGAAAGACCCAGCAAACTTTCATTCCAGTCATAAGGAAATTGGGGAGAGAAGGTCATGTTAATGTTCGAACAAATATTTTGTGGCATATCTTAAGAGGTGGGCACAAACAGACGAGATCTAGATTAGATATTGAGGAGAAATCCTTCCCTGTGAGGGTGGGGAGGCCCTGGCAGAGGTGCCCAGAGAAGCTGTGGCTGCCCCTGGATCACTGGAATGCCCAAGGCCAGGTTGGACAGGGCTTGGAGAACCCTGGGACAGTGGAA
Organism: Picathartes gymnocephalus; assembly: GCA_013390045.1. Classification (NCBI taxonomy): domain Eukaryota; kingdom Metazoa; phylum Chordata; class Aves; order Passeriformes; family Picathartidae; genus Picathartes; species Picathartes gymnocephalus. Next base: position 10,262 of record WEKY01019319.1, on the reverse strand, counting down.
GTGTCCCTGGATATAGCAGGGGATGGAACTGGATGGGCTTTGAGGTCCCCCCTACCTAAACCCTTCTGTGATAACCCTATACAAATGCAATAATAGGCCAAATCAGTCAGGCATCTCAGTCCTCAGATCCTAAAAACCAAACCTGTCCATTCTGTCATGCAGAAGAAGCCTAAGAAAGGTTCAGAAACACCTGATTTGGGCATTTTATCACAAAGCAACCAGACAGTGTTTGCTCCCCTATGACTTGGGCACAGAGCCCTGATGGCAGCTCTCCGACTCTCTTCAACAGAGCAAAAGCTGAATTTCTGCCTCTAGTGGAGGGAGAAGCAAATAAGTGGGGGAAATAGCATCCCCTGAGTGATTGCCAAGAATTCCCACAAAAAATAAACACAGTCTGGTGGTTATGTTCTGAACAGCTGTGTTAATGGGGTTAAAGAAACCTTAAAGAAACTCTGTCTTTTTATAAATGAGCCCTGTTCTTAAAAACCTGATACAGTACAAGTTTTGCTTTTAAACCCAATGTGGTTTGCAACTGAGAAAAGTGCCACTCCAGCAGGCATGAAGATTCCTGAGGGAATGTGCAGGGGGCTCTGTCCTGGGAGAGCCATAGGCTGCAGGCAGGACAGAGATTTCCAGTACTGTGGAAAGCCTCAAAATCTTTTTTGTGACAAGCAAAGCCCTGCATCTGGGTAGAGCAGCTCTATGTGGCACCTCATTATTCTCTACTTCCTTATATACCTTCATTTCAATCACATAGATATTACAGTCAGATTTTTTTTTTTTTAATCGATCATGACTGATGTTCCTTCTATCAAAAACTCAAAAAAAAAAAAAAAATCCAGCAGCACAAAACCAAAATAATATAGAACAAAACAAGTGGTTTGTTTTGCTTGTGCAAATTCCTTATACTAAATTTCGTGGCATGAAATTTAGTATAAGGAATTATATCTCTGATCTTGTCCCCAGTTCCTTCTCAAAACAGGCAGTAGTCCTAGTCCAATGTCAATAAAACCATTTTCCTTGAAATAAAGCATGGCAGGGGAATGCTATGGAAGGCACCAAAGCAAATGAAAAACGACTCCATGGATTGCAATCCGTAGGCACTTCCCAGTGATTACAACATTTGCTCTTGCTTTCTCAACTTATTTATTGGCATTTCATAGCACTCAGGTTCTTGTGGCACAGCCTGGGTACCCACTGTGGTAACATGTTTGCTATTGAATCCTCTGGATTTCTGAGGAGGTGGAAAAGCAGAATTTACTGAGCAAAAGTGTCTCCTTGGCATTGTACAGATAATTCAGAGCCTTAGAGTAACATCACCTTCACTGCCCTTGGTGTGTGCTTTGAGCCTGGTGAGATCCATGGGCGTGAAAAGGGGATGCATAGCACCCAAAAGAAAGTCAGCTGCTCATTAGCTTAATTAAAATAACTCAGAGAAGAGAGAGTAGCTACTGATACTGCCCAGAGAGGGCAAGGACATGGGTTTTGTTAGCACACAGCAAACCTTTCACCCAAGTCGCCATCCTTTACATGGGTCAAACAACCTCTCCAGAGCCTCATCCTCTGACACCAGTTCCACCTCTCATTTGTAAAAAAAAAAAAAACAATAAATAAATGTGGAAATAGACAAATAACAGTCCTGTGCCTCTTTCCTCTGGTCAGACTCCCCATCTGACTTATCTCTCCCGGGACTTCCTACCCAGGCACAGCACTGCTGCTGCCTGTGACATGAGGCCAGAGAGGACAAGGCAAGGCAGGGGGGACAGGGATATGCCGGGGCCAGGGACACAAAGGGATAACCACAGAAAATATGCAAGGGAAGTTTTTTATCCCCTGCCCCTTGCTGGCTCACTCTGGCTGCTAAATCCGCTGTATCCCCTGGACAGAGCCTGCCTTCACATGACTCCTCTGCTAGCACAGTCAGCAAAACAGCCATTACCCAAATCCCAGGCACGCTTTCACACCAAGGGCAGCACTGCAGCCTCACCAAAAAGGCCATGGAGATATTTTTCAATCTATAATCAATCTGTCAAAAGACTACAATATTCTACAGCATCTAGGACCAAAAAACCACAAGAAGTTCTCAGCACAAACAGCAACAGCAGTGGGGGTCTCCCCACTTGGAGAACAGTGAATCATTCCAACCTCCCTGCAAATATCAGGTGCCTGATTCTCCTTGTCATCTGTGGCTCTGAAATGGTTTCAAGCAGGACCTGCTGTCGCTGCAGGGGGTGAGCAGAGCTGTCACAGGAGGGAGGGAGGGAGCGTGCAGAGCTGGGCAGGGCCAGCAGCACGTGAGGCCTTCGCACCTCGCTGCCATCGGCCACCGCCGCAGCTGCAGGGACACTCCGGGAACATTCCCGGGGCTGGGACCCTGCCTGCAGCCAGCTCTGAGCCAAGGAGGAGCCGCTGGAGCTCCATGCATCCCTGTGCTGAGCAGAACATCGGTGTCACACTCTCTCTGTGCATTAACACGCACGCAGATTCTCAGTTACAGCACCCTGTACAGGTAACCTGGTGCCTCCTGTTATCAGGAACACGAGTTCCTCCTCTTGGTGAGCTGCTGGAATGGGAATGCCAGAGAAGCTGTGGCTGCCCCACCTCTGGGAGTATCCAGGGCCAGATTGGGTGGGGTTTTGAGCAGCCTGGTGTAGTGGAAGGTATCCCTGCCTACAGCAGAGGGGCTGATGAGAAAAAGATGCACTTTAAGGCCCCTTTTAACCCAAATCACTCTGGCATTCTGTGGTTCTACTCACACTTACAGATAGAGAAGCTCAGACTGAGGGCAGCATCGCAGATTCCAGCTGCATTTCCTATAGCTGGCATCATTTATATCACAGAATCCCAGGATGGTTTGGGTTGGAAGGGACCTTAAAGCTCATCCCATCCCACCCCGTGCTGTGGCCAGGGACATCTCCCACTAGCCCAGGTTGCTCCAAGCCTCATCCAAGCTGGCAGTCACAGGTGCTCTGGGTGACCTGTGCCAGGACCTCCCCACTTTCACAGCCAGGGATTTCTTGCTAATATCTAATCTAAACCTGCTCTTTGTCACTGTAAGCCATTATTCCCCTTGTCCAGGCTCCTGTACGTAGCGTCTCATCTTTTTTACAGACCCCTTTCAGGGACTGGAAGGCTGCAGCTGGGTCACCCTGAAGTTTCTCTTCTCCAGACTTAACAAACCCTGTTCTTTCAGCCTTCCTGAACATAGGTGTGGGCTCTCCAACACCCAACTGCCTTGGCAGTCCTGATTCCACCCAGCAAAAAGACCATCTGGAGAATAATAATCACCACCTTCTGGGTGACACCAGTGCAAGATCTTTTCTCTACAAAGCAGAAGATAGAAGCTAACAGAAGAAAAGCCATGGAGATGATCCTACTGTAACTTGATCATGCATTAGTGGCCATGTAAGAATTGGAATAATCTCCTTCCCAGCTGGGTTGCAGCAAAAATAAAGGAGAGGTTTAGACCTCTGCAGACACATCCCTCAACTTCCACTCCATGCACATTAGATGCCCTCGGGGAGATGCTGTTGCAGCTGTGCCTGATTCTACCTGTGAGCAAGTTTTTTTCTTGCTGCCCTGAAACTGCCTGAAAGCAACTTCTTGTAACTATTTAATTGGAGGTGACTGCCACTGCAGAGCGTGGGCTTGGGAAATAAGTCACTTTCACATTCCCACCTGGAACTGCTGTCATCCCAAACATGGAGCTCCATCCAGCACAGCAGGGAAAGGGCTGGAGAGGCTGCAGGAGATTCCTGAGCTGACCACGTCCCAGAAGGGATCACTCCCTCTCCACTTGCTCTGCTCTACCCTTTGCCAGTATTTCAGCTGAAGCCACAGGCTAGAGGTGGGAAATAGCTCAGCCATACCCTGCTTTGTTCAGAAAAAAGGACATGCAGACTTTGCAAGTGCGAACCTGTCTTTAAATAAATGCACACAATCTGAAAATTATCTTCTACCAAGCAAGAAAGAAACACTTCAGCTTTAGAGTTTCAAAACAATCTCTTCACTCTAAGTAGCTTTTCATATTTTTTTTCTTACATTCTGAACACAACATTCAGCAAGATCCCTTGCTTTTGTCTGTCCTAACTTTGGCTGAAAACTGTGAATCAAAGTGGTTATTAAATTTTTTTGGGGGGAAAAAATTTGGAACGGACTGTGGACAAAAGCACCAACTGTAAGGACAGACCTGCCAAGGAGCCTCCCCTGGCCCCCAGACTTTGATACCGATGATCCCTGACACAACCTGATCCCAGAGAACCACTGGGGAGGGAAATGAGCAGGACACCTCTGAAAGGGCAAGAAATACTGTGCTAAATTCTTCATAATCTGAAGACAAGTTTTACTACAGCACCTTCACTACCCACATGCAAAATAAAACGGATGAGAAGAGTCCAAGGGAATGGGAGACCCCAGCACTGGGCAGGAGACTGTTTAGTCAAGACAGAAGGCAGCCTCAAGTGTTCAAAGATCTGTTCTTTGGCCCCTTCTTCTCATACCAGATGGATTTTCTGGCTGAGACTTATCTGTAATTTTCCTCATAGCTACTTTACAAAGGGAACAGAGCAAAGAAACCACTTGGATCTGGTTTCTTAACAGGAGAGAGAATATCCTCAGTGCTGGTTTGGATCTCCTAAGTCACAGGAGGCACCTTACCCCTTACCTCTCAGTTCAAGTGTTCATTGCATTTCCTTGATCGCAATCCAGTTTTTGCACTTTCCACTTGACTCTAAATTCCACAGAAGAGCTTCATTAGGTTCAAAAGTGGAGCTCAGGAAAGCTTTAGAAAATCTCCTGAGTCTCTTAAACGTGTAAGCTGGAAAATCCACATGTTCCAGGTCCTCACACCAGAACGTGGGAATACCAGCTTGCCCCAAAGCTGGAACTAATCCAGCCACCTAAACACCATCAAACTGGGGATGCTGGGAAGAGACTCGACACAGGTTTTTCATCTGGCCTCATCCTGGTGCCGTTCTGGCACAGACCCAAATGTGCCAAAATGCTTTGGCGTTCTAATCTGCATTAAAGCCCTTGCACAGAGCTCTGTTCCACACTTCCCAAATCCTCTTTTCTCTTCAGCAGACAAAACCCCCCGATTTTCATGCATTCCAGAAGTGCCTTATGTTTGATCCTAAAAGCAATGATGACTGCATTGTCACATTTCTGATGTCAACAGCATCAGGTATCAATGACCACCTCGCCTGATCTCCAGGTGGAAAGCCAAGGGGCTACAGGAGTGTTGCCCAAATTGCTCACAGCAAGCACAGCTTTCTCCAATAAAGTATTAAGAGTCAGAAATCCTACACTTTCTGGGTCCTTAAGAGTGAATTCCAATTTGGTGGGGTTTAGGGATACAAATAAGGAGCTGGCTTTGATGTGTATGTTATCCTGGACTGCTGAACTGAAAGAAATAACACCAGATTTGTGTCCCCCTCACAAATCTGGCGCTGGCCAGCCCCCAGCCATCCTGAGAACACTGGCTGGGCACTGAGCTCCCACACTGACCCAAAACCTCCTTGATACCGCAGGAAAAAAAAAGATTATATAGGGTTGCTTGTGTAGAGCAGCCTCCTACAACCTGGTCCAAAGACAGTCAGGAGAAATTGGACTGAAAGTTATTAATAAAAACCCATGTACTCCAAAAATAGCCGTTGGATAATTTCTCTACCAAGTTTTAGCCAAAAAGCTTTTAAGACTACTTATGAAGTCATTAAACCTGTCATTTATTCTTGCTGCCCATTTGCTTGTGCAGGTAGAAGAGACACCTTTTTCATGGTATCACTCCAGTGCTGTACTTTCCTTTCTTTACTTTCAAATATTCCCACTTTACATGAATTTTAATGCTACATATCAGTTAGGGAAAAAAAAAAAAAAAAGTACTCAGAACACTCAATCCAGTAAGTTGTTTTTGGAAACTCTTGAAAAACTGTAACAACTACTGAAAGGAACATCAAAAAATAAGTGATCCCTAAAAAAATAAAAAAAGGAAACCCCCCTACACACACATGCATATCCTGATTCATTCCCTACTACAGCAGACTTTAAGGAGAATATACTACTATAAAAGAAACATATCCTCACTTTTGAAGCCATTTTCAATATACACAGAAATAGTATTTATACCTCCTCCATGCCTTATCTTCTACAACTTACATCTCTTACTGATGCTTACAGCTGCCTCCCCCTCAAACACTGGGTCTATTCTTTAGTGAAAACCTCTCTAAAAATACAGAGGTGGAAAATTACCTTGCACTTTAAATCTATTATGTCACGGAGGACGGGAAACGAGAAATAAGAGAGTTTGGAAAGACACTCTCAGGCCAGAGAGATACTAATCTGTAATACAAACCACGTAAACATGTCATCTCTAAGAGGTGCATAAGGCAGAAAAGCAGTTTAATGATACACAGGGCTTTTTGCAAGCCCCAAATCTTACAGGGTCATTGTCATTTCCATCCTGCCGCAGAGGTTACAGGCAATGGGGCCACAGAATTCCACAGGCCCTCAGAAGTGACCTCCAAATTTTTTATGTGTCCCTTTTACTCTGATTGCAGCTTTTGTGAGGATCCTCATGATCCATGAGCCCCACGGTGTGTCCCTTCTGGGTCAGGGCCACCACACAGCCACCCATGGCCCCAGCAAGGCAGGGCAGGGACTAGCAGGAAGAATTAACCCAACTTGCCTTTGAAGTTTAAATGCTATCTCCCACATTTTCTTTTCACACTGACAAAATATTGGTTTTCACCATTTTGAGGATCAGGTCCTTCCAAGATTTAAAAAAAATGAAAATAAAACATGTAATGATTGCAAACACTGATTTTTAGCCATGGAACACTGTATGTGCCAAGAGACAGCAGCAAGGGTGCATCAATTTCAGTGAACTCACTGACAAAGCAGCTTCCTGAAGTTAAGAGAAAACTCAGTTTCAGACTGGTTTGCAAGAAGACCACAAACCTTAATTAGTGCAATAACAGGGGAGGGGGGGGAACAAGCCCAGAGCCTCCTTCTGAATAATTGTCTATTTGTTTATGACTATCGCTTCCATAGGCTAATTATTTCCTTAAGACAATACTTTTAAAATCCTCTCACCAGGAAAAAAAAAAAAAAAAATCAGCTGTTTGTTTTTCCAGTGTGGGGTTTGCACTTCCAAGTTTCAGCAACACAACGTACCAGATATTTGATGTTGCAGATGGTTATGGGGAACCAGAAATACTTAAGGGAGGAAGGGCAGGATGTACTTTTTGTATCTCTCACTGAGAGCTGATGCCTTTTCAGCAAGAAATTCAGCAGAATCGCGGTGCCTCACGAGCACTTCTCCAAAGCTGAATGAAGAGGCAGCTCCAGAGGCCGTGTTAATTGTGCTGGAGTCATGTTGGAAGCTGCACTCGTGGCTCCAAAACAGAGGCTAAAACTTTTTACTTTTATTTAAAAGTTTGGTGGCACTCAGGACTTCCTCAGGATGCACCTGAAAAGCGGCAAAACCAAAGCCGCTTCTTCACCCCCCCTCCCCCAAGTTTTGCACAGGTACCAGCTCTCTCTTCCACATGTCCCAACTCCCCCTTTTTTCTGCGTTAACAATTAATTACGACACATCTTTCAACCAGCACTCCAGCCCTGTGACCAACGTGCCTTCGGAACACGGGCAGCTCTATCCCTGCAGGAGTAGCCACCAGAATCCTCCGCGCCGGGCTCCTAAGGGTTAATCCCCCAGCGAATTCTTCAGATGTGTAACTTAATACTTCATAACTGCTGAAAATTGGAGCCCACATAATTTATTTTCTTTGGTCTGGGCACATTTGCCTCATGCTCGGCTGTGGCTGACTTCAGAGGGACACACCTAAAGGCCTCAAGTGTCCCAAGCGGCCCGTGCGGGTTGCGCGGGGATTGTGGAGCTTGGAGGCCGCCCAAGGATTAGGTGTTCCTCAGAAGGTTTTCTTGGCTCCACCAAGCCCACGGATGCCGTGGGAATAGGCAGCGCATCCACGGGGGATCCGAGCGCTCCGAGACGGCCCTGGCACAAAGGTACGCGTTCAAATAAACACAACGTGCCACCAAAAAAGCACCGGGGGAGGGAAGGAGGGGATTGCCGAGCGGAGACAGGGGAACAATTGCTTCATTGTGGAGCCAGAGCGAGGAATCGCAGATCCGAGCTCCACCTACAGTCCCCTTTGCAAAGCTGACTCCAGCCCTGGCTTCCCAGTAATTTTATTTTTTTTTTAATATTTCTATTTTAAATTTTTAACTATTATTTTCACTGCACAAGTGATCTGCATTTCTGTTTCAGCTGAACTTGTGCATAGCCAAAACTATTGCATTGTCCCAGTAGTTTTAGGGTTAGTTTACTTTCTGTATTTTGAAAGTAAATAGCCTGCTTTTTCCTGGAATTTATTTTAGGATTCCATCTCTATCACTGGCTTTCATTTGCACCAGCTTCGTATCGTCTGACAGTATTTCACATTTTTATTGCAGCTTGATTGCAGCGCAGGAGTTTGGATTTTCCAGGAAAAAAAAAAATATATATATATATATATATAAAAAAATGTTTGTCTAAATTGTACTCTTTCCCTCCTTTAAAAAAAAATCAAATTAAATCAAGCTTCAAACATGACTGGGGTTGCAACTTTTAAAAGCAGTAGCCAGCCTCTGAAAGCATCAAGGAAAATATTCCTATTTTTGACTGAAAAAAAAAAAAAAAAAAAAAAAAAAAAGGCCTTGGACACAAATTCAATCTTTGATGTTGGTGCCCACGGGGCCCCTCCAATCCCATTACCAGGGATGCAGCATTCCAAGGAAGGAGATGGAAATCCCTTAAAAAAAGCTGGATGTACAACCATTGTCCTTGAGAAATTTGTCTGGGCAGGTCAGCAGTACAAGGCCAGCCCTCCCCACACCATCCACGGGGAGGAAATGCCACCAGCTGGGTAAACAGGACAGAGCTGCAGCCAAAATTCATCTCCACCAGAACCAGAAGGGGTTGGAATATTGACAGGTGTGGTCCAGCTTCTGGGCAACTCCTTCATTCCTTTAATGGTTGGACTCAAGCACCTGAGAGGTCTCTTCCAACCTGAACAGCTCCATGGTCTCCTGCCATCTTTTACACCTGAAGTGTGCACCTCATACAAGGAGCTCTGCTTCTTAAGTGACAGAAGAAACCAAAACCAGAATAAACAGCTATTTTGAGCACATTGTGTTCCTTTCTGATAATTCAGGCCCACCCCAGCCCCTGTGCCAGGAGGAGGAACTTTCCTGTGCAGTGCCCAAGCCCTGAAGAGAAGCCAGAGAGGCTGTGGAGTCTCCTCACTGGGATATCCCAGACTCATCTGGTCACATTCCTGTGCCATTGCTCTGGGATGGCCCTGCTGGACACAGAGGTGGCACCAGTGACCCACTCTGATTCTGTGAAAAACCCTCCTACCCACCCAACATACGTGAAAGAGCGGACAAGGAATTTAAAAACTCTCCAGCTCTTGCAAGAATTTTTAATGAACAGTATTATTATTATTATCTCACTTTATGGTCCAATATGTCCAAAATTTACATAACTCCCAGATGACAGAGGGGTTTATAATTCTTGCATCCTAGGTGACAAAGCCAAGTAGGAAAGACTGAGTGATTTGAATGCCAACAGGAGAATTGGAAATGGAATACTCTGTTCCATCTCCTGTGCAGCACTTCCCTCTCCGTGCACACTTTTACGAGGCAGATATTTGACCTGTTACACCATGATACATAAAATAATAATAAGTAATGAGTGGGTGGGTGATCTCACCCGTGTCTTTAAACCTCCTGCAGTGCGTGGGTTATGGGGTTTGAATCACACAGAAGTAGCACCAAACTTGCCTGCTGCTTCAAAGGAACTGTGGGAGGAGGAGTGGCCAACTGGTGAGGAATAAAGGAAATTAATAAAACCTGAAACAAGAATGAGATGAGCAGACTAGAAGCTATAATGAAAACAAAGCAAGAGTAACTACTTTTATAGAAAAAAAAAAAAAAGTAGATGATGTTCAGTCAAGCTTCTGACAATTTTCATCCTTGACAAATGCTTCCCATTTGTGGAGAAGATATATTGATAAACATATATTTAATATTGGAGACTAAAAGAACAGGTGACATTGATCCTTCCCATCACTGTCAACCAGAGCAACTCCCTGCCACAGCTCCCACACTAGTACAAACAAGATCAGGATCAACTATGAAGTTCAAGTTACAAAAAAAAGGAGAAAATAAAAAAAGAAAAAATTGTATTTAAAAAGAAAAAAAAA
>WEKY01019317.1:0-77660 GCA_013390045.1 Picathartes gymnocephalus | reverse complement strand
AGCCCTTCTTTTAACCAGCAATATGGAAAACACTGTGAATAAAAAATATTACAGATTTTTATAATAATAAAAATCTTGAATATTTCTTATGTATTTGCATATAAAAGACTGTCCATGGTTGACCATGACATTATTGTCAAGCTTGACTTGCATACTTAAAAGTAGTTTTATGGGAAATAATAACTGGTCTGAGAGTTAGCAGTGTGGTAGCTGTGAGCTGTATCACACTAACAGATATTAAAGGCCATTGTTACCCCTTGTCACCAAAGTGAGCTATGCAGGATGGAAAACCTACTAAAGGGCAACCAACTTGAAATACAAATAATAAGAATGCAATCTATATAGCAACATGATCTCCATTAATTTACATCCATTGAGCTACCTTATGCATTCACTTAATACCAGGGCAGCCTAAGTTGACCAGGATTAAGTGACAGGAGAACTTGGCTGATTAAATTACTTTAAGGTGATTCACGTGGTGCTAATAGTGCAGACATCAACAACAAATGGTGGTGAATAATGAAATAGAGGGAGACAAATAACATACAGCTAACTGAGGCTAATTTTACCAGCAGGTGCTGAATACAGTCCATAGCTATTACAGTACTGAAAAATAAAAAAAAAGCATACAGTAAATGTCTCTAATGTTACAAGTTACAGGCTGCATGTTACTTAAATTGTATGCAGTCATCATGTATTCTGAGGTATCAACAACAACCTAATTGCTTGCCATTTGTTCTTTTAATGTTTAATTTGAGAGGTGTTTCTGAAAAACATAGCTTAAAAAGTAAAAAAAAAAACCTGTTTAAAAAGTAGGCAGAATTATGCTTGGATGCACAACGGAGAGGCCACAGGTACTTGGGAGTATTTACCATCTGTGGATTTTAGTTTCCATCTGTGTGTCTTATTAGCATTAAAATCCTTGAACCACAGTAATAAAACTGATGAAACAAATACAGCTCTAAACCTGTTATGTCATCTGATGGTCGCTAAATTCTACACAGGGGTGAGAGGTATTTTGACTCTGGATGTAGGCAGGCCCAGCTCAGCCTCTGAGAATACTGGGCTTGAACCCCCTCAGGCAGCAGAGAACCTCAGTTTTAGATTTTAAACATTTTTGAGTAGAGTTCTCACTTCTAGGAATCATATTTACAAAGGCATTTAGGTAAAGCCTCCTGGGTTTCAGTGGGAGTTAAGATAGATAAGATTAAGATAGATGAGTTAAGATAAAAGAGAACTGAAGAATTGAACCAAAGCTTACTATATAAAAGGGACATTTTCACTACCAGGTTGTCCTCTTTTTTTCTATTCCAGCAGTAAAATTTTAAACAAAGAGTAAACCTACCAGAAATATTCAAAGAAAGATTAAAATGCTATCTCCTGGAGATGCATGCTGGTTGTTCACAGAATCACAGAATACTCTCAACATTCTGTATATTTTCTGATGCCATTAGTACTTTGTAAGATTTTGTGTAATAATGCCAGTTCACTGTTGGTGGTGGCTAAAAAGTTTGTCAATTATGAATTCACAATTTCAGTTGTCATGGGTAATCCAGTAAAGAAAAATTCACTGCTTTAAAGGCATTTTTTTATTCTCATTGCAATTAATTGAAAACTAGGTCAACAGCCACTCCAGACCGACAGTGATATCAAATGTGGGGAAATTTTACACAGAAATAATTAAGCACTTGCTATATTAAATTGTGATAACATTCTTTCAACATTAAGCACTGACATATAAATTTGGGAGCAGCTTCTTTTGCTTCATGTGATATGCAGTTTCAGGACTGCAGCACAATGAAAATGTCACTTTTCATTTGTGCCTCAGTAATTGCTACATGATAAACATGCACACATTCCACATGAAAATGAGTGGACTTATATATAGAAACTAGTAATTACATTTTCCTCTTTTTTTTTTTCTTTATTACCTTAATTGGTACTTAATTTGTGCACCTGATTTTTCAGGTGCTTGTACATAGTCATTAAAAATGACCTGCAAGAAAAGTAGGAATGCTGAAAAATGAGGCAGGATGGCAGGCTGCCTGTTACTAAGTATAGCCCTTTTCTGTGTTGGGAAATGCTCCTGTAAATAGAGTAATTATACATGATGGAAACTTTCATAAACTTTACAAATTCAACAGTATTAAAATGTTAGTAAGAGACCTCTCAGTATTTCTCTTCCAAATCCCTGTTTACCACCTTGATACAAAATTCACCATAGGCTGAAATCTGATGTTTACCATATTAAACTTTTGTATTGTTTTGTTACATAAAACCTGCCCTTTTTCTCTCAGAATACTAAGAAATTGTTTATTATGTTCCAGTTTGAAGAACAAAGCAAGAAAATGAAAAAATTAATTTGTTTTAGTTAACATTTAGCCTAATGACTGGACTAAAAATTTAGTCTTAATATCACACTGTGAGGCTGCATAAATGTAATCACAGGGTGTGCACAATGACATCAACTCTAACATAACTGTCCTTAAAGCTGGCAAGCTGTGAAACACCGGCTGCCTCCTTCTATTAATAAGCACCTTACAGAGGGGAGCAGTGCATAAATGTAGGTATTCATTTTCTGAAATTAATTTATCGATAATATTTGAGATTCAGAAATGCCAGTGTACATAGCATCCACAATGGCTTTATAGATGTAGGAATCCAAAGGCTCTATGTATTGTCTTTTGGGAATAAGTCTGCCTCCCAGTACTTTTACAGAAGCACTAACATTTTCATGTGCATCTGGTGCCAGGGAAAACCACTTTCCTCAGTAGTAGCCCCACTAACATTAAAAAAATGCACTAAAAGAATTTCCACCTGCATGCTTTCGTCAAGCCAGAATATATTCAGGATTGTCAAAGTCTGAAACAACTTTCTTCTGTCATTGATCCACTGTTGCTTTACCTCTCATACACTTTGGAATACACTTCTCATGTCAAGGATGTCTGTGGTGGTAGATTCACTGCTCAGTAGAAGACAGACCAACAAGCAGTTTTTTAGTTTTCTTCTCACCATGCCTGAATTCCTCACTGCAAAAGGGAAGGGAAGAACTCTACAGTGTTAGGAAGACAATCTTTCAAAGTGTCCAGTACTCCACGGTGCAATGTTTAAGGTCTTTAAAATAACTTTAAAAAAACCTTTAATTCCAACAGGATGATTTCCTAGGTATCCTAATATTTAGTATCCTGCTATATGAACTGATACAAGAATGTGAAGATGGTAGACTGATGTCAGTCTCTGAATGTTCAGGATAACGTATGAGTAATAAATGATAGCCAGTCCACTCTATTGTGTTCTACCTGTGTTTTTCTAAGCTTACCAAAGCTTCCTAACTCAAACAGAAATGCTGCACTTTAGATTGGAGGCCACATTCTCCTCAGTACTTGTATGGTAGCTAGTACAATGGACTATAATCAAGGCTTTATTGAAAACCAAATATTAAATAGCAATAGCAACTCAAATAATACCAACATCTCTCTAGAGCACAGCACATTGATTGCCTTATACCTTTCATAGGAGAACTTTAAAAGCAAAATAAAATGTGAATTGATTGTACTTCAAATATGGAATGGCAATAGGTATTGTACAAGCATGGCAAAATTTTCTCAAAAGGAAAATGCACACTAATAATTAAAGCCCACTCTGTTCTGCTTCCTTTTTCATTATAGCTGATGTTTCATTTTAACATATACATTTGAAACTCACTTTGTGTTTTAATGGAATGCTCTGGGCCAAATAGATCCCTGGTGTAACATTGCTTGTGCATGTCAGACAACTATTACAATTTTTAATGGCATAAGTTTGGGGTGGCTGCATTATTCATGTGGGGTATATTGAGAAAAAGGTCATACAGGTCAATGCATGAATTTAAAATACTTCTACAGGTCAGAAATGTATTCTTTACATACATTTAAAATGTGTGCTGATAGGTTTTGCTTTTTAAATTGATGAGTACTAATATTATTTATTTTACTCTCTGTCTATGAGGTCAAATTTCATTAGCTACTATTTGCAGGCTCCAAATGAAATTAAGACTACAATAATCTTTAAATTAGAAAGTACCAAAACAAAATTCTAATGTTGCAGCAGATTCTCATTCTCTTAAAAGATTAATGGAGAAGACTTGTAGAACAATTGCTGTATCCTGTGGCTATTAATTTAGCATACTCATTATGCTGGACATCATGTTCTGTTTGAGTTTTTGCAAGAACTCGCTTTATTTCTTAGCAATAAAGCTCCTGAATTTTCTTCATTATGAAAATAATGTCAGGTTCTACAGGGCTGTCTATAAGAAATACTTGAAAGAGTTCATTATATTTCTACATCATTATAACGATATCCTGGAGTTACATTTTATGTGTTGTGGTGACTCTATGCCCTTTCTTCTTGCAGTTCCTGCAACAGGAGATGCAGCCAAGGAAAAATTACATCCTCTCTGTATTGCTTCTACATTATTCCTGTATCCCCTGGAGCTGTGGTTTCAGATGTGAACTGGAGGAACCCAAATAGGTCTTGTGATTTATACCATGAACTAGACCATCCGCAGGCAGCTCCAGCAAGTAGTATGCAGAAACATGAAGTAGAAAACTATCCCAGAATTTCACAAACTACCATCTGACAGGAATAAATGCTTACTTTGGAGTGGAGGGCTATAGACAATGTCCTTCATTTCACATGGCAACATCATGTCTTTGCCTTAACCAAGGACTGAGTGAGTCATTATAAGGAGCCATGGCCAAGAGAACACTGCAAACAAGGCCTGAGCATAATGAGCCACATCTGACATGCAAAAAGGATCTGAGCCTTGGTGTGGACTATGGATCAAAACTGACAGGGAATGGTACCTGTAACTGCTGGGAGGGGATGCTGGATCTGATTGCATCAATATTAGCCTCTAAAGACACTTGGTACTAGAGGCTTGGCTTCGAGAGAATGTTATGTGGACATCCAACAAGAAGCAGAGTGCCTGAGGTGGAACTGCTTGTGAATTGATGCTGAGCCTCTGCCCATGGGCTTGACACAGAGACCGGTCAGAGGAGTGTCACATTCCCCTAGACTGCACTGTTCTGACTCACTGGGCTGGTAATTAGGGTCGGTTATTAGTGCATATGTGTGTGAAATTTTTCTGACACAGCTTATTGTTTGTGTTGTCTACTTACATGGAACTTGGCAAAGTCATAATGTCTAGTGTGACATCATTCCATTCCTTTTTGCAGTGTTTGAGGGTAGAACAGACAATTCATGTTTCAATCATTTTTTAGAAGCCACTGACCAACACTTGCCTTCATTCTCTCCAATGATATTTATGAAAAACTCCATAGCCTACTGAGAGAAGCCTGAGCCATTTCCATGTATTGGGAGCATCTTGTGCTCCCAATATCAGTCAGAAAATGAAGTTTTAAAAGATCCTAGTGACAGATACAAGGTTAGGGTTCAGAGAACTGGAGCAACTAGTGGTAAAAGTGTATTGCCAAAGAGCAAACATTACTCAGATACCACTATAAAATTCTCCTTGTTGTGAGCATATCTAAAAGTAGCTAACCAAAATTCTTTGTAATCAGGATAAAAAACCTTGCTGATCTTGTCTTTCAAGAAATTATCCTGTGTTAATTATTGAAAAGATGAACTCACTATTTCCACAATGTCCTGTAAACATACACATATTTCATGAGATCCTGTGGGAGTGGAATATTTTAGAACCATAAAGCCATAAACTTAGAATTATTTCTGTATTTTGGAAATGTCTGACACATATGGGCCAAACATGCTTTTTTTAATGGAAGATTTAAGTTCTTACTATAATGATCAGCTCATTTTTTATTTCACAACATTGTGTTTTAACCATAACTTCTTCAGCTGTGCTTCATGTCATCTGATTAGTGTATGTTTGAAAACAGAATAGGGTCTGCAGAAAGCAATTTGTTAATCAAATCTCTTCTCACTGTTTTTCTTCTAATAATCTCTACATATTTTTGGTATTAATCACAAAAAACTTAAGAGTTGTCTTTGTTAAAAATTCAACTCAAGAATTCAGTACGACCTTTTACATCTAGACCCTGATTTAAGAGCCAGCACAGCTAAAATCATAAGATAGTATGCTGCTGTAGCACATTAAAAGGTCAAATTTAAATTAGTTCAGGTTGACATACTCTTCTTTGTCTTAGGGAGGAATCAATTATGAACTTCAGTTAAATATATAACTCTCACAACTTTTTCTCAAATGGCATATATTGATAAATTTAGGCCATAATTATGCAAGTATTAAGAAATACTTAACATCTAAGTCCTAATCAGTCATATCAGAATCAAGAGGTATTAAATATTTGCAAAATTAAATATATGCATTGGTGTTTGGGGGACTGATTTGGTCTACAGTAAAGATGCGATGTGTGCAACAGCTTTTTCCAGACTACCTAGTTCAAAGGGAGATTCCTGTCCTCAGCAGAGAGTAACATTTACCTAACACTGATTACTTACAGGAGTTTTAGCAGCTAATCTGAGTAGGACTAGTAATTACCTTCAATGAGTTTGTCATGGACAAGGGCTAACTCCAACACTCTTTCCTCCTTCTTCATTTCTTTTTATAAGGTATCTGTGTCAGCTGTGAGGGATCTGGAGAGCAGGCACCTGGTGGAGACTTCTTAATATTTCCCTACCCCTGTTATAAAAGAATACACCTCTTGTGTTAAGGTCTTGCAATGAGATCCATTTTGCCTGTGGAAGTTCATAGCAAGGTCAGCATGTCCCTCTGAAAACTTCTCTTCATGAGGAAATGAGTCCCACACGCCTAAAGTCCCAGATTAAAAAACCTATCTCACTTGTCCTCACACCACTATGTGTCCGTATACCTGTGTATGCACATATGAGTGTATATATGAATCTATAAATACACATACATACACAGTAATCCAAAATGTAAATTGTATGGATAGGGGCTCTAACCATTGTTTCAACTTGTTTATTCTGAACAGCTACATTATGCTCTAGTGGACTTCTTTTCAGTGTTGGACTTCTGCCATTGACTTTAAAGGATTCAGATTCAGGCCACTGAAAAAAAAAAAAAGGAAATTTTGAAACCAATAAGATTCAAAAAGCCTGGCTTTGAAAGTCATGATATGAAGCTGAGATTTTACTCTCCCCTATGTAGAAACAACCTGTAGGGGGGAGAATGGGACCTTTAGATAATTAATTATTCAGTAAGACTTAAGCAGCTCAATAGTGCTTTTTATCATCAAAGTGCTTTTTAAACATTAACTAAGTAATCCTCTCAATCCTCTGAAGTAAATAATTTGGTATTTATTATCCTGGTGAAGAATTGCTATAAATTGAAAGGAAATGCTGAAAATAGAACTTTTCATGTATATTTTTTTAAATAAAAATCAGAAAAAAATGCAGAATCTCAGGTTCTGCATCAGCATTCTCCTGGTACTTACTCTATTTCAAAAGTTACTGCTCCAAAGTAAATATAAATTCTGTATGACTGCCCACTGTTAGAGATGGAAAACCTATTGCAGAAAGTAGCTGCCTCTGAACGCTACTACTCTCCCACACAATTGTACTCCTAAGCAAACTTTTCTAGCATATGTTTCAAATAGCCTTCACTGTCATGAACTGCCCCAATTTGTGGAAGAATGAGTTGACTGCAAATTCTCACAGTGGAAGAAATTTTCTATAGATAAATGTAAAGTAGTGCACCTGGGAAAAAACCCCAAGAGACAGCTAGAAGAAAAGTGTTACCACAAGGTGTAAAGACCCATGGTTGTGACATACAATTCTATAAAAGTATCAGCTTGATAGCCAATATAACGAAGAAAGTAAAGCAAATGCCAAGAATTATTAGTAAATGTTCAATGGGGTTACCTTTTAAGCATATAGTTCACTTCATAATTTCACCATTGCTGTATATTTACAATTACATACACAAATGACTGGGGAATAAGTATCTTATATAGAATTTCAGGTTTAGGTGTTATTTCTTAGCAATGGAATTAACACATTTCCCCCATTGTTTTCCAAGCAAATGGTGTTTCTTTACCAGCTGGAGTATCATGGATGCTTGAGCCTCTCAGATTTACAGTTGTATCAAAAAGACTCAGAATGAAGATAATTTAAGATTGCATCATCCAACAAGCTTGTTTGTAGAGGTGAACTTTGAATGTTTCAAACTTGAATGTTTCTATCTCTATGACCACTATATACATAGGGGTTTTCAGGGTCTACACTCTAATACTAACCCCTTGCCACCACTCCAATTAATTAAAACTGTCCATGTTTCTAGTGTTTGCTGTTAGGTATACAGTTTTCCTTAATATTGTAATTTGTAATTCAAGATTTATTTCTATTTCCACAAAAACATTTCCACCAAGACCTATTTCCCCCAAGATTTTAGTGTACTAACTTATTTTGGTTAAAATGTCAAAAACAGTAGACATTTCAGTAAAAATGAAAAGCACCCCAGTATCTAAAACCCTGCAAAGTGAAAGCAGTTTCAATATTAGTCAGGAAAATGATGTCTTCCTCCCCACCGAGGTTCAAGTGTTAGGATTGTAACTGATAACAAGCAAGATACTAATGAAGTGTGAGCCATTAAAAGGAAACCACAATGGCTCCAGCTCATATCTAAAGTTTATCTACAGTTTACTTTCTACTTGACAGTCAGTTTACAAGCTAAAATTTCCTTCAAATCCAAACGTTCTAAAAGAAGGACCAGAATAAATAATTTCTTAGAAATGTTATTTCTCTCATTCTGCTGGTCCAAATTCTGCCCCAGAACCAAGGTACCATGATGTTAAAGGTTTTACTATTTGAAAGACTTAGCTACTGAATTTTTCATCCCTAATACACGTTTAGAAATGTTTGCCAAATGATAGAAAGTTAGAAGTACATATAACCTAAAACTAACCTCAGAGAACCAAAGCTTTGAAATTATTCAGCTGTAGAGAAGAGAATAAGTAGAATTAAATGCTACAATTTTAAATAATTGAGTTTTTCAGTAAGGAAAAAATCAGTAAAAATGATCAAAAATTCCTCATGTGGTATAGAATAATTAGATACTGGGAGAGAGGTATACCTGCTTAACAGTTGGAGACAGGAAATAATTTTAATATACTTGGGTTTGGGATATGCATGTCAGTTCATACCATCTACATAAACTTCAAAGATGAATCCAATTAATGGAATATTTTTTTCTAAAAGGCATCAGAAGAAGTTAGAGAGTGACCCAAAAATCAAAAAGAGAAATATTAATTTATAAATAGTAGATATATTTCATGTCAAAAAGTAAGTCATGCTGGACATTTTTTTCAAAAATTCCCTTTTGTATAACTGTTTCACTCTCCAATCAAACTTGTGACACCGGCTGCTATTAAAATTATTATAATGAGTTAAAAGGATTCACTAGTTCAGTCACTTATGGAAACTTCAACTACTCATAACTAGAATTCCCACTGTATTTCATAAAGTTCAGATCCTGACCAGAACTGTGAAAAGTCCCCCTTTTTAGGCATACTATCACAAAAAGAGAAAGAGTACAAAATTACTCATGCTGTAGCATTGAGACTTGAAGCTTGGGACTAATAGAACCAACAATAATACTTAAAAAGGACTTCCTTAACAATGGGACAATGAATTCACCATGTAACTAATCTATAAAAGACACTTTAGTATAATATTCCATGAACAGAGTTATAAAATATTCATGGGGTTCCTTTACATCCAGTGTGCAGCCAGGATACATTTTCTGGAGATGCCATTACAGGAATATGATATTCAAAATGTGAACATCTGGTAATCAAATGCATGGCAGTGTAGTACTTACATGAGAAACATGATTTATTCCCAAGAAAGAATATTAATTCTAAACACAGGGCTTCCAGACTTTCTGGAAGACAAAAACATGAAAGAGACTGGGGGGAAAGTAGAGCTGTGTGTATCAGGAGAAAAGTCAGATCTGAAAAATTGCTACAGTGAGCCTCGGAGAAATATAATGAATCAATCTGGGATTAAGCTACTAGGTAGGAAAAAGAATAAGGACAGCACAAGGGATGTTGTAGAGACCTCCAGGGCAAGAAGAGAGGTGAGAATAAAATTCTGCTTAAAGATGAGGCAAGAGAAAGAAGGTAAAAAAACCCCACAAGACCATGTGAATTCATAATTCCAACCCTCTAATTACCAAAAAACCTCAGAGGCACAGAGAAGAAAGATGGGAATGAAGATGTAGTGAATGATTAGATCTGAATTAATTAGAGACACAAAAACATGTTGACAGCAAAGACCCGACTGCCAAGCATATTTGTTTGGCATTAGATAGTGATGAGGATGGCATTAATACTTTCAGAAAATTGAATTCTTGAAAAATAAATTCAATGTGAGGACTTGATAGCTGTCTGTGTTTCAGTACAGTAATACATGGAATAAAATCTTCAAAGGAAAACCTACTTACAGAGACCAGTTGAAAAAAATAGTCAAAAAAAATGTGTTGCGTTATGGACATGAAAGACAGATTCTTCATCTCTGTAAAATGGTTCAGCTCCATTAACACTTTCATATAGTTCAAGACAGGAAGGATCCATTAGATCATCTATTCTGACCCTGTACATCATAGTTCATTAGATTTCATTTTCAGTTCTACTCAGTTTAGTAGTTTATGTTAAACATCTTAAGAAAAACATCTACCCTTGATTTGAAGGCAGAGAGATGGAGAGTCACATTGCCCTTGGCTTTTTGCTCTGAAGGTTAAATACTATTGCTGCAGCAAGACTGTGCCTTATTTCTCATTTGAATTATTTGAATTTGTTTTGTTTGGTTTCAGCTTCTTTTTTTTTTTTTTTTTTTTTTTTTCTAGTTCATAATTAAGTCACTTTTGGGAAGCCATACAGGACAAGTTCATTTTTGTCATGCCTCTGTAAAAGCCAGCTTTCTCCAGCTTTAATAAATTTTCCCCCTTTTTTAACCTTTCTGTTTTTAGCAATCCACACCCCCAACTCTTGCACTGGTCAAAGAAAAGTTAATTTTAATAATTTTATTATCTTTCCTTGCAAATTCTAAAGCCAATAGGATGCACAAATTCTTCTAAACTCATTACCAACTCCTCCTCTGGCTCCACCATCTCCTCTGTATTTGATAGAGGGCTGTCTGAAAATTCTGGGAAACAGGATCTCTGTACTGTTTAATAAGGCATTTACCAAAAATTATGAACAATTTGTTTTCTCCTTCTTCTTGTCTATCTTTACCTGTTGTAGTGGTTTTAGTTCACCTCCTCACACGGGGCACCAATCTAATGTAGTGGGTTGAGCGCTCTGGCCAAACACCAGCGCACCCACTAAACTTATTTACTCATTTTCTGCTGTGAGATAAGGATTAGGAGAAAAACAAAGCAGGCTCGAAACCTTAAAAGGTATAAAGACATTTTTATTAACAGAACCAAAAGGAAAATTATAAGACTCAGAATCAACTTTTGGACACTTCTCCTGCCCCCACTTCATTTTCTCTTTCTCACCAACAATGTAAAGAAACAAAACCTGGACTTTCAGTCAGTTTACCACCTCTCAAATAGTCTTTCTTCAGTTCACTTAGGGAGAGGAGTCTCTCCTGCCATGCCATGTGGAGACTTTTCCACAAGAACACTGTTCTCTTGTGGCTCCAATATTACAGCGAATCAGCCGCCCGGAAAAGGAAATCTGTTCGCAGTGTGAACTGGGGTACTATTCTAAGGATGAGCTGTTCTGGTAGAAAAGCAAACGGTCTTCTCTCTCTTTCTAGAAGCAAGGTTTCCCTGTCTCTGGAGCAAGG
Source organism: Picathartes gymnocephalus (assembly GCA_013390045.1). NCBI lineage: Eukaryota > Metazoa > Chordata > Aves > Passeriformes > Picathartidae > Picathartes > Picathartes gymnocephalus. Next base: position 65,870 of record WEKY01019317.1, on the reverse strand, counting down.
GTCCACTTCTTCTACCCCTGGGGCAAGGGTTCTCATCTCTCTCATCTCTGTGGCAAGGTTCCCCATCTTCTCTCTGTTCAATTTTCTCATTAGACCACAGCTACTTCAACATCTGCTTGCTTCAGCACGGGTACCTTTGCTCAGGCTGCCATTAGAATGCTGCATCCCTCCAGTTGCATTCATGAGTTACAAGGAATAGTGTAATACATCATAGTCCATTACCATGGCCTTACAAAAGAATTTCAACTTAAAGCATCTCCTCTTTCTCCTCCCTCTGGGCTTCAGCTCCTTCTTCACTGACCTCGGGGTCTCCATGTTGGTTTCCTCACATGTCTGCACTCTTTCTCTTCCTCTCACTCGAGAGAGGATTGATGTCTAAGTTTCATCTGTGTACTGAGAGAGTTAGTATCGCTCCCAGGCTTTGTTGTTGGTCACATGATCTCTGCTGGGCAGCAGCCAAAGCTGCTGCAGGCTTTTCCCAGGGAGAGAGAGGGGCAGGAGCAGCAGGATCTCAGCAGCCAGGCCAGGATTCAGCTGTGTCAGGACCTCAGCCGTGCCTGGCCCGGCCGAGTGGACTTTGCCCGGCCTGGCCCCACAGGCCCCTTGTTACCTGTTCAGAAGCTGGAAGCAAGAGAGAGATTCCTGGACTTCTCCTTTCTTAAATGTGAATCATAGAGGCCTCAAAGGATTCCCTATTTACAGGCTTATTCTCACATGCAAGCTTCCACTTTTACAGAGGCATATTCAGCTTCTTAAGCGGCTAAACAGAGTGTCCATCTTGGAACTAGCCAGCTAATTTGTTCTTTCATACCTGAAGAAAGCTGTCAAGTTCCTTTCAGGGAAAAAAATCATTTTTCAACCCACAACACCTGTGTTAGTAGTAATAGTTTCAGGAGAAAGGGTAAAAAAGGGCAACACAACCTTTCACTTACCTTCACATGCCTGCTTATTACTTGCTTTCAAACCACTGTCAATACCACCCTTCATTCAAGGCACTAATGATGCTTCAGCACTTAATATAAAATATTACAGTCCATCAATGAAAATTGGTGCTCCATAAAGAGAAATTGTAGAGCAGACTGACTCTCTATATGCTATTTATTTCTACTGATAATTTTTCCTAAGTAACTTCCAGTTCTGTTTTGCTCAATCACCCATGAGTTATGAGGTCATTTGAAACTCATAGAAATAAATGTTACAGCACGAGTTATCTTTTTGTAAAATGTTGTGTTCATATATTTAACTTGTATGATTTGGATTTTTTCTAAGAAGAGGATATACATTTAAGACATATCAACTCATATAATTATTGTAATGCATATTAAAGTAACAATAAGGTAGCTTCACTCATAAGTATTTCTACCACTAAACATGACTGTGTAAATAAATATCACACTGATTTTTTTTTCAGCAAAACTCTCCAAAAAAATGTGCATCAAGGAATCTCTCACTGAGCTGGAAAAAAGTGGCTACCTCAGGGATTTCCCTGAGTGGCCTCTCTTTATTGTTTGAGGCTTACATCCTGATTTTGTCATCTAGATTATTTTAATTCTTCTCATAAAATTCATTAGTCTCCTGTGCTGAAATAAAAGGTGCCTAGAAATGAATGAAGGAAAAGTCAGTGCAGTCTGTGATGTTTTTCTTTCCTTCTTTACAATTCCTTGAGTAATCAGAGGTATTTATTTATTTACTTAGAGACCTTGCTAAATCTGCCAAAAACTAATAAGTTGCGATGTCATAAATTAAACAATATGGTGTTTACATGCCCTGGAAACAGCCTTTGGTACTACCCAGGCAAAAACGAGTTTTCTAATAAATCAGTTACAACTCTGAGACCAGATGGCTCAGCTCAAAACGTTGAACGTGTTTGTCCGTTCTGATCTTGGGTTAGTTTCTGTTATCTCATGACTCAATTCAAGCAACCTTTGGATGACCACAGTTTAGCAATGCCAATACAACACTGATGAGACTGATGAGAATAAGAAGGATGTATAAGCACTGGGCCACTCTATTGGGTGTAGCTTAACTTTTTCCCATTGCAGGATCCCCGTCCCCTGGCCAGCCCACAATTCACAAGGGATGCAGAGAAATGCAGGTATTGGCAAAATAACCTCTCCAGAGTTTTAAAGCCTTTTTAGTGATAATGATTGACCTCCAAACCTCCCTAATGACATCTATAAAACCCTCTATAGGTGATCTAAACTGAGTGATAGTGAAAGGAAAATAGAATGTTGCTGAGGTAACTTCTGTTCAAATCAGATTATACAAATACAATTTCTTTAGGAATATTCTCTGTAAATCTCTCCAGTGAAGATGAGAGAAAGTAGTTTCATCCCCTTCATGAAAATAGAAAGTTCCCTTTTATGATAAGATGGTGTATTTTCCTGAGTGTTTTGGTCAAGTATGAAAGAAAAAATCCAGAACAAGCATAAAGACTAAAATTGTAGGGAATTAAAAATATAAAATGAAGGAATCTATTGTCAGATTAGTGAATAAATTGGAAACACTTTATAAAAAGTAATATTTTTAAATATTGAGAAAAAGATAGTTTTATTACCAGAGTTGATATTGCATAGGTTTATAAATTTTATCATTTTAAAGTAGTGACATAATTTTTTAAAAAATTTTACAAACATGAAGTATTACTTAAAGATTGTTTTTCAAAGACTGTCATTAATAAGGGCACGGAGCAACATTATGCACTCACAAAGTCCTCATTTCAATCTCTTGTCCTTGACCACACAGCAGATCTTTGAAGTGTATTTAGTCACCACTGATTTCTTTTCCCTGGAAGGAATCATATTTTCTAAAACAACAAACCACTATTCCCTGGCACTCTACACCAAGCCATTTAAGACTTGCAAGATGTAAACTGTGAGTTCTGGTTAATTTTTTTCTACGTAACTTTCTTGATCAACATCTCCTAGAGCACTCTGTGAATTGTCTGCAGAACTCTGAAGGCAAAGTACTAGAAATAAGAAGTTACTGAATTAGAAAACTGCCATTTTCATACTGCCAGTATTCTTCCCAGTGAGCCCAGAGGAGGCCACAAAGATGATCAGAGGGCTGGAGCCTTGAAAATAGCCTGAGAGAGCTGGGTCTGTTCAGCCTGGGAAAGAGAAGGCTGTAGGGAGACCTTGGAGCACCTTCCAGTACCTTAAGGAGACCTACAAAAGAGCCGGAGAAAAACAGTAGTGATAGGGCAAGGGGAAATGGCTTTAAACTGAAAGAGGGAGATTTAAGTTATATCTAAGGAAGAAATCTTTTACTATGAGGATGGTGAGGCACTGGCACAGGTTGCCCAGAGAAGCTGTGGGTGCCCCACCTCTGGAAGTGTTCCAGGCCAGGTTGGATGGAGCTTTGAGCAACCTGTTCTAGTGGAAGCTCTCGCTGCCCATGGCAGGGCCACTGGAACAAGATGATCTTTAAGGTCCCTTCCAAACTAAAAGTTCTATGATTCCTCTTGACAGAGGGATGGAGAACTGTGAACTCCTCATCTTTCAACCACGTGTTTGCAGTGCCGCTCTGGATATAGAGGCTTTCATTCATGGGGCAAAAGTCTATTTGTGCCATGTATTTTTGGAGCCGAGTTTCATCACACTCTCTAAGTTCTTTGCAAACAGAAAAGAAATTGTGCTTACAGGAATAACTGGAGGAAGAGGACGTTTCTGTTGGCGTACTGGACTTACGATTACCTGTTTACTTGTTTGGCATGCGAGGAACATCGCTGGTTGAACTTGGTTTGAGGAGTAGAAAGCAGATTACACTACACTTCACCTATTCACAACCATGCAAACTGTCCTGTTAACTACTCTGGGTTTTGTGGGCTGTTTCAGATCCTGGATAAACTGTAGGCAAAATGGCAAGTAGTTGACTTTCAAAATTCATTCTTTGGTCCTTCTTTTTGTTTTCTTTGCCTTCCAGTTTGAACCATGGAGAGTCTGAGAAGATACAATTTATGGTTCATATATGTTTTGAGGCTGTCTCATCATACAGAACATAAAATCTCATGTTAATCAGAAGAAAAGCACAAGCTTTTTTTTTTAAAGATTGGAAAACACTATTTTTACTCTTAAAAATTTGGGTCAGATGTCACCTACATCTTTCCAGGTAATTAGCAATGAGAAATAGCATTGAAAAAATAAGTAGGTAGGAGGTATTTCAGAGCATGCCTCTAAGGGATAGCAATAATTTAATAAGGGATAACTAGCATAGTACAGCATAGGGAAAATTCTACCCAACTAGCTTTGTGGATATTATAGTGGAACTTACAAATTTTAACAGGACATGACATTACTGATTTATATTTTTAGAAAACCTTTGATGAAGTTCCTAATGACAAACTTCTACTAAGTTTCTACAGTCAGATAGTGAGAATCAGTTATTATCTAATTAAAACCAATTTTAAAACCCAGCTCTAGTTCACTGGGCACAGTTCTTGTTCCACTGAAGTCAATCTTCAAGACTTTTTTTTCTTATTTTAAACAAACGTAGATTAACAAAGGAAGGGCATTTCTTTCACCTAAATTTAGTCTTCTTGAAACAGTTTGACCTAGCTTGTTTCCTATGATTCCTCTTTGGATATTTAAGATGGAAGCAATGAACCTTCTGGCAGCTCCTCTTTTGCTCTAATAGTTACCAAGGGAATTTTGGTGACTAACAGAGTGACAAATAACTTTTACATGTCTAAATTAAATCTGCTAATGAATCCAGGCTTGAAAACCCTGTAGCAGTCACTGAGTCCAATGAGTATCAATAATAATTATTCCTTCTGATTTTGGATTTAATTTACCTGTATAACTGTCTTCAAAGAGGAAGATGCAGATAATACAGTCATACAAAAGAGCTGGTGTACTGCAGGATGCAATTTAATTTGTGTTAATTAGGTCAAAAACAATAGTAGAACATATTCCACTAGTTTTGGGGTATATCTGAATATAAAGGAAGAAAGTGCACTAACTCTTTTGTCTCATAAACAATTAAATTTATTTTTTAAAGACCGATGCTCCTAGGGAAGAAAATGTGCCACCTGCAGAAGAGAGTAAATTGATTACAAAAAGCTAAAGGTTGTGGCTTATTTATTTCAAAGTTTTGAAAACCCAGAATTAGCCAGAATCTGTAGGGAAATACCAGCAAAGGAAATTTCCAGATATATGAACCAATTTAATGTCAGACAGTGATTTTGCAAAACTGTCAGACCACAATCATGTTGATAATTTCTAACTAAAGCAGCCCTTCCATATGTAGTTAAGTAAATAAATAACCAGAACTTTGTGACATCTCTTCTATCACTGGGAGCAGCTTCAAAATATATTGAAAAACACCTGTTAACAGGACAATAACCATTAGTTTCTACTTTTTCCATCCTTCATTTAATATTCAGATCCAGTCTATTCAATTTGTGGTCACATATGGAGCTACTTCGTAATTTCAATATAATAAAAAAACTACTACAAAGGCCCCCAAAATATTTTTTTTTCATGTGATCATTAAATTGAGGGGAGCCAACTGCCTGTTTTGAGGGCATCCCTCTGTTAGGCAGGTATAACACCTACTATTACTCTGTCTTAATATTCAGATACTCTGTGATTTGGGCATTTAAATTTCTACTGCTACCTACCATCGTCTGCTGAGCACCTTTCAACTCTCACTGAAGCCAGAGATGAATAAACCCTGTGCCACACAATGTAAATTCCTACTGAGCCATCAGCTGAGATCTGATACTTTACAAACAGCACATTCGTGGACTTACAGGCTGTAGCTGCTCTAATTTCACTGTATGTTTTGCCCAAGTTAATCATAAACAGGCTGAATTTCTGAGAACATCCTTTGAGATACTGAACACCTGTGTTTCCTTTTAAGCATAAGCCACACTGAAATAAAAAAAAAATTTAAAAAACCAAAAACTAACCAGAAATAACTACTGTCCAGTTATACCCTGAAACTATCCTGTTTTAACAAATATGCAGGACTGAGGTCTAACAAAGGAGTATTTGCATGAAAGTCCATGTGTACACAGATTTACACAGAGAGAGGAGAAGGTAACGGGAAATACTTGGGAAAAAAAACCTGATTTTGACTAACCTTGTTAGCCAACTAATCACATGCTGTTACTTGTATCAAAACACACCTGCAAGCTAATGAGACACAGCGCATTATTATACAGCACCCCAAGACTGCTGCAGTTTGCAAAATAATTTGAGACAGAGGAGTTGCCCCCGAGGAATCTACAGTGAAACTTTAGGTATGAAACAGGGTGGCAAAATGACAGGAAAAAAATTGGGAACAAGCATGCTAAGTGTTACATAGAGGCATGGTGTGCATGTCATAATGATTTCTCCAGATATTTTAAATATAATTATTTGCCTTGTCCTCTAACTCTTTTAATGTTACCTGTCTTCTTCGACTGACGCTTGCTGGTGTGCAGAAACACCTGAATTGGAAGGGTTTTTTCTGTACATGCTCAAACATGTGGAGACAATTTTCTTCAGACTCATTGTTTTTTGACGTACAGTTGTATTTACTTCAGAATTGGAGGTCTAACACAGATGCTTTTGTCACTGTTATTGCAATCCCATTCAGCTTATCATCTACAGAAAATGGAAAGTCATATGAAAACTATACCTACACTTAATTAAGTGCAAAACATGGAATTGTTCCAGGAAAATGACCAAGAAAGTGTTCATAATATGATATCTGCTTAATTTGAGACACCAGAAATGTCTATTTTCCTTTTACATATTTCCCTCCTTTAAAATATCTGTAACTTTTTCCTTATAGACACGCTTTTTCTTTGCATAAAATGGTATTTTTGCCTTTTAAACATTTTAATATACCAAATCTGCCTTTTTTTGTTCGGTTGCTAAATCATGCATAAACCCATTGTGTTTGAAGTGCATTATTCAAAGATATGACAGAAGTTACAGTCAGAAATCTCTTTGTATTTATAGCCTTGTGTAGAAGGCTAAAGAGTACTCACCCTTATTCCGTTTTTCTCTAGTCCAACTTTTATTTCTGTGTTTGAAATTGGTGGAATGACTGACAGATCAAATAAGCAATTACAAGGAAAAAATGGCATCAATTGTGCTTATTTTGGAGAACAATTTTCTCATTGTTGTCTAACCAGTAAAAGAAAGGCATAGATATTCTTTGAGATAGTTTAAAAATGAAAGGCAGACAAAAAAGATAGTACATCAATAGAGAAATCAGAGACATTAACTGACAGATAATATGAGACACATAACATGAGAGCTTTGAGTGCTGAAACCTTTCAAAAATCCATTTTCAGGCAATGTACATAAAGAGATAGATAAGGTAAGAAAAAAAGATAGAAAAATATAAAATTTGAGATATTGCTAATTATATATGTATTTTGCAACACAAAGGGAAAGACACAGAAAATATTTCAAGCAATATTCACAAACTTATCTAAGAAAGGAAAAAGGGAAGGAAGTATCTAAGCAGGAATGATTATTCATTAACTGGATGTTATGGTCTTGAGATTTCAGTCAAGACCATCACAAAATCTCTGTTCTTAAGAATTAAATTGCTGAGCTTGACTGACTTGCAATCCATTTGGAATCCAGAACAAACAGTGCAATGACACAATGTCTTCTTCACTGCTCTGCTTTCTCCACCATTTTTGCTCTCTGAATACATAGATTCTGGATGAGCATGGACCTATTCCTCAAACTGAGGAATGAAAAGGAGTGCACAGCCAGTGGAAGCAGGGACTTGTGGCCTGGAAAGAGTTCTGGGATATGGTTTGGATGTGTAGGGATCGGATTAGGAAAGATAACGCAAAGAAAGATATAATGGGACTTAGAAAGGGATGTGAAGAATAACAAGGGATTCTATAAGAACCTAGGTCAGAAAAGACCAATGTACCTAACCTGCCAACCATTCCAGGAAAACTGGCCAGAGTGTACCACAGCTGCTTCCTGGCCCTTTTATGCAGGGTAGGTTCCCACAGAAAGTAGTGGGAAAATAGACAGTGTGCCCTGAACTTACCTGAACAAGCAGGTGAGCTGTAAAGGGTGTCTGGGTTTGCAGTGAAGTGTTGAAACCAGCAGTTTCAACATTAACCCAGACACCTCTCTGTTATGAAGAAAATATGTAGCCACAATGAACAATTCATTTTGGAGAAAACTTTTATATGAACTTAAAATCGTGGGTATGACTAACTTGTCTTCTTCAGTAGATGAGTAGAGACTAGAGAGTTTAGCCAAAATTACTGGGTGAAAAAATGATGACAAAGAAATAACAATTGCCTACGGATTACTTTTAAAAGTATGAAAGCCTCTATTTTTATGGCAAAAGTTCTTCCTCCAAAATCTTATCCAGTACAACAACTAAAGTCTACTTAGGCATTGCACTATGAATAGCAGGTAGGTAACTTGCAATGAAACTCAGGCAACCAGCACACCTTTGGAATGAAAATACAGACAGCAGGTACACCATACAAAAACAAGTCTTTGCTGTATTATTTAAACCAGGCTATCATTTTAAAATGCCTGGTTTAATTCACAGATGAAATTGGGAAAGAATACTTAGCAGAAAATAGACAGTTTGTACATATCTGTATATTCACGGACAAATAAATGCTAAAGATGTGCAACACCTTGTAACATAAATTTATAAGTCATGGAACATATAGTTGTTGCCACACAACAGGGAATACTGGTGATTTCACAGTCTCCAATTTCTACCAAATCAAACGTTCCTTTAAATGCTGTATTGGGAAAATTTTGAATCATGAGTGGCAAAACTAGTCCAATTTTGAGGCTTTTCTTTGCAGTAGTACTCTGGATCCTTGGCTAACAAGACAATTTTTCAACAGTTGTTGGGTGAAATCTGAAGACATGGAACATATGGGCACAAAATATTTGAATCCTACAGGACTTTGAGGGGGAGAGGGGAGGGAAGTAACAGTTCTATCGAACTCTGACGATCAAGACTATGGTTTTGATTGTACAAAGGCATAATGAGGGAAGTCCAGAATAGCACATGCCATTCCTTCCAATTTACTAGAATAATTTTTCCTGCTATAAGATGGAATACCATTCTGTAAGTGTTACATACAATGTAGCATAGAATTAATTTCATATAGAAATAAAATCTGAATTCTTTAGTTATTGATACAGTAGTCAGTGAAGCAGCAATACAGTCTATATGCTAAAACTCAACCAATAAAATTAAAAATTAGAGGTGGGTGAGCTGGGAATATATCTCACCTACAGCTCTCCTAACACATCCTGTCATTTCAAGTTGAAAATAACCAAATGAATTTTCACAGGCAATTAGTTGTTAGAAATACCTGTGAAAGCAAGTATACTCCCAGTGTCTCCAAGTAATTTAGACCAGCAGGTGTTGAGGAAGCAGTACATCTTCAATAGCACGCAAAAAATTTCCATGGTATACCTAGAAAGGCTAAAAGAAATTAATTTCAGGAGGATAAATTAGCCTATTGTTTCTGTCTTATGTTTAGCAAAGAAACAACTAAGTACAAAACCTACCCAGACAAAAGCCATGCCACTCCTCAGAGACAAGCTCTTCTCAACCAGGAGAAATTTCATAATGCAGCACTCAGTGTTAGTTACACCATGAGAATAACCCATTAACATACACAGCTTTATTGCAAGACACATAAGTCATTTAACTATGATCCTGTTGAGTTTCCTTAAATCTAGAAAGTAATAAAACCAGAATTTTTATCTGAAAATAATAAGGTGATATGATATGTGCGTATGTAGGTTTGCATATAGAAAACTTAGTGAAGGACTGTTGTGATCTTGTGGTGGGTGCAATATCAGACTCATGAAAACAAGTCACTTTCTTTTATACCACCTCTTTAAAAATGCATAAAGGCAGCATTTCAATGTGCATCTACAAGATATCTGTAATTTGGGGCTGACGAAAGTCAACTGAAGTTCAGACCTTTGCCCAGACATCTTTCCATATCTCATATTAAAGCATAGAGATTTTTTACAATCCACCTTACCTCCAGATATTTCAATCTTGAATTGTTATCCTTAATTTCTTAAATTGATTTTTACTATACAAGGAAAAAAACAAATAGAAAACAAAGTCTCATATTTCCATTCCTTCATTCCCAAAGAAAACATGAAGGCAAACATTGCTGTGCTGTGTCTTTATGTCATCAAGAACAGTAACCTGAGAATTTGTTTACTAAACATTTTTTCCTCTTAGTGTTTATACAAACTGAAATGCATCAGAATGGAGGAAACTAGCTCTATTCTCTAAAGGAATACAACAGGAAAGAATAGGAATTTTATTCTGTGGAGAATGGATTGTTATGGCAACAGGATTTAACTGTGTTTAATAAAGCACGGTGCATTCACAAAATTAAACAAGAATCCCATTCAATCTTTAAATGAGGAATTTTGAGACTTTTTTCTAAACTTACTCCATTTACATTTCTAAGTAATTTTTCTCCAAACAGAAATTTCTGATTGACTTCTGCAAAATAAATCTAACACGTAAAAAATATCACTTTATCTTTACTTAAGCTATACATTAAAATTCTGTTTCAAGAACTGTAGAATATGTATGAGATTTATTCTTACTTATAACTGCTAAACATCTTCAGAAGTACAACCAGAAAATTCATATCAACATGCTGTTGAGAATTTCCCTCTGCATTGTAAGCACAGTCAAGTATTTTATTTCTTGGGGCACAGATACATAAATTCAAAACAACATAATTGAGAGGGGAAAAAGCAGGAGAAAGGACCCTCTTGGGATTTAGTAATAATCCCTGCTCTTTTCCTCTCTGTGTTTCTGATGGTGAAACTTTATGTCAGCTCAAACACACAGGAGGAACATGCTTTACAGAAGAAGGTAAGAACCTGTTGATCGAATGAGGAATGTATTCCAGAAGTGCCTGGATGGGATCCTGTGCCGTGTGCCCTAGGAGGAGCCTGCTTGAGCAGGGAGGTTGGACCAGACCACCCACAGTGGTCCCTTCCAACCTGACCCATTCTATCATTCTGTGACAAACAGCTCAAGAATTTCATCAGCTCCAATAACTGTTAAAATGATTTCTGAAATTTTTTGGTAGCTGTGGGACTCAAGGTTGCATTTTACATAGAAATTCTTTCTTTAAATTCTGCAATTTTTTACATGAGTCACCTCTTACTTCACAGTGCTACAGCACTCGTTGGGTTTGGTAGAAATTTCTTGATATCTTATATCTGTGGTTGTTGGACTGGACTCCTAAAAATGTATCTTTAAAGGGACAAGATTAGTCAGGTTCTGGCATTGCTGGGAAGACAAACACAATTTTACATGGTGTGTTGCTACCTACACAAAGAATAGCAAATTAGAGGGGACCAAACATAATGAAGATGGCTGTAACAAGCTTATTCTTCTGAAGTCACAATCTGGCTCCTTTTTTCAAGCAGAAGTGCACTCTGAATTGATAACATCCTAAAAACCAACACTGAACCCTCACAATGCAATGATGGGTATACCAGAACAGACTAAGAATGGAAAGGTGAAAAGAACAAAGTCATGAGGTCCACCCTTCTCAAATTTGCAGTCAAAATTTTAGTAATAAGGCTCTAAGATATCTTTAGGAACCTCAGTTACAGAAGTACAGAGTCATAAGATTTAGTTGTTTGAGGTGTTTTTATAATTACAGCATCCACAAATCTATGAATATTAGCAAGATATTTTAGGGGACCTGGAGAAATAGGCTGAGAACTGGATATTTAAAACATTATGAATTTAAAACATTAAAGAATTCTGTTTCTGTATAATTTTAATATAATCACTTATCAGCTGCACAAAGATTCCCACATCAAAGAATGATAGATACAATTAATTAATTTAATTAAAGCATTAAGCTATTATGAATAATTAAAATGATTAGTTTCAATAAATATCTCATCACACTATCTGTATTATTTTGACTATTATCCTTAATACCAAAAAGATAGGCTGATAGAATACTTGATTTGTAAGTCTTAGATTTAATCACAATTTATAATCTATTTGAATTTTTGTATGTGTACTATTCTAAGAGTATCACTAAAAAGTTTTTAAAACTTTTTTTAACACATGAATTTTCTGTAATTCTTGAAGGAAACTCCCCATCATTTAGAGTGTAGTGTAAATAAATCCAAGAATGCTGTGCTAGTATTTGGTTGAGGACAGAACATGAGACATGAAACTATTTTTTCTGTAGTATTGCTGAGTTTTACTTACATAATAGATGTCTTTTTAAAAAATTATTTCTCAAAATTAGAGGGTTTTCTGCCCCACTATTGTAGCCATTGTAGATTCATCCTTTACCACTGAAATAGAAGAGCAACTATAAGTTTTAGCTAATCTGCTAAAATTTTTTAAATCCCTTAGATTTGTTTAGCAATCTTAATTTTCAAGGTTTTGTAGCAGTACATAGGAATATGCGGACTGCTAAAATTTAAAATTGTAAGTTTAAAGGGAGTAATGAAACATATTTGGAAATAGAGCAGAAATTTTGTGATTCGTCCAGTTCTTCTTCACCCTTTAGTATTCAATTTGAGCATTATATAAGCCTTGTCAACCTCTCTGCCTTAACTTTCCATCTACGCTTGACACAGTGCTTTGAATATTTTCTGAATATCAAAAGAACACTTTCTTTATAGCTGTGTTGTAAAACTAATTGTTCCCACAGGTTATCCCATTCATCAAAATAAAATAAACTGTCTAGATATACTCTATCATGCAGGAGAGTCTAGGGACCAGTCAGTCAAATTAGGAAACCACTCTGGTTTCAAATTACAATAATCTAGAAGAATTGCTGTTTTGGTATAATTGTATTCTCTATTCTGACTAGCTTTATCAAGTTCCTTTTAACTATAGAAGAATGTGGATGAAATGGATGAATTGACAAACTAACCTGTTTTTAAAAATTTTTCTGAAATATTTTTACAAATATTAATTGAATAATATTCCTACAGATTTAGCATTATTATTGGACATCTGGAGCCTGTGACTTTGGTATATATAGAAGTCCTAGACAAGTGTGTAGGTCAGTGCACTGAAAACCATCTGAAAGTCTACTGTGAGTATTCCATCAGACTATTTTACTCACTAACTCTATTGGGATTAAAAAATATATGCAGTGATTTCTCAGAGTTACGATTTTATGCTATGTGATTCATAGTAAAACTCCACTGAAATTTCCTAAAAAGACAGATCAATACTCCAATGCAGTGAATGAGTTTGTTAATGTTAATTAGCAACATAGTACTTTTTAGTAACATCAGGCATGCAGGCTAGGCTTGTGCAAAAATATTGGCCATTTCGTGTCAGCTACTGAATAGCTATGTTCATCATAAAGAATTGAATTCCATCTCAAATACTACTTTAGTGCTTTATTTTCTTTCCCTTGAGAAAGAATTATATAATTACATACATAATTACAATATGCTGTATTTGAGTATGAAGTTATATCCCTCTTAATTCACTTTCATCTGAAAGGAAACCTTTCCTGACAATTTATTTTCTAAGCTCCCTATCTCAAGCATTTGGTTTTACTGTAATTTAGAAAATTAGCTATCTGTACCAGTAAATTCCATGGAATTATTTCAAGAAAATAAAGAAATTTTCAGTAGTCACTACTGCTAGCACTTATTCTATTAAATATCTGCAGTTGACCAAAGGGTGGTAGAGGGTGATTAAAAGCAGAAAATAAATAACCACATGATGTATATGGTTGAACATTTACCTGGTAAATTTTAAATATTTCCAAGATTGGTGTTTTTACAGTCTCCTTTGGCAACACTCCAGATCTTAAACATGGTGATTTTATTTTTCTTTTCTTTTATTCAACCAGAATTTCCCTTGTAGTTTGCAATTTCTGCCTCTTGTCCTTTCAATCTGCAATTCTTAGAAGTGATAGAGGGTGGACAGTTGGCTCAGCACCTTTTGGTTTTTTGGGGTTTTTTTTCCTGCCTTCATGGTCCTATGAATTTTTTGGTGTCTATTTTTGTATTCTTTTTCTTCCTTGAACATCAAAATATTTTTGTGAGACAAAGAGTAACCTTCATCCAGTTAAGTGGATTTGAAGACTTCTACTGTGCAAGTATGCAGTGGTAAGCCCATAACACATATACTGGCATTGAGTGATAAACCATGGAAATACCCATATTCCTAGTAATTATTTCAGTCACCTCTTGCTTTACAATTCAAAGGTTTATTTCACAGGCCAAATTTCTTTTAGGTTTCCCTTAGGTTCTTTGTTACTTGGGGCTTGAACCAAAAATACTCTCTCCTCCTTGCTTGTGATTGGAGCAGAAAGGGAATAGGAGCTTCAGCTTTATTTCCGAGAATAATGATGAAATTCAGGTAGACAGAAGTGTGCATGTATTAAAGAATGAGAAGATTCTCAGTCTCCTTGTCAAGTACAATCGTATTTTCTGGAACATTGCCAGACAACATTTTGTTGCAAAAAAGCAATTCAAAATGTATGAGAAATTTTGCTATCCATACCTACCTTCACACTCAATCTCTATTTAAGTGCAGATGTAGAGCTACAAAAAGAAATCTACATCTATTGCAAATCGAAGCAGCAAAGTTGCAAAACAAATCTAAAAATACATCAGCTTTCAAGGTGAGTATGTAATTAAGTTCTTTATAAAAATTATGTATACAGACAGATGTAAAAACAGCAGATACTTGTAAAACATTTTTCCTGGTATTTATTATTATTTTGATCTTTCATGGTTTATTGATGTTTTATAAAAATCCATTGTTATGTATGAAATTAGAATACATTATAACTATTTTAAACTACATCATGTAAATGTATTCCAAATTCCAGATGTGATTGTCAAACATATTTTATTTGTACTGGTAACAGTGTGAACTGGCAGGGCAAAAAAAAAAAAATATTTCAAGAGAACAAGAAAAACCTGCAAAGTCTGTAAACATCTTGAACTGTGAATCTGTGAATAATTCTTATAGAAGATGTACGAAAAATCAAAATTTCCTCTTTTCAGTCTTTCAGAACTGAGTCAAAATAGGGCAAAACTTTACTAGGTGTGTTCATTAGTCATAGAATTACTCGTTTGTCATAGAACTACGCTTCAATTCCAAAAAAGAGATTTGAGCACAAGGAGATGCAAAGTATTCCATTCCATTCTTTTCTTTTCCATTTTTCAGCATTTCATTATATTAGAAGTCAAATGAATTTTATGATTGATATTGTCAGAACTCTTAAAGAGTCTGACAGTCCCTTGTAATCATCTTAAACAGTGTTAGATTTTTCTGTCAAAAAAGTTATAAAACCCCAGAGGGCTGGACTGAAATAATTACATGGCAAATATGTATCTCTCCAAAGATAAACAAAATATGCCTGAGGATGTAGTTGAATGGAAACTTCTTGCACTGATAGGAAAATGGCAACCTAAAAGCAACCTAATGGCAACCTAATAAATCTCTACTTTACCTAAGTGTATCAAGACCCAATTCTTCCATAATACAGAATGGTTTTTTGATTATCTGAATTAAAATTAATTGCAAAGCTACTTCTATACCAAAGAGGTAGCATTTTCTATCATTACAACTACAATGTATTCAGAATTTACACTGTAAAAAGAAAAATGAAGTAGTTACAATGGCTATAAAATGAACCATGAATCAAAGTTTGCCAAGTCTCTCTTTTTAAATCATACACCTTTTATTTATATTAAAACCATATATCTTAACTGTGCCCTAAAAAATTATGAATGAACTTTCAGTTAAGAAACAGGCCTGTGAAACCAGTATATAGAACGGTTTCATCTAAGTTTCAAGAAAAGGTGGGAAAAAAAGCTACCTTGTTTTTAACAGGAATACCTGCAGGTTTGACGATTTTGCACAAACTCAGTTTAGTAAAAAAAAAAAAAAAAAAAACAAAAACCAAAAACCAGCATTTCTTCCATAAAAAAATATCTATCATTTTTTGAATAGGACTTATCATTTGTTTGGGATTTTTTAGGTGGAAAACAAGTTTAAAAACTCTAGCTCAAGGAAAGATACTTTAATGAGCCATAATGCTTTTATCCACATAAATATTTGCAATAAATTTTAATATAAATTCTCAAATGCTTTTGTTCTATATTCCACAAAGAAAAGTTTAAATTAATTGAATAAAAATTTTATTTTCTTTTGGTTCTAGTTAGTGCCTACCTGAGTAGTAACTTTGCGAATGACCTTGGGAAAACTTTTTAATCTCACTTAGCTCTGTCTGGGAAAATAATAGTTCCTTGTGAGTGCTACAGATTGTAAATTAATTGAATTTCTGAGATGTTCGGATATAACAGTGGTATCAGCACAGCATACAAGAAATCACTGGAGAATAATCCTTCAGGAATTCTAGTCCCACAGTTTTTTCAATAAAGCCATGTCATAACAGGTCTCAAGCACAATATAACTGGAGCACATTCTCTTTTCTGGCTTTCTGCCAGCAGTGGATTTCACCCTTGGTGAATTTTACTGCTTTTTTCATGCTAATAAATCTATAAGACAGCAGCACTCTAAAAGAAAGGAAAAACCCACAATTTCTGCATCTTAATAGTATATTCACTTGCAAATTACTGAGATGATATTTGAGGCAGGTAAGAAAGGAGGAGTATTGTTATCTGTCATCACCTGACACCTGTGTCCTGTAACACAGTTTCACATAAACATGCCCATAACAAATCCTGTAACTTTTAAAACTTCCTTTTTTAAAAACAAATAAAACTCAAACCAAAACACAAAAACACCCCTCCAGATTTAAATACTTGGAGTGAAAATGCACCCACTGTTTCGCTTTCCCAAAGTTCCCAGATAAAATCTGAATATTTCCACCTTCAGATTCTTATATCTTTATCAAATAGATTAAAGAGCTCTTTGCCACCAGAAATTTTCTCGCCATGGGAATATCAGTAAATATATTAAATTGCTTCTCAGGGTTTTGTAGGGATTTTTAAAATAAAATAACTAGATAGAGCTTCTTGTCTTTCATTACCTATCAGGTTTTCTGACATTAAATCATGTTGTGGCTCCTCCAGGAATGTTTTCCAATTTTTCAATATCTGTTTTAAAGCACAGAGGGCATAGATACAATGGCGTTGTTAATGCAGTGTAATACAGCATCACTTATTTGCCTACACTGAAACAAGGAACTGTACTTACTACAGCATTACTTCAGCAGATCTTGTATTTCTGGCTGTGTTCTAGGATGCCTAACTAACTTTGGTTTCAGTACCTTCTCAGGAATAGTTCACAATCAGTAAGTAATTTACAGTCTTCCTCATGTTGTTAAAAATAATTGGTGGAGAGCACACTGGGGTGTGAGCAAATACCACCTGGTGGGGACAATATCAGCCTGGGGATTTTTGCTCCCATGTAACCTTGGATACATATGTTTAGGCTGAGATCCTTAACATTACTTAGATGTTGAATCCAAGAAAAGACATGTTAATGAGATTTTGTTACCTAAATACTTCAGAGAGGAGGGTTCTGAATTTTAGGGTTGCAAAATTCAGTCATGAGCCTTGTCCCCCAGGACCCCAAGGCCTGCTGTGAGAGACACCATCCCTGTGTAACCCTGCCATCCACAACCTGATTTGTCCTCTGAAAATGTCTATGTTTTCCCACTGGCTACAGATTGCTAAATTCCTAAGACCATCACGACAAACACACAAACCTTCACACACTGCTAAATTAAATTCATAGAATGTATCAGTTTTTTAGATGTTATACCGGAGATTTATTATTCCACTTCTGCACATTATCAAAGAATGGGTGCTGTGATAAGAGATTGTAGTAATAAATCAGAGTGATGCCATCAAGAATACACTGGAAACAGGAATTTTCTATCTTATTTGGTCTAAATTAGGGCCTTTTTAAAAAGTTACTCTATGAAAACCTTTTAGATATTTTCAGTACAGTAAGATAGGGGTTATAAAATTGGATCTCAAAGAAAGTCTCATTCTTTAGGAATTTTCCAGAACAAAACTTTGTCATAAAAACAATCAATAGTTTGTACTTATTTAGCAGTAATTTTATTTCAATTTAGTATTATTTATTGCAATCACATATTTTGCTCCTTTGCATTACCCAGATGGGAGCGTTTCCTTGAGCTGATTCCAGATAGAGCTTCAAAGGCCTTAATTTCCAATCTTACCACCACATTTGTGGGCCTTCTTTGAACCTTTCTAATATTATAATGTATAATATTGTATTATTATAATATTTTTCTCAAAGTATGAATTCCAAAAGGGATCCTAGTATTCCAAGAACTCTGTTGTCCTGTTCATACAAAGGTAGGGTCCACCTTTCTACTGTATTTTGTTATTATTCTGCTTCTAGGCCTTCAGTCACATTAGCCCCTTTAATTAGCCATCAGTACAATGTTCAACTAATTTTCTACCCTGACTCCCAAGAATTTTCAAAATCACTGATTTCCAGCATGACATCTCCCATGTCATAGGTAGAGCCAGCATTCCTAGTTTCTAGGTGGTTTAACATTTGGACATAAGAAAGTCATGTTATTTATTCTCTTGATGGACTAAAAAATACCATAGCTGGGTTCTATTTACTATAATAAATATGCTTATTATAATTACTTAATGGAGACTCTTGATTTAAAACTAAGAACTATATAAGGAAACTAAATATTACCTTGCTTGCTTCTTTTGTTTTTTGAAGCAATATAATAATATGTAATTAAACAGAATCAAAGATTTTGCCACAAAGGGAGCATTTTGTGCATTTTATACAATGGTTGAACTAATGTCAAAACAACCTGCTGAGCAGTTCCCCTTTTTTTTCCCTTTGTAATTCATAATAAAGCCCAGTGACATTACATCCCTCAACAGCCTGAGTAGTTTTAACAAATTGTAATAGGAACACTAAATCAATTCAATTCAATTTATTTAAACAAGACAAAAACCCTGAGGAGACCTTCATGCATTCATTCAAATGACAACCTCCAAAGTTAGGACCTAAAAATAAGCAGTAGAAAAAAACCCAAATGCAAAACTAACAACATATGAAAGTAGTTAAAATATATCTCCAGTATGTTTTTTATGTCTGTCATGGTACATCTAGGACTTTATAAAAATTATAAGTCAAATGCATATCGCTGAATATCAGTAAGTTACTAGTTAAATAAATCATAATTAGGACCATATCTCAGAAATTTGTAGTCTTACTTACATGCAAGCATGCAAACATGCATGTTTCTATAAATGAGTCTATGAGTAAATGTAAACTAACACAGGGAAAATCCTCATATCAGCACAATCAGTTCAGTCTATTCATGAGTCCTTGTGGAAATTGCAAAGGTAAAAAACAAATCAAACATGTGGCACACTGTTTGAATCTTAAGTAAAATGACAAAATTTACACTGTGTACATGACCACTAAAATGAATTTACAGCAATGGAAAACAGGAAACTAATCCGAGATATCTTTCACAAGAACATCATCTCTTACTAATGTAGATAAATAGTCATGTCTTATTCAATAGTAATTGATAAAGTAATTTAAAAAATGCATTTAAAGCTAAAAAATGTGTCTATGAAAACAAGGAAAAATCCCTAAACTCTTAAAAAAAAAAAAATGGCATCTTTTGCAAAAAATATTGCAGAATTCAAACTCAAGATGAAATACGAACAACTTGTTAAAATCCGTTTTTTTAGGCAATCACTTGCACAAGGTTCAAAAAACATTTTACTTCAACTGGAAAGTCTGTGACAGGTGGTCCACTAATGCAGATTGCAGAATCATCTGCATAAAGCAACTCTGGAATCTACAAGGAATCACAAGGGCCCCTAATGTGTCTGAAGAGAAAAGAGTATCATAATACATGGAACCCTCTGGGGCACCTTATTAATTATTACAGGGTCACTTTTCTGTGTAATATTTTGTTCTTTACTCTAGAGCTAATTTATAGTCAGTTTGGTGTAAGCTTCTGAAAGCCCAAGGCCGAAAAAGAAATTACACTAAAAACCTGTGAAGGATGATTTGAGAGTTGTCATTAGTGTAAATTAGTTTGCTGTACTCGGTGGATAACTAGAGACTGAGAGCTTGTTCCAATCAAGAAACAGCAGATCATGTGAACCTGAGGGCTAAGTTCCAGCCTACAAAAAAAAGGAAAAAAAAAAATCCTATTCATGTTAAAGGCAGTTGTGCCATTCATTCCTAGCCTAAATTCAGTCTGTGGTTTGAAATATGAAATTTAAATCTTATTACATCATTCAAACCTTTAATTTTAGGTCATGTGTTCCATGCTTTCAAGCTACAAATTTTTTTTATTTAAAACATATAGCAGTTTGATCACCTAGAGAATGGCTGCAGTTTTTCACTTTGAGAATATGCAGTATCTGTTCATATCCTAATGACAAGAGGATGAGAAGGAATAACAAGATCCAAATATACTCCAAACATTCTTTGGGAACATCAGAGCTAACTGTGTTGCTTATTTCACACTGTGTTGTAACCATTGAAAACAGTGTTCCTCTCCAAGTAATGTGCATCCTCATGCCCTCAAACTGTACCATACAAAAGTATAGGACATCCTATTTATGCTGTTTACTACAACAGAATAAAGAAAAACACATGCACAAGATGAAAGAAGGGACATGTTTAGAATTTTCAGGGAGGGACCTAAAAGGAAGAGGAAACAGACATTAAAAATAAATACCTACTGCATAGTATCCTAGGAGTTAGCAATAAAATAAGTGTTTGTTATCTCTTCCTGAATTCATGGGGAGTTACAGACACCGAGGGCATTTTGCCCCTGTGCATGAGAGCACTACATTTTTAGCACACAGCTGGGACCTCGACTGAAGACTCTTTCTTTTCCAGCCTCCTCAAGACAGGAAATAATTTTGTTGTGAAAGTTCATAGGAGCCATATCAAGAGAGAATTTAATCACAATTTGCAAATAAAACCTTTCTGAATATCAAATATGAGACCAAAAATTCTATATTAAACTGAAAAGAATGGAGCCTCATCACTTACTTCACTAGGAGCAGTATCAGTCATGTAAACCTGTTTCTCCTAACGGGTAACTTAATTTTTCATCCAATTAGGTCACACAGTCCAATTTGTAAGATGTCAAAAGATACATGTGGTCCTCTTTTAACCCATTTCTACTCAATTTCCTGACTTTCAGCCCTGAATGATTTTTCAAAAACAAGGTTGCTGCATACCAGAGACAATACCCAACAGAGGGTTATTCTTGATTCACAGTTGTCTTTCATCAAAACTTAGGTCATTTAGCTTATTCCTTTTATTACCATACTGTCAAAATCAAACTGCACAAACATGGATATTTGTAAAACAGAAAACAGAGAACTTGAATTTAGTTGTTAAATAACGATCATCACTCATGCTGTTCACTGATATTCACTGAGCTTTCTTTCTGTTCTTATTTCTGGATTACTATCTGCAAGACAGCACTGGACTAATAACCTAACGAGAATCATTCATACAGATCCAAATGCAAAAAAGGGACCTTGAAATATTTTTCTTTTCATACATAAGCTGTATTAGAAGTGATATTGGGCCAAATTGCTTTGAACCAGTTGAATCTGACCCCCTCTGTTGTCAAGATGACGCGAATTGATGAAACTGCACTTTAAAATGGAATGGAGAGCCAAACTGAAAGCCTGTCAACAGAAAAGTATGAAGAATATTAGCTACTCATGTTAATGGTTAAATTAAATCTAACCAATAAAATGAGCTGGACTGTTCTTTTTACCACAATCAAGAACAACACTTAAGAGTATGCCTCTATAGTCTGTAATTGTATTTCAGAAAACACTATAAAAATAGAAAGAAAAAGAGAACAATTTATTCTTTACTGCTCTTCTGTGACAAAAATAAAGAGCTAATACCTTTTAGAAGCAACATATTCTGTGCAAGTTCTCCTGAATTTTGAGAGCCATTAATGTCAGCTATTTTCTTCTTTTTTCTCAAAGGTTTTGGCAAAACCTGGAGTTCCTGCATAGTAATACCATTTGCAGCTTATGGCTTGACAGGTTAAGAGGTTTGAAAAAGGCCAGAGTTATCTTTTATGTTATTTATAATATTATTAGGTGTATTTTTAGCCAGACATTTTTTGCTTAGGTTTTTTTTTTTGTCCTGCAGGATTAGAAGCAGTGACTAAAATGTACTATGATGAGAACATTTAAAGGTCATTGCTAAACAAAATCTCCCGCATCTAAAGGAAAATTGTAACTGTCATGTTATGGGTAATTTAAAAAGAACATCTCGTAAACTATAATAAAAGACATTCTCCCTTATTATTTCTTTAAAAAGTGACTATCTGAACAGTTTCAAGGGTTACCAAGTGTAATCTCTGATTAATGTTTTAATCAGGAAGATGAATACAGAAAATATTACATGAAGCTTAAGTGTGGCCAAAGCCATCAGTCTCCACACATATATGATGCAGTTTGTTGTTTATAGTGGAGAAAGGAAAATCATTTGATCCCTCTTCCACTTTTTGAATAATATGCATTGTGCATGTGTTGTGGAGGTGGAAAATAACAGGGTATTTCTCTTGACAGAAGTTTCCATTGAAAATCTGTATATGGTTTGGAAAGTGAGATGCTGTCTATATGAACAGTTATGCAAGGACTACCAGGTAATAATAGTAATCAATGTTAAAATATAGAACATGGCTGCTAAGAATGAAGAAATACACAATACCAATTGGTAGCTGGGGGCAAAAAAGAAGTGATTTTAAAAGAGTTGATCCACTTTTGAAATAAATTAGCTGTCCCTTAAGAAATTGCTGAAAAAGAAAGTTTGAAAAGCTTGTAGGTATATTTATAAATCTCAGAATAAACTCAGGATGTGGCTGGCTTATATTGGAGTGCTTTCATGCCTACAAATTCTTGCTTATTAAAATAGTAGCAGACATGAAGGGTTAAGCAGAAGGAAAATGATCTACTGAAATACAATAGGGATCTAACCTAGACGGAAAATGTGTACATTCCCTCTGGGCCCCTTCCATGCCCTTGGGATGCCAAGCTAATACTATCCCAAGTCCAAAGATGCCACACCCCCAGAGGTGAAGCACAGTACAAAAGCACATTCATGCAGACTCAAATCTCAAAACCCCTCTTCTTCCCTCCCTTTGATCCACAAACATTGTAAAGCCTATATTGCACAGCCTGTGACCCCAAAATCCATAAGGACTATTTCTTGGTACCCATAAGGGTTGCCCCAACATTATTCTGCTGTATTGGCTTATAAATTCATAAGACAGTCTGAGATTCAGTCTTTGCACAATACTTGCTCTCACTAAGCAAATTTTCTGCCCTTGTGAGTAGTGAGGGAACGACAGACATTAACACAGCCATTAACTCCTTGCTCTAGAGCAGGAACTTCAGCAGCACAGGCAGCCTGAGCAGTGCGGTGAGAGCACCGCGCCAGGGCTCCAGCCTGGCGGCCGGTCCCCAACAGCTCCTGCTTGCTGGGCACAGCCAGGCAGCCCCAAACGGGCCTGGTGACCACACCAAGCCAGTGGCACCTGCCCTTCCCTTGCAGCCAGGCATGGGGCTGAGCCGAAGCAGAGGATCCCTGCCCTGCACTGCCACAGATACCTCCTGCCACCACTTCCTCCCAGCCCAGGGAAGGCCTGCTGCAAAACCACCTTTGGCACCGGATTTTAGCAGCTACTCTGCCACTCCTCTCCGCACAGCTCCTTCGTACGCAACAAAACACTGCTTTTCAATCTCTCTCTGTAAATCTGTGTCACATGAAATAACACTCCTTTCATCCTGGTCCAGAAGCAGGGTCCCCAAACACAGCAGTAAAAATGGTATTTCGGCTGGGAACAGGATTGATAGAGGACAGATCTCAATAAATATCAGTACGTGTATTAGTAAGCATACCCTCTGCTTAAGTAACTGAAAGAAAACAAAGTGAAACTGGTTGATTGAGATACCATTAGAAAGCTCCAATAGTACATTTTGCTATACTATTTAACAAAGAAACCATCTGCCAGAGTAAAAATCTTATTAAGAATGTATTAAAACTTTAATACTAATGAAATGCGCATCTACCAATTTTTTTAAGTCAACTGATGTAAGTTACAAATGGGATATAAGATAGATATAGCAAGCATATGAGCTAGGACAGATTAATTTTGTAGCATCTAAAATCTTGGAGTTATGTTTGAAATGTTTTGAAGTGTGACTGTTGACAGATGTGATCCAGGGAATGAAGTATAATTTTTAAAACATATGCAGAGCTCCTTCAACCATACTGGGGTTTTGCTGAAGTGCTTCAAGTAATTTTTCATAGTTTTAAAAAAAGAGAGATCTAGATAAATGACTATTTTGATGACACTATGTCACGATCCACTTAAAAAGCTAAATTCGTGACGGTTCGTTAACTCAACCTCAGGGTGCAAAAGTCACAAGGGAAATTCAACTTCAAAGCAAAATAATACACTTTTATTCAATACCCAACTCAAATGTGATAGAAGGGAGAGAAAAAGGAAACAAAGAATAAAGAATTAGGAAAGAGGGGAGAGGGAATAGCTACCAATGGACAAGATGAATCCTCGTAGAACGAAGGAGAGGCCTTCAGACTAACAGACCGTCTTCTTCCGTGGGGAGGACCTCAAAAATTACGGTGGTTTTGGGGGTCCATTTTATAGTCTTTCTAAAAGTCGGGCGGGGGGAGAGCTTCTGGCCAAGCAGGTGGAGAATAGCCATTGTTCATAGGCTCATTGAAACAAGGTGCAGAAGAGGCCACAACAGGTTCAGCAAGTACCAGTCCTGCCCATAGCCCTGTCCACTGTAACCATCCATTGTTCTCTCCAGTGGTTGCCATGGGACCGCTCTTCACCTCAGTGAACACACATACCTGTATTCTGTGGGTAATGCCTTGGCAAACATCCCACTTCCACCAGGCCCGGGGCCCCCCCCTCCCTGTACATAGGGTTCTTCGGGGTTTTAGCCCCTAGTCTCTGTCCTTTCATGGCAGTTGTGAGGCAGAAATAAGGGATTTTCATACAGTCTCTTACACACTACAAAGAGAATCTGTTATTTACAAAGCTGTAGTACATTACCCTTGTGCTTCTCTCTAAAGGGTGTCCATGAAATAATTATAATAGAGGTAGGTTTTAATGTTAAAATAACGCAGATGAACTTTTCTAGGTATCAAAAAACTCAATGTATTTCAACGAGGTGTGAATTTTTTCATCTCAGTTCATTATCACTACATTGTCTTAATATCTGTATAACCAGAGATGTGTAGCCTTTGAAAGCTGTGTCTCTTCTAAAAGTGAGCAGAGAGCTTGCAGGACCACACTGCAACGTCAAGTATGTGCCTCCAAGTCATCAAAAGAAATTACAGCAGGAGTGGCAATCATTCCCTATTTTCCTGCCACTGCAGATCACATGGATTTTTCTGCTAGCACTAAAGGCATACTACAGCCATTCCCACAGACACCACACCCACTGCATACACAAAGTATTTGCACCTCTGTGACTCCCAGAGTCACTTTTAACGACTGCATTAAGATCAATCCACTCTCCCAGGTCAAGTTCCTAACTGATTCCTGTCCTTGTCTGAAAGGCCAGGGGTGGGGTAGGAATGTGGTCAGACAAAGGCCACGTGAACTTTTGCAGCTGCAGGTCTCTGCTCCTGGCTGACATTTATCCCCACCAAACCCTTATTGGTTCACACAGCAAAGGTCACTCATTTCTGATCTTTTCATTAATTTTACTGTTTTCTTCATAATCCCTACCCTTCTTTTTCCTTGCAGGTGAAATTTGAAACAGGTAAAGCATAACAAATTCTGGCCTCACTGAACGTTTATCTAAACAGGCCTAGATGTAATCAAGACCCAAAGAATATCTCCTGAAAGAAACTCTAAATCATGCAAGAAAAGCTGATGGCAGTTCAAAAGATGCCAGAGACCATAACATAGTATTAATCAATTAAAATGGGGCCAGTGTGCTACTGGGTTTGTTATACAAAAGCAAAACAAAAATCAATTCAAAGCATTAATCAGTTACTCTGTGCCATTTGAGTATTATAAATTGTGACAAAAGTAATTAAACTTACATTACATCCTAGTTTCAGGTGGATATCTAGTTAGCTCTTTCTATTTCATCTGCTTTAAAGGATTGTTGAGATTCATTAAAATCTTGTTAAAAGGTTACTAATTTCTAGTGCAAAGTATGGTAGAAAAGCTTATAAGCAGTCTGAAATGCAGTAAGCACTTTACACATTGCAGAGAAAGGGTTTCGATCCAGGTTCTTAAATTCACAAACAACGTGAATGTTTTGGTAGTTTACTGAATATTTTTCTTCAAGTTCGTTGTACAAACTCTGCATTTCCTTCTCTTCTGTGCTTAGTATAAATTTTTAATAGTTCCAATAAAAACTCCAGGATACCATTAGACACCCTTCTGCTTCATTATCTAATCTGACAATTATCAGAGCAGTTCTTAACCGAGGTATTACATTGACATGCCTGAAATTATACAGTGTGAATACACCCTTTAGCATTTGCTTTTTGTGAAGTACATTGGAAGCAAGGGTTGTAAATAAGCACACAGAACGTGCTATTTGTTCTTAGTTGCCTCTCTGCTAAAAAAACAAAAAGATAAATTATTAATGGAGCAAAAGAGCAGCATGTAAGTTAGCCAAAATACACTATAACCATTCAAAGTTACCCCCCCACCAGTGTCTAAAACTTGTTCAACACTACTGCTCCTATTTGCTGAACAGATATTCTACCAGACCACAGCCAACCACATAAATTACAATAAAAGAACACTAAATAGAGAAAAATGAGTACTTTTACAAGATTTATTACATTAATAAAAAAAAATTTATTTACCTCAGTTACTCTGACTAGGCAATCAGTATTTGGAGACAGTTCATGTTAAAAAGGAAATAAAATTATTTTGCAACAGGATTGTGCATTTCCCAATTTCATGTGAAGTATGAAATTGATTTTTTATGGTATAGGGAAATAATTAGTACCTGTGCAATGCTAAATAAAAAAATAAAACCCAAATACCATACAATGGTATACATACATTTATAGATGTGAAGTGTCTTTAAAATGTACCAGCACACAGAATACAATAAAATATGAAGAAAAAAAATACAAATAAATCTACCATACCAAGCACATCTCTATTAGAACATACTTCTCATTGAGGATGTTGAAATTATGAATTATTAAAAGCTACCCAAAAAACATTCACCAAATGCACAGTATGATTGAGGTGATTGCGCAGAGTCGAAGCAAAAAGAAATCCTAGAAATAAATATATTCAGACAGTACACTTGAGGAAACCTACCCTACTTACATAGATTGCTGGCATGAGTGAACCCTGCAACAATATTTTAAAGAATTAAAAATAGCGTTGAATTGCTTTTATCCAAGCATGTTGTTAAAAGTACTACCGAATGAAAGAATAAAACAGATAGGTATATAAAATCTAGAAACAGATTAGTTGGGACATTTGATGAATTACATATTTCTTTTAGACACATAAGACTCCTGCACCACCATCAAAACTGATTTTCACCCCAGCAGTCTGTCTCCAGGCCAAATAAAAGGGTAGACAGGAGTATCTGCTAAAGAAGGAAAGCACTATTAAAAGAAGAAACCACACACCACAAAAAACATTTTGACATTGTGGTGGAACAGGAAAGAAAACACTCAGTAAACTCAGGAATATCTAATGCAACCATGAACAGAACAACAAGAATAAACAGATGCCAACTGCTCTGTCAAGCTATGACTGTTTTTCTAGAGTAGTCAAATAGGTGTCTTTAAATAAATGAATAAATAAATAGTGAAAGCTCATGCAGTTCACATCCCTTTAGATGGCTATTGTTTCTGTCAAAAAATTCAGTAAAGCATCATTAACAACATTATCTGAACACTGTAAGTGAGAAGAGGTGTTTCTTCATTAAAAAAAGAAAAAAATTAGAAGTTTGTTGTGGTGCTGGAGGACTGTTCTGATCTTTGGGGATCCCAAGCAGACCTCTAGAAGTTTAGAACTATCTGCACTAGATGGAACAATTTGCACAATACATCAGGTAAATACAGTGCTTTTAAAAATATTTTTATCATTTAAGTGTGCACTAGATCCCTTTATCCCCTCCCCTCAAATAATTTTCCCCTTTATGGATTATTTCCTGTATAGATTGAAATTAGGCATATTTAAGATTATTTTTCTTATTTACTTCTCTGAAAATATAGGACTTTCCAATACATAAAGCTACTGTCAAAGAAACTGACATACACCTGTATGAGCACAGGCTCATTCTCAAGAAGTACTGTATTATCAATTCACAAATTATTAAGAGTTAGGCTATTGGATGTAATTTGACTAACTACACCTTTAAATATGTTTTTTTGCTCCTGAATGTCTACTGAATTGCTGACTTAAGAAGCCTGTAAAGGAAAATAACCTCACCAAGATTCAGCCCCTTCTGCAGATGTTGGCTCTGAACTGGAAACCAATAACGTCCAGCTTTGCAGCAATGTAAAGTGGAAAATCACAAGAGAGAGGTATTATATTCTCCACCTTACAGACATCAAGGTTGTTAGGGCTATATAGAGTCCAGGTTATAAGAAATAATAAAAGATTTTATGCTAGAGCAAAGAAGATAAACAGTCCATGATTTCAGAAGATATAAAATAGCTTCAGAATATATTTCATACATCCACCAGATGAGAAATACACCATTTGTATCCTAATCATACTGGTTTTATTTCATATGTTTCTATTGGGATTTTGGTAACTCATATAACTAATTTAAAGTCATTTCAGAGTAAATATTTTTAATTTAGAATACTAATATTCTGCAAATATTTTTAAAATATTTGGGTTTTGTTTGTTTGTTGGTGGTCTTATTTCTTGCAGTTTACAAGAAAAAAAGAGTTATAAGCTGTTCAAAAAAAAATTACTACAGTTCTTTCTGAAAGGTACATGGTACATTATCCACTTTCATTTTAGGTTATTGACCATTTATCTGCTATGTAGTCCCCATATTTGTGCTTTATTGAACTGAATTTAACTGTCATTTAGTCATTTTGATTTCTGATTGGCACTGGTAGAGAAAATGATAGGTTTCAAAACCTAAGTAGAACAGTTACCCACACAGTTCCCTGCAAATTGCTGCAGGAAAGGCTGGTGTTTCCATTTGCCTACTTTTCATACAGGTTTCAGGAAAGAACAACCTCCTAACACAAAGATTTTTTGATGTTGCTATATTTACACACATTTAATTACATAATTTCTTGGTTTTTCTAATGAATGCTACTTTAGTATTGCAGGAAACAGCGATGATATTAAACCAAAAGATGATAAGAAGGAAAATTATAGAACTGCACAAATGTACCTAAATCTGTGCTGCAGCTGGAGAGAACATGCAAAGATTCCTACTGAGTAACAGAATAAAATTCACAAGATAGAAAGTGTGTTGTGTCCAAAAAAAAAATCATAGGATTGTTGCCATTTTATGAAAGGAAGCACCATAAAGTGATAGAGGAGCAGAAGAAGACTGTGAAACACTCTGTAACTGTGACATTCATCCACACCTTCTCCCAGTTCCTGCACATTAATGACTCACATCTACGGCCGGGAAATGAGAAGCTCTGTGTTTCTTCACAAGTAAAAATGAGCATGACTGAGAAGTAGAATTAACATGAAAAATGGTGGGAGAATACCTGCCAAGGTACTGATAAGTTTTTGTTTAGACAGTCTTAATGTTCCTGTCATTCTTAGCAGTGAAAACCTCCCCCTCCAAAACCCAGCACTACACCAGAAAAGCCCCTAACATTGAAAAAACCTAATAACAAACCAAACAAAACTGCCCAAGCCAAACAAAAATAAACAAATGAAAACAAACAAACAAACCACCCAAACTCCTGAACACATTGTGACTGAAATAATACATTTGCTCAAAAGCAGTAACAGAAACACCTTTTGTTTTACAAAATTTGTTCAAATCCAGTCAAAAAACCCTTACCAGTTCTTAGCTTTATTATTTGCAAAATCCTGCCACAGCTTCTGAAGCACTAGCTTGTGCAAAGCCACATCAGGAATATCTGGAAATTTGGAGAGAAGTGGTTAAATTTGTGTAAGTTTCAGAAATCTATTTATTTCTGAGAAAATAAAGATTATCAAAAATGAAGATCTAGATGTCTAAATAGAGCTTGCAGTTTGCTAAAATGGACATTTCTTCTAGAAGATCCATATACATAAACAAATAAAAACCAACCAGGTATACCTGAGGTGGTATTTCTGTCTTGCAGTCAATAGAGCATGCAGATCATGAAATCATCATGCTACTCATTGAAGAATGCTTATGTGCACATGTCTCCTTATTCATTACTTTAAACCAAAGAAACACTTTTGACCCATGAAAACGTCTTTTAATAACAGAACAATGCTTGCCAAAGCTTTACCATGGTAAGAAGCAGACCATGAAATCAAGAAAAGAGGAATTTTAAAGAGCTGGCCTCAAACAGACAATATCAAGCAGTCTGTGGAAGACAGCCTTAGAAGAGAAAGTGGCACTGATCCAGTGAAAGTTCAGTTGTCTTCAGTCTCTGCCAGCTGTGCATCTGCAGGGCAAGCATGGGTGGGAAATGTACGCAACTGTGAAGGCATCGAGAACCTCACAGCAATATTCTGCACAACTGGACAGGCAACTGGTTATACCTGACCATCATCCATGAGTGTTGCCAAGGCAAGGCATGGGGACAAAATCAAGCTTGATTTGTGCATACACTCTGTTCTCATTAAGAGACTAATTAAGGTGTGGCCTGAATATTTTGTAGGATCTGGACATAGGCCAAATTACAGTTTGAGCATTGAAATAAGCAAAAAACACCAGCACTTGCTCATACAGCTGCCCTTGCTAATGATAGGTTTCTTCTGATTTACTTTTTAATTTCTGGTTTTTCTTTAAGTTTCACATTGAGTAAAACCAATTATGAAGTAACAAGCACATCCTGAGAAGATAATAAAGTATGACTGATGAAATCAGCTCTGAGGTAAATGCTTCAAATCAACATCACCATGTGAGCTAACAGGTAACAGTAACCAGTGCAAAAGATCAAAATGTTTTGAGTGCCTTATGAACTTTGAGGACAGGATGTAAATTATTCTAAAGATTTATTTTAGGGTTGTTCTTGGTTAGTGCCATTTTACAAGACTGAGGATCAAAGTAAAGCACAGAAAGTAACAAAAAAGCATAAAATAGGTCATAGCAGTCTAACACCAGTATGCAGTGATAGGTGTAGTGACTGCCTAACTGTAATTTGAAATTCAAGTGTTATCAGCTTCCAAGGGTTTACTATGGCAACCTGGGTCCTCTCTTTCCAGAACACATTCCATCCTCCATTTCCAACCTTCCACCTTCAGTGGAATTGTCCTTTTCCAAAAACTCACTTTTCCCATAAAACTCAGGTGTTTTAAAATAGATTTCTTTTTCTAGATCAAGAATAGATCTTCCATTTCACCATATCCTTTCGATAAAACTTGTCAAATGCTCAGCCACTTAAGGCTCTGTATCTGTCATCTAGTGCAAGAGAGAGATGGTATGAAAATGAGAGCATAG
This sequence comes from Picathartes gymnocephalus, assembly GCA_013390045.1. Lineage (NCBI taxonomy): Eukaryota > Metazoa > Chordata > Aves > Passeriformes > Picathartidae > Picathartes > Picathartes gymnocephalus. The sequence goes on along the minus strand of WEKY01019317.1, from coordinate 34,263 downwards.
GAGAGGTGAACAGCCATACTAACACCAGTTAGCCACAGCATAGCATAGCAAGTAGTTGAATTTTAACATTTATTCCACTTCTAACCTCTGCTAAATCTTCTTCAGGAATTATAAATGGGCTGTGTCTTGTACACCATCGCCTGTACAAGGAATCAAGGCTTTTCTGTGTGGTCCTTGCTCCACCCTGGTAGAAAACACACTCTCAATACTATTATAATTGCATTTGGCAGAAAGTAAATGACACTATGTAATTTCATCTATAAATGTACTTTCTATAAGGCCTTTACTTTTTTTACCCTCTTTCCACCAAAATGTTTATGCTTATTTTGTATATGTTATACTGTCCTTTGTTTTCTTCAAAAGCAGCAACTTGCTGCTATGGCAGCAGTACTTTTAGTCATAACGTGAAAAGAGCAAATTTGCAATCAGGAATTAAAGGAAAAAGAGCCCTCAAATGTAAAAGATTTCACACAAATTCCACTAGCAGTTTTACCACTTACATTAGATTGTCTATTGCATTTTCTCAGCTTTAGGGATCTGCACAGTTTGCAGTCCTCCTTAGCTGTGGGTCAGTGACACATTTACAGTGAGCTGTACAGAAGGAAGGCATCCAGTTGAAGTTAACCAATGACTCCCTTTATACACAGAGTAAGACAGGCACCTCTAGATGCATTTCACCTGAAAAGTAGGTGGGATGAGTTACTCCTGGGATGCCTATCTTTGCCTCTGGTAAAGAAGCATTAAGTATGTGACTTGTAAAAATCTACAGTAAGACAATCCAAGCATCCCTCAGAATCCATCCTCAATAATCACTGTCATTCACAAAGGATATTTGGCTCTGCCAGAAATAACATCTTTTTAAAGTTAAATATTTATTCTGATCTCTCAGTATGCACAGTAGTTTTCCCCCTCATAGTTCTAGTTAATTCCCCCTAAGCTATTTTTACCAAGTATTCTTAAAGCAGTTTTGTTTCTGCTTAGAGCAAGTGGATTGGAAGGCCAATGAAGAATTTTTATGTATATCACAAGCACAATTTGTCTTACTCCTAAAGAATCAAGATCTACATTAAGCTGTTTATCTTCATGCATTCTTCTTGTGAGTGATTAACATACATTTTAGACTTTATTAAGCTGGACTCTATTAAGATTGACAACACAGAAGTATAAATTTCAGTGAAATATAAATTTTTCCCTTCAGTATTCACAATCTATGACATTTCATGGTCATGGTCTTTTGAATTTCCAGAAAACAGACTGCAAGAAATTCCATAAATAAGAATTAAAACAATGGTCCAATAGAAAACTTTCTGGTGAGCAAGCTACAGTGTATCCACAAGAGTCTGAGGGTAAGTGAGGGAGACAGGGCAAGGTCATCTGAGTTAACATAAAGTAGAATCTGATTTTAAAGTACCTATTATTCTTACAAAATAACAATGAATATAGGCCACTTGCTGGGTACATGAAAAAAAATTATAGGTAAAGACTGAAAAGTGTTTTCAATAGGTAAGTAGGTATTTTAACTAAAAGAGACAACATGAAGTATGTCTAATAATGAAAAATTAGTATCAAATTGCTGTAGATTTTAAGTAAAAAGAGAACTTTTAACACTTAATGAATTTTCTAACTAACACTGGCATATGATGTCTATGATGATGCCTGTGTCAATTCATCTCCCCTAACTCTAGGACATTCTTAGGCAAAGACACTCTGTGTAAGAATAAGACACTGTGTGTCTGTGTGTACACACATATATATGCATATAGGGAGGAACAAGAGAGAAAACCATCCTTTCCCTCTAAACTCATGCCTTAAAAATTGTAGAAATATTCACTTTTAGGATATTGTTCTCCTTCTACACTCTTTGTACTATATGTATCTCACCATTACTGGATAGCGAGAGAGTGAAAAAAACATCATATTTAAACAAGTACAAACGCAAAGGTTCAAAACTGAAATTAAACTGCCCAAATACTTTAGTTGAGTGCAAAGGTAAAAGTGGAAGCTTGCATGTAAGACTAAGCCTGTAAGTAGAGAATCCTTTGAGGCAGAAACCATTGCATAGTGAAACTACTATGAGGCACTAAAGTAAACACAAAGAAAAGAGTTCACGTGTATCACTTATCTAAAATTAAGATCTGATACAGGTGAGGCATCCCATTAAACAAACAGTTAATACCAAGCAAAATGTATGAAAATGTGGAAAAACATTCAGACAAACAGTGAGAAGGAAACCTTAGGGGAAAATTACAAGTCTAATACAATGGTACCTAGGTCCTACATAATTTTTAGATCCTATGAAGATCAATGATGCACAGCTATCACAATCACATTTGGATTACAGACAGGGAATCATTCAGAATCTTCCTCAGGACAGAACTGGAGAACCGTGAAAAATAAGACTGCATCAGCAATAGTTAAAGAACTTGCTTACAATTTGAAGAGCTGCTATGAGAAAGCCCCACAGTTACTGTTTTTTTCTTTTCAACAAATTATGCCCCTTTCTTTCCTAAAGGCAGAAACACAGAGTACTTTGGCTACCCCACAACTAGCAGGGTAGAAGATGAGAGGTTCATCACTTTGCAGTTCTCAGACTCTTCAGCCCAGATATCCACAGGTAAGAATGACATCCTAGTTGCTCGGTTTTAATGATAGATCCCCGTTGCACAAAAAAAAAAAAAAAAAATCCGCCAAATGGGTAACTTAGCACTAAAACTTGACATTAAAACCTAGACTCATAGCTCATCTGTCAGAAAACTTCAGCCAGCAGCCAGGACTAGAGTTTATCTCCAGGTAGGTCATGAGTCATTTTAGAGCTTTCTACCTCACATACACTCAGAATCAGAAAAAAACCTCAATACAGCGAAGTTGCATAACTCTCATACTAGATCAAGCAAACACAGACTGATTCTGTTTCATTTTTCTGACTTCACTTGATATGAGTGAATGCACAGAAGGAATCAAAGAGGGCTAGTGAGGAGAGCTTTGGAGAACTGAGGTTTTACAGTTTGAAGAAGAAAAGGCTAAAGGAGAATACAGTGGTTGCCATTCAATATGTTAAGGAGAGGTACAGGTAAGAGTGAAACAAGCTGCCCTCAGAGATGCAGAGTGAAAGGACAGGAGGCAATATCAATCTGTCTATCTGCACATATGTGGTTGTGCAATGAAACCTGACTTGTATTTAGCCCTGCTTTGCTCTGGGGTGGGTCTAGGTGACTTTCAGTATATGTGACAACCCAAGTTACAGCATAATTCTAAATTACAGCAGACTTAGACTTCACTGCTACTATCATCAAGTGTGAAAATACCCTCTAGGGGCTGAAGGGATGACAGCATGGAAACAGTCTCCCAACTGAAAAATATATGTTGAATATGTCTGCAACTTCATGCAGTCTTAGAAAAAATACCTTATTCTGAAGTGTGTAATTTGTGGAATAAACGATGTCTCTATCTAGATGATAGACTGCATTTTAAAGACAATCTCATGATCAACACAGGGAGCACACTGTAGTTGTACTGTCTCCCAAGAGGGACAATATGACTTCTGGAATCTTCCCAGTTTTGCAGTTTCTGAGAGAGGGTGTGGACTGCTTCCACTTGATATTTATATCAGTGCAGGCTTTAGATCAGTGGGTTATAGCACCATTTATATTATCTGAAAAATCCCAGCCAGCACTGATCAGATGCTTTTTATGTTTTCTTTCCTAGTATTTTTGATGCAGGTAGTGAAAGTACCAGTACTACATAAGAGGAGAAAAAAACCAAAGTGAAAAGAAATTATGAGCCTGCTCCTTTTACCACTAGCACACAGAGTGGGAAAATAAGTTAGCTGACTACAGCCCTGAGAAATGTGGAAAATGTGGAGGACAACTGGCCTGCAAAAAATTCTACAGTAAATGCAAGGCAACGCTTACTACCATAAGCTTGTAGGCCAAATTCAGCATGTCAGTGGTCAGTAGAAATTTACTACACAACTCTTTGCAGTACTCCTAGACCATCAGACATATTAGTCATCAGGTGAACAGGTAGCAGTTTCATTTAACTTCTGGATGTAAGATATAGTAAATATCGATAGAAGATGGAAAAGTCAAAAAAAAAAAATTAAAAAGAAAGAACACTGGTGGAGATGCATCACATGGATGAAGCCACTGTATAAAACAAATTGACAGCAGCTCTTTGGAATTTTGGAGAGTTTGAAGAAAGTCCAGACTTAGAAAAAGGCTGAGACACAGCTAAACAGAGCACTCAAAGCTAACTAAAAAATATTACAAAACCCAGGCTTCTTTAAAAAAATAATAACCATTAAGTCTGTCATCTTTAAAGGGACATAAGGAGCTTCAAAGCCCTCATTCACAACAGCAGGAAGCAAGCCTATTTGTCATGGCCCAACCAACCACTGCATCATAGCAAGCAATAAAGGCAATTCTCAAAGACAAGTGAGTGCTGCTGGGTTAACACAGCATTTGTTTAGAAAATGGGTTATCAACCCTGAATAGCATCCCTGCAAATCTTTGTGAAAAAGTTTAGTAAGGTGCAGACAAGTCACATAAACACTTTTCTACAATTTTAATGAGTTAAAGAAAAGTCTGACTTAATAATAGTTCATAACTACTCAGGCTGTTTTTTTCTCATGTTCTTGAGTACGATGGATGTAAATTTGTATTTATACATGCCTCTATATTTATGAATCTCTATACAAAGCAGTATAATTCCAATAATTGGGCTGATCTTTTCAGCAGCATGCAATCCAAATGGGTTTTAATATCTTACATTTCATTTCTGCTTACAGAGATTTCTACTTTAAAGAGATTAGTAATTGGTTTAAAGAAGCATTTTTCCTCTATTTACAATTATAGTCGATATGATTTAAATTTTCAATGTTGCAAATGTTTATTTATGTATTTCAAAATAACTTGGAAGCAGTTCTCACATCTCATCACAGCTCCTAATCATCTGCACAGAGGAGAAAGAAGTAGTAAAATTCACTCTTTTCACTCCAGCCCATGCTGCAGGAGCTGCAGAGTAAATAACAAAAGTAGAAGGCTGAGATCATGCACAGAAAAGTGCAATGAAGCACAGCTACTGAAAGAACATGGATGGCTTATCTCACTGCAGCTGGAATGGAAGTGTCCTGCCAGCCCCCCAGGTGATGCTCCCAGCCTGCTGTCATTGCCTTGATGGAGGCAGCAGTGGGGGGATTTGAGGAGAACAAGCAGACAAAGAAGCACATGGTCTCAGCTGGTTCACAGCTCAGAATTTTGCAAAGAGAGGTCTTTCAGATCCTGTTCCTGAGCAGAGTCAGTCACTTAGACCAAAGTGCCACTACAGGCATTACAAGATAACGGTTCTAAAAATGGTACTCGATTTCCTTCAGAGAAGAGACTAGACCAGCCTGGAGCCCCCACCACACTGAGCAAAAGGTGACTGCAATGAAGCAGGGATTCTAAGAAATGATTTTTTTGTACTCTGGTTTTGAAGCCATCCACCACAGTCTGGCATTCAGAGCAACCTGTAGAATTGAAATCACCATTCTGTTTCAGACAATGTGATCATCTGATTCATCCTTCCTATTTACAAATAAGTTTAAAGGTAGCAGCCACATTGTGACCAGTAGGACTAGAAACTCTAGAATTACTCTAGACTGACTCTAATGACGTCAGCACGTGATCTTTAGGAAATTTTGGCTAAGTCTTTTGTCCTTCTGTTTTTTCTCTACTGTGGTAATGCTCTAGGTTTTAGATCTAAAAAATAATTGCATTTTTAAGGTTAATAATTTTATTGTCTTTCCAATTTAAGTATCTGAAATATAATACACTGTATTTTTCTTTCTCAAGGCTGAATATACATTTGGTACTTTAGACAGGGGGACAACACAGTTAAAAGGAGATGCAAGCTCATTGTTTTCCTTACTATTATTTGAGGGCATTCATTATAAAGGTATGTCACATTAATGAACAGTGTGGCTCATGCCACCTGCATAGAAACATTATCAGCAACAGCAGCCCTGCAGGTCTCAAAATTTCTCGTCACTTTGGAATGTAGAATCAAATTAGCAAAGCTGTGCTCAAAGGATGAGATTCTGTAAGCTTTTAAACATCTCAGACAGAAATTCGATTAAGATTAATTCAAGCCAAGCAAACAATTTTAGAGGCGTTGGAAGCAATTTCCTTTCACATCATGGTTGTGTGCTGCTGACATGAATGCCTGGAGAAAAATGTGCTAAGTTACCAGAAACAAGATCTTACCATGGAGCAGTAACTATGTATGTCCTTGTAAGTTTAGCTTTAAAATATTAATACTAAGGTAACAAAACTTGTAAAGAAACATGCAAGTTATTCTTCATAAATCATAAATAAATTGACTCTAGGGACAGGGCATTTCAAATACCACAATCACATTTTCAAGCTGGTTTGTGTCATCAGCTTCTAAAGGTGAGTCTCTTCAAAAGAATTTGCTGGATGAATAAGATTTAATCTCATGCCATTTTAGAAAAATGATAGCAGTGCTCATCAAATTATTAGCGCACTGGTAAAGCATTTTGAATTTAAATCCCTCACCACTTCCATTTATTTTATGATGTTGAAAAGGTTATCCTTCAAAAATTGTCAACCAATTCATGTAAAAGATTTAATGTTTTAAGGATAGATAAGACGAAAACATGTCATTATATCTTTGAAAGAAGATTGATTCTAACAATGGTAAAATTATCCTTTTTTGGAAGACAGAAAAAGAATACATGGTTTTCACTTCAGTCTCAATTCAACACAGGCAGCCTAAAGCTGTGTAATTATTTCCAAGACATTAAAAATTTCAAGGAAAAAGAGACAAATTTTTTTTCCTATTAAAATTATCTTGTGACTTTAAACCTAGAAATGCTTTTTAGCCATTTTCATTTTGTACACACACACACCCATCTCTTTGGGTTTTGTTTGGTTTTGGGTTTTTTTCAATAGAGAGGCAGAGTCCCACATGTTTAACTTAAAGGTACTGACAAGTTGTTCCATTTTCTTAGTCACCATTCAAAGAGTTTTTAAAAGTAGTGGGCGGAACAAAATAAAGGATGATTAATAAAAACCCAGCCTAACAGCCTGACAGTCATTCCCATATAGACATAAGAGACTTCTTATGCAAAATGGAACTTTCAAGCAAGGATAAGTGACCATGAAAAGAGGAAATATATTGTTAGGAAGTAGATATACAAAACCGAAAGACTGGAATTAATAACAAATATGTACAAAATTCTAAGAAAATTGTGGGGTTGAAACGCCTATTAGTAGTCTACAAGTTGGTTTGCATCTATCCTTGTGTAAGGATTAGCAACCATATGAAACAGAGAAAGGTTCTCTTTCACCTTCATACTGAAAGCATCCAAACAATATTTTCTAAGTGGCTACACAGACAAGTAACATAAGCTAAGTACAAACTTCAGGGACAAGGTGGATCTTGAAGATTATTTGCTCCAGTTTGCAATGGTTGAAGAATTTAAAAACAATTTCTTAGCAAACTCAAAAAACTTACCATGTTTAACACAAGCAAAGGGTTTTTACAGAGTGATGATTTCTCCTTTCTGGATTGGGAGATCACACTCAGCTTTCCATTTCTTTGATCAGAGTCTGCCAAACTGTGAGCAGTGGATTAATTTTGTCCTTAAATGATTCTGCTGACAATATTTTTAATTAGACAAGATCTCTGTAGTGTTGAAATACCATTCAAACCATCTTTCTTATTCCTTAGATCTTGTGCTAAGTTTTAGCCCTCACCACTCTTAATACCAATCCACACAGCCCTTTACTAGCACTACCAGAAAAAAAAGTCGTGGTACAAGAACTCTAACTGGACAACATACCTTTACTTAAGATTTATAATTGTGGAAGAAACAAACTGGTCACCTCCTTTCCAATTTACTGTTTCTCAAAATGAAAAACAAGCTTTTGAAACATTCTAAATCTGATAATTCTCATTGGTAGAAGGCAGGAGATCAGCATTCTATTATGGTTTGATGGAAAAGATATAATGAGCTGACTGTATCAAAAAGAGGAGTGTTGGCTTCTTCATGCTGCTAGTTCTGAGGGAGATGGTCATAAGAGTCCAAAATTCTGCCATCTAGCTCCAAATATGTAGAATCATAGAAGCACAGAATCATTTAGGTTGGAAAAGGCCTCTAATCATGGATCCAGCTGCTAACCCAACACTGCCAACTCCAACATTCAACACTAAACCATTGCTTTAAGTGTCACATCTACATGTATTTTAAATATAATCCCCTCCAGGGATGGTGACTCAACCATTTCCCTGGGCAAACTGTTCAAAAGTTTGACAATCCTTTTGGTGAAGAAATCTTTTCTAATATCCAATCTAAATCTCCCCTGGCACAACTTGAGGCCATTTCCTCTTGTCCTATCGCTGGTTAATTGGGATAAGAAAGTGTTTCCCACCTCACTACAACCTCCTCTCAGGTAGTTGTAGAGGGCAAAAGGATGTTTCCTGAGCCTCCTTTTTGCCAGGTTAAACACACCCAACTCCTTCAACTGCTCCAGACCCTTCATCATTTTTGTTGTTTTTGATTTGACAAAGGAGCTGTATTAAAAAAAAGTAAATGTCTAATCATGCTGTAGTCATAATTTCCCAAAGACTGTCAATGCTAGCTAAAAATCAGCCCAGTGCTTTACAATTTAATTTTAGTGATAAATTTTTCCCATTACTATGCATTGTCTACAATCCTTTGTCAGCATCTAGGAAATCAAATGCATTTTGAATTACCAGACTTAACTGACAAATGTTCAAATGGCAGCCTCATTCTTGGTGACATGTGTAATTCAGATCCAATACTATTCTTGCAATTAATGCTTTTTTCAACCATGGGCACAGAGCAATTTAGTTTTCAAAATACAGAAGTCGATTAGTTCAAATTATGAGGTTTAAAATAAGAATAAGTAGATAAAATGAAATGGTTTTGTGCTATACTGTACTAAATTACTGAATGAGTCCTCCTGGCTTCTATGGCATTATGACAAGACTGTAGACAAAATGACCCCAAGCAGAAAACAGTGTTTAGACAGAGGCTGGAAGATCAGATTCACACACACAAAAAATCGAACAGCTTCCTTCTATCAGGAGAGAAAGATTGAGAAGATGAGAGTAACAAGCCTTGGATGTGAACATAGATGAAGAAAGAGAAGGACATGAGTTATTGATTCATTTGAAAGACAAGTTCAGGCAGTGGCCAAAATGGGCAATGTTACATACTGGTGATCAACAAATTGACGGGCACAAGGAAAGCAGCAGAGTGATTGAGTACCAGGAGAAATTCAGAGTTAAAAATAACATGAATGAGTCAATTTATTGTTTCTGTTCCCTTGAATTCTCTTCCATCTTTCTTTGATAAATGCTATTGGATAAATTGGGTTGAACCCAATTTCCTTCCTAATTTATGGGGTTTTTTTTTCAGTATCCTTCAGTTCCACAATATTTTGTCTTCTTAAGAAGTGCTAGAAGTGGTTGCCAGCTCCACCTGTTCCAGGCTCTCTCCTATGAGGTTTTTTTCTTTCATTTCTACAGAGTGAAGTAAAACAATGGAGAAAAATATAAGCAGGAGAAACAGGAAATAGAAGTAAAACCATTAAGTACACAGTCTTAAGAAAGAATGATATCCCTCCTCAAACACTTGAAGGTTGTGAATACCTAACAATGAAATCCTATGGTGAGAGAAATAGTATTCCTGAGTAAGCTCTGATAACTTATTGTGGTAATACTGATCAGTACCATAGGAAATACATTTGCTTTATACTAAGGAGAACAAGCAAAGTGTAAAAGAAAGTAAGTAGAGGATTTCCTGATTCCAAATTTCTATGTGTACCCTTTCTTAAATTCTCTACATTTCCTTGTGTGAAAGCTATTCCATCATTTTGGTCACCCTGCCTGTCTCTCTCAGAATCTTCCAGGTCTACTAGGTTGCTTTTGAAATAGGAGCAGAAAAGTCACATAATTACCAAGCTAAAAACTAGATGTAGAATCTGGCATTTCTATCTTCTTTGTTTTGTTCCCTACTTCTCCATTGGCCTGACATATTCATGGACCTACCATAATCCCCAGTTCTTCTGTGTAGCAATGGCCTGTTCAGAGCCCATTATTTTGAAAGTGATATTAGGACTTTTCACTTTCTTGCATGATTTTACATTTATCTGGGTTGGATTTCATCATTTTGCTTTTCAGTCTTGTGTCTTGCTATATTCTTCCGAAATTTCTTAATCAATCACCTTCTTTCTTTGATACTCTGAAAAACCAGTAAACCAAAAAAGCCAACAAAATCTTTTCATAAAGCAATTTGTGAGCACTTTTGAAGAGCACTGGTCCAAACACAAATTTTTGAAGAATTCTGCTGGTGTCCTGCCTTTACTGTTAAAATATTTCATGTGAAATAATTTCAGTAATTTCTACCCAGCAGGTGAATTTTCAGATGGATACAGACTGAAGCCCAAGCTAAAACAAATGTAAGAATATAAATTTTAAAGTCACCGTATCTCTGTAACTTGAGCCAGCTTTCCCATAAATTCTGATTCTCACCTGTACTTTCATTCTTATTTTCAACAGAAAACACAGACAGGCTCAGTAAAACTTATTTAAATACATATCTTATGGAAAGAGGAAAAGACAGAATGCTGTACTGACTTGGCATCTTCAGACCAAGATGGAGAAAATGTTACAGAGACAAGTCCTTGACTAAAATTTATTCACAGAACAAGACCAGATGCTCTTAAACCTCATCTACTCTATAGCATAATATATTGTGTAGTGTATCATCAAATGTATTGAGAACAGCATAAAAAAGGCAAAAAAAAAATGGGGAAACTTTTTTGTTTGTAATATACCACATTAAACTTTGGGAATCATGAGATGTCATAACAGTGCTTTGTAAGAAAGTAAAGATATAAAAATAGATTAGACTGTCTCGACCTATTTCCTTTCAGTAAAAGTGTCTAGGACCAGAAGCAGCCCTATAACCTTAAATTAACTTGCATGATTTGGAAATTAAGGATTCAAAATTAGGTAGTCATTCAAATATATACACATGTTTATTTCAATATGAAGATCCTCTCTAAGGAGTCTATTTTGCATAAATTTCAGACTTGATGTAAATATAAAACTTAAAAAATTAAGTATTATTTTCTAGTTTCATTTTTCCAAGCTCTTCATATAGACTCAGTGGTGTGGAAAAGTGACTAATACAAGATTTTGATGTGTCTTTGCCTGTCAGAACAACAGAACAGCTCCATGCGTGGAATAGCTGAGATTGTTGATTGAAACCGAGACGCAGTCATCTACGCGAAAAATGGTCTGTAATATGTGGCAGAAATCTGTTTCTATTTGGAAACATGATGAGAAATCAACATGAACATCACTTTTCTAATCATGCAAAATTGCCAGGTTGATTTTCAAGACATTATCCCTGTAATCAGATAAAAACTTGCCAACGCCAAATTGTTCCCACTTGTAGTCCCTTGATCATAGCATGTCTAGACTATTCTAACAATACATTCTGTTTAGAATAAATGCTCGTACTATCTGCACTGTAAATAGGAAAAAATGGCTTTAGAACACTAGCCTTCACAAGCTTTGACTGACTGACTGTATTCCTCCAAGAACTTGGCTTTGCTATGAACACAGGGAAGCATTCCTCTGAAGTCACTTTATTTACTCATTTGTATTTGAGGCACAGACTTCACTCACCACTGAGATAAGTAGTTTCTACTTTAATACAGGAAAAAATGCTCTCCAGCATAAAATGTTTCAGACAAATACACAAAGAGGATGGCTTCATGTATCTTGAACTTGAAAATAAAATCGCCCAATTGCTCACGTTCCTGAATTTTTTTGTTAAACAATGCCACACACCAGTAGATTCTAATCCTAGCTTGGGTAAACCAAGTATTTCTTCAGCGGGCCTGCGTAAATTGTTTGTTTTTATGTGAAAAACGACAAAAGAGATAAAAGAAAAGATCTTGGAAAGATCAGGTTTGTTTACAAATCATATTTGACACTGTCAGTGAATATATTACTAATTACTGGGGGAAAAAAGCAAAGCAAAAACATCACAAGAAAACCAATTCCCATTTTACTCCTGCTTCAGAGGCAGGAAAGAATAGCTATTTAATACACACAATTAAATTTTAGCCCTGTGTAAGCATCAACTTCTCTATCCATATTGGCTTTCATTGTAGTAACTACTCTGAATAATAGAGATAACAGGGGTCATTGAGTACACGAACAAAAATATAAATGCATCTTTCTTCTAAATAGATAAAATAGGATACAAATTGTATTAAATTATAAATAAATGTTTAAAAGTAGTTTTAAGAAGACAAGTATATTTTTATATATTGCAGACTTACCCTATCAACTGCTTATCTCAGTTACAAAAACAAGCTAGAGATGGTGGTAGTGGTGGTAACTGGTGATCAGGTAGCAAAGAGAGACTGGCCTGAGGAGCAAACTGGAAATGGTTTGACGTACTTTTTGTTCTGCCTTTGGCCAGCCAGAAAGAGATTGGTTTTGGCTAACATGCCATTCTTATCTCAGCCTCTTTACCCAGGTACAAATAGTCTCTTATCCCTGGCCTTTAGTATTTTCCAGGTCTATTTAGTACTATGAACTTCCTCCTGTAGATGTGTTCTAGGAACCATACTTGCTAGGCCTCTCTGGCTGTGGCCAATGAACTAATAACCCAATCTTGCAGTAAATAAGCAGTTTCCCTACCACATCAAAGTAGCAGAAGCCCTAAAGCATATGTCAGAACTGTTCTTGCTTGCTTTCTTTATAACAGTCTGTAAACACAGATAAATTAAAAAAGAAAATGTGTAGGTGAGAAAAATAAATAGTGAATTGCAGAGATCATGAAATGGAGACATGTAAGAATTCCATTCTGCAGATCAAAGCTTACTCCTATCGTTTGTTCTTTACAAGTCAGAAATAAAAGTCTAACTTTCAACTTTATTTTGAGCATAACCTAAAATTAGATGACAACGGATTTCTGTCATTAGAAATGAAACCTCATGAAAGCAAGAGGTCCTCCAGCGGTTAGGATGCTCAAATGTGGTTCTGAATTCAAATATGTTTTAACCCATTAGATATTAGGTTGATGGGGGAGTGTGAAGTATTATAATACTTACATTGCCAGCCTTACTGCTGTAACTTTTTTAGAAGAGCCACAGGATTATACAGAAAAAAGTAAAGAATCGTATTTTGCAGATAATTTAATATACTGTGGTACAGAATTATATACTATACACAGAATATTCAATGATAGGCAGAATATGAAATATTCTGTGTAGCTATATTCTTACACGTAGAGACACAACCACAACTCTTTAGGATTATCCTGCTTGTGTTAAGCTTAGAATATGGAACACTAAAAAAATATGTTAGAGGCTCTTGTGAAACACTTACAAAAACTGTAACGTGTGAAAATCTCTAGCCACATACAAACCACAAATATGTTACTGAAAATTGCAGCATTTGTCTTTCCAGCTTTCATTATCAAAGCTGTGATTTTCTCAGCATGTTCACTGGCAAACTGCACTGCTTTGAAACTAATAAAGTCAGTAACACTCTGCTATCCCTGGCATTACAGGAAGAATACTAAAAATACTAACAATGAGTAAACTCAGACACATCAGTCCATGAACAAGGGGTTTCTGCCATTATATTTGCCATTTCTAGGGAGAAGGCTTAATCTTTAGTCATTATGAACAATATAGATTTTATATCTGCAAATTTCAAAAAATAAAATATGCCTTATAAAACAGTTGTTTAGAAATGTTCCCATATACTTCAGCCAATGGGAAAAGTATTCACAGATTTTTAATATGAAATATTTACCAAGAATATAGAATTTGTCACATCTTGAGATGATTAATAGTTTTCACTATACCACAAGTCAATTTATAGCTATACATCTAACTGCAAAGGAGATTATTTCTAAATACACCTCACATATAATATTTCCAAATATTTAGAGTACCTGCTGATATAATTTTTGTGTGTTTTTACTTTTAGAATAAAATTTCTTTTTATGAATAAAGCATTGTTTGAGTATTAAAGTTACAGACAAATACAGTATAATATTTATTATTGCCCAAGCATTTCAGAAATGAACATGCATAAATCATGTTATACAACTCCCAAGAAACAACAAGTCCCTCCTAGCTGCTCTTGAAAAGAAAAATAATGTGTGTATGCCATATTAAATATTCTCTACAAAAATGGATTTCTCTTCCCTCATAAAGCAGTACTTTTATTAGTACCAGGACATGCAAGTTGTACCAGTGCACATATTAAGTAGTTCATCCAGCCTCTGTAAAATCCAGCTTGATCTCCAAACAGGAAAGACAATTGGACTAAAATTGGATTTAAATATTTACAAGAAAATATTTAAACATTTCCAGAAGTTGACAAACTCTATTACTTAAATTAGTGTTTTGTGCAAACTTACCTATCGCATTTTCTTTAATCTGACAAATGAACTTTATCATGTTTCCCAATATAGTGTTCTAGTGCTCAAATTAATTCCAATAGAATTATAATTTTTATTCTAATATAATATCTATAGTGGATTAGAGAAAAATGACTAAAGAAATTGATCCATTAGACCATAAATCTTTGTTGAAACCTTTGTTGAATTTCTGTATAAACACCTACAGAAACATTCCCTGAAATATTTTTGAAACTAGAACATTCTAGGCAAATGTGTACGAGTGGCTGAGTGAGCTGATGAGGGGTTTTCTATACAGAACTAAATTCACTCAGAGTTATAATTGGAGAGTTCATCTCCTTATCCACCTGAAGTGATCACAGGCAGCTCTGTTATGTTTGGAAGCTTCCAGCGGAATGAGTGTTTTAGCCAAATAGCTGTAGTTTGCCACCGTTACCACACGCCTTGCCCTCAGCCTCGCAGAGGGTCAGCCCTTCTGGGAGCACTCAGAGTTGGAGTGAGCGTTCACCTCAACACACTGACAATGCTTTAAACAACACTCCTGTCCCCTCCCCTCACTCTGGCCTCAGCAGAATCTCTTCAGCCTGACACAACACCACAGCATTGATAGCTGTGACCTTTCATGCTGTGCATATATTCTCAAGCATGAATACAAATGTCATTGCTACACCAATATACATCACCTTTAGAACTACCGTTGTTTGTAAGCCTTCAACCCACCAGATTTGCCTGAGGTTTGTGCTCTTCATAAGAGCATAATGCACTACACTGGCCCAGCTGTACTCGTGATTGCAACAATATCATTGTAAACTGGTTAGTTAAACAGAAAACCTAAACATCCTCCCTTCTCTTCATTAAGCAAAATACAGATAAAAGAATGAATTCTGATAAGAATAAAGTGATGTATACTCTAAAGCAGAAATTTCAAATTATGTTTGGTAGAGTGACTCATCGGCCTCTAAACGAGAAAGGCTCTCTAAATATTTCTAGAGTCTTAAACTGAGGAACAGATGAAAAGAGAGCCCTTGGTTCTTTTAAGTTGTGAAAGCCAACATTAAATGTCTCCTAACGCACGTGTATTTTAATAAAATCACTTCATTTGTGTTAAAAAGTCTTAATAAAAAGAAAGCAATGTTTCTAATAACCCAGCATATCTAAAAAAGCAGAATACACCAAACTATAATATTTCTAGCTAAAATATTCCAAATCTAAACACAAACTAAGTCTAAAATACAAATTTTTTCAACGCAGATTATTCAAATGCAATGAGGGATGTTATTATGTCCTCTTTGTTCTTTTTTGTGACAATTTTATTGATGTTTTATTCAATCTGCATTTATAAATAAGGGTTATGATTCTTTTAAATAGTATTATTTGACTAATAGTTTTACATTGTCATGATAAGAAATAGTTATTATTCTTTGTTATAGAAGAATTACAATGTATTTCTCATTAGCATTATAATTCTCCTTAAAAAGGAACCTTACAATGGAAATTAACCTGTGAAAATATAGACAAGGACAATCTTCAAGACTACGCATCTACACAGACTTCTCTACATCTAATTTTTTCTTTGAAAAAAACAACAATGGCTTAATAATAATGGCAAAAAAATAAAAGAAAAACATAGTATCTAAGTAGATGCAGAAAAACCATCTTCTCCAAGCATCCTAACAACTCAAGCCATAACATTTCTAGAATTCTAAAAGAAAGCAGATCTTTTACATTCATGTTTCTGATCTAGTTGGAGTTTCATGAGCTAGATGTGAAGCAAAGTGCTGAAAGTTTAAAGTATCAATATGTCAACAAGAAAAATAAAAAAAGCTAAATGAAATAGGTGTTATTACTAATGTATTTGTTTAATCTTTTAGACTCATAACAGTGGAATACTGTAATTATTTATCTTTTTTTATTATTCCAATTTCTGCTGAAGTTATCTTCACTGTAGGAATTGCTTCATACCCAGTTTTGCAGATTTCTATGCATCTTTTTCTGAGTATTTATGTTAACCTTCTTCCTTTATTGCAATTACAGACATTGCCAAAATGTGTCCATTTACATGGCAAAAATCAAAATACTCATCACATAGTCTCTATTCTACTCTAAAGCCTAGTATTTTTCACACACCAAATTTCAAACAGTGGTGTGTGAGCCAGACCTGTCTGCAGAAGGCAGGAAAACAACTGTATGACTGAAACCATTTGCCAAAAACAGGCCAAGTACTGTCAGCTTGCCAAATTCATTGTTTTTGTGTAACCTGAATGCTTCAACAGAAGTCTGTGGGGAAATCTGAAGCCAGTCTCAACTGTAAAAAGAAATTACCATCTATTTTGTAATTTGTTTCCTGCATACAACTTCAACTACAAAAGAAGCGTACTGCAATCATAACTCTAATTTAATTTCCTTTCTATTTACGTGGGAGCAAAACCAACCCTTTCAACACTCTTCTCTGTACAATATGACTCCACAGATCCCAACTGTGAAGGGCTCCAACCCCCCTCTCCAGGGAGTTGTTAAGTATCATTTCCATGAGGAGAGAATATTTCTTAATTTCTTCTGTTGGTTCATATTCAGTGGTGATATTCAGCTCTTCTGCAAAGATTATGCTCTCCCATATGGTCAGAAATATGTTTCAGAACACCTAGAACTAAAACTTTCATTTGCATACTTCAAAAAGGAGGAAAAAAAAAAGAAGTCAGTACTCCTAAAGGTATAAAACTTTTTTCAGACTAGTGCTTGTATAGGTTATGGCCAGGAAATCAGACATCTGTACTATCCTAAAAGTCTTCTTCATCTGATTTTCCAGAATTACTTTAAATCAGTTTTTCAAATGAAACTTTGTCCAGAAAATAATACCTTTATCAGTTCAAACTGGTATGACATGATTCTTTGTCACATTTTCAGTAAAAATAACTGAGTTTACATCTTCTCTCTGCTACCTCTAATTTACCAATGATTCATTTTTCCTTTCCAATCATGGAAGAACTCTTAAAAAGTTCTGCGTGGGTTTTGTTTTTTAATAGACTATATTGCTTTATACTGAATTTTCTTTATCTGCACAACAGTGATAACAACGTACTCAAGTGTTACTTACTAACTAAGAAGCTTTCAAGGCAACCAAGTTCTGCTGGCCATGGGTGTTGCTGATTCTACCGCTCTTGGTAAGGGGAGGAACTTCAGGCCTATCCTACAAACAAATATCAGGACTCCCAATTTAGAGAACCAGCAACAGCTGGAAATAGTAATTATGAAGCAAGCAAGCTGAGTTTTCCATTATAAACTGTTTCGTTCTCATGGTTAACCAGCACTAGCAAAGAAGTAAATACATGTAAGAATGAATTCTTGCCTCTCTTTAACAGAATGAGAAAACACCCACTGAATTCATTGAAGTTGACATTTGACACCCAGGACATGATTAGACACTGACGACCAAGAAATCAAAGTAGTGTTAAGTTATACAAGATAAATGTACAATGCACCTTAAAAGATACCCAAAGCCCATGTTTTAACCTGTCCAATCATCTCAGCTATGCTAAATGAAACCATCAACATAATTTTTACCACCAAAACATAGGTTTTTTTCTCCTACCTTACTTTGACCATCAGGTTTCCCACATGCTAATTTTCTATTTCCCTATACCATACATATTCCAAACTATTTTTTCTGCTCTTTATTATGTTTTACATGTTTCAGACGTGGATTTTTTTACAGAATAGTATGTATAAGTACACACAAGTAACAAAGTCCCACAATTATCTACAGTTCTGAATTGCAAAACCTGTCTTTTTCTTCACATGTGAACTCTTCACACATAAGACTCATCAAAACTGATTGATCTCAGCTCTGTTTACACAATTAACTCTTGATACCCAAATAGAAGATCAAGTATAACTCCAAGCAGTAATATGAGGGAGAAGGAAACAACTCTTCCCTGAGCAGAAGAAAAGTTACTTGGGTGAAGAATGAATAAATAATTTCTTGATAAGGTCCCAATTGTCTTGAATTTCAAGAGCTTTTTTACACAATTTTTCAAAACATTTTTAATTTATTTTCAGAGTTCTTTATCCAACACCTCTGCAAATAAATTTTTTCATAAAGGAAACAGAAGAGACAACGTATTACAAATGCCTTAAAATAAATGAAAACATTTTCATTAAAAAATTAAAAATCTGCATTAAAAGTCAGACCTAAGTAAGTTCTACATCATTGTGTGTCACCACAAGCAGTTCCTTAAGTCATTTGTCGGGTGCAACTGGCAATTCACATCTCTTCTGTAATTATATGCCAAATAAATATTTCATGGCACAATAATTATGCAAACCCTATTTGTCTGATAGAGGCTGCCATGTATATAAGTACAATTTCCTGCTCTCTGTAGGGTAATTTGAACAACCCAGCATGCCTCTATCAGCATAGGAAATACATACATTTTGTATGTATCCATGATATAATTCAGAAATTACAAATTTAAATTATCGCATCCTTTTCTAGTCAGGCTTCAGAACAAAGCAGAAATCCATGCCATTATTTTATATAAATGTACGCTCTGTCAAACACTGCTCTTGAAAGTATATATTTGAATATTGTACAAGTTTTGCAGTTGGTACATCACACGTGAAGTAAATGAATTCCCATGGAAGGACTTCATTATTCTCTTAATTTCTACTGGGAGTCACAGAGGTGCCCTTTTCTTTGTCTTTCACAAACAATTAACCTTTTGCGAAGTATGCAATTGGCTGAGAGGAATCCTAAGTGGCTCAGAAAATAATTTACAGCAGAAACTGTACAAAGTTAATTAGTATTAGTCTAAGAAGGTTATTCATATATTATCAACCTGAGAAAATGGTCATCATGACCCTCACAGAACTTTAAGCAACAGCTGAGTCTTCTCATCATCAGCCGCAGAACATAAACGCTAATCAGGCTCTAGTATAGACACAGGTCTTTTAACCATGGCCCTTTTACATCCTAAATGTTAAAACTTCAGAAAGTACAGGTAAATACAAGCATGTAAAGTAGATAACTCTATGCTATTACTCACTTCTTACGTTAAACAAAATAGGAACAAACAACCAAAACCAGAAGTACTCTCTTTTCATTTTACCTGAGAACATTTTTCCTTTTTCTCATTTTTGGAGATCTGTTCGTTCGGTTTTTACAAATGGTTTCTGCCTAAAGTTTAAGCACATTTAGAATTAATTATAAGCATGATTACTTCTAAAGACAGAATCAAGGCATAGAGAACACAGTCTCAATTTTAATTTTGATGAACCAGAAAGGGAGCTCTCAGTGTGGTTATACTACTTGAAGTGCACATTATTTGATTTCCAAATATCTGCACTGCTTGCCATGGAAAGGTCGCCATGTATGTGAGAGACTGGAGTGTTATGGGTTAGTGACTCAAAACATTCCCCAGTTGTGAAGGTACCAGAGGGCTTTATTGGAGATGGGTTTGGAGATGGAGGAGTTGAGCTTTTGGGTATTTGTATTAACAGTAGTCCACACTTCCTTGAGGCACCTATGGCAAGTGTGTCCATCAGCAGCCAGTCTATCATATGGAATCCCTTTCTACCATTGTATGCCTTAGGTACTCAGTTAAATTTAACTGGCAGTCTCACGAAGTTGACTTACATTCCCTGTTTGGAGGCATGCTTGTGTAAGTTGCTGGCTAATTAAAGGTCACTCAGAAATCCTAAAATGCAGTTACAATGGCCAACAACCTTGCTGGGCTCCACCCAGACCACAGTGCTCCCACATGGGTATTTAATGGGAGCTCTGTTTCGTTGGCTCCTGCTCATGGGGACAGTTTTGCTGCTGAGTACAGACAGCAGATGGTCTCCAAAGAAGAGCCACGGCCAGGCCAGGTCCTGACAGGGATCCGGTCGTGGCCATGTCAACACCACCCACACTGCTGAATGTTGTAAAGGCACTAGCTTTGCCCTGGTACTGCAGGGCAGGAAGGACAGTACTAAAATCCTTGTTTCTAAAGGCAGGGAGGCGTGGGGGAAGAAATAAAGTACCTCCTGCATAGATTGCTTCTGTCCTGGCATGCGGGCACGTGTGGCAGCAGAGTGTGAGGCAGCCCCTGGAGCACAGCGAGCCATTTCTTCATGGTTCCGAAGACCAGGGGCCAATCCAGCCTCCCTCACTGCTCAGCCAGCAGTGCCTGCCACTGCCATGGGGCCAGCACAGCCCACGGAGACATGGCCTCACCACGGGTCTGTCCGGGAACCTGCCAGCAGAGTAAGCTCAGGGACTGGTTTTAGCTGGTGTAAGGCTTCAGATAAGGAAGGCATGCAAACAGGGTAGTTATGAAACACTGGGTCAGTGGCACCAAGGGTACAAGTCATCACCAGAGTCTAACAGCTACAGTGGTTACCTGACTGAACACACTTTTGACCTTGAAATAGTGGTTTATTCAGAAAAGGTCTCCAGTCCACTCTGGAGGTCAGTGGGTATGAACCAAATATCTCTGTTTGACTTTATAATCCATCAGTCTGCAAAGTCTAGTTAAATTTTAGCATGTGAAGAAGTGAATTGGGTAGCTGGTCAAAAGAGTTCCACTTTGCAGATGACTTACAGTTATCTTGTGAAAAAGTTCTCATTGCTGATCAGAGAGACTTTTAGATTCTTCCTGCAACTCACTTCATATCTCAAAACCATATTACATCTTAAACAACATCTACTATAAACATTGTCAAGCTGAGTCAGTATCTCAGTGGTTGCTGGAAAGTAAAAAAGCCTGGTCCCTGATTAAAGAAAAAAAAAGATCTGCCATAGTAAATCATTGCTTTAGAGAAGAATTAATATCTTTTTAAAAACAATGAACTATCAGAGATTTTCCTTTTGATTCCCCTGACTTTTTAAAGATTAAGTATAATAAGGATTTTTTTTGTACTTCTCCCAGTTTTAAACTTAAGAGGAAAATGTGATTTTGAAAGTTAAGCTCAGATTCTAGTATAAAGAATTACATTCCACTAAAGTTCAAAAACCAAATTAATAGAAAAGACAGCAGAATAAAAATCCTTAAAAAATTTGAGAGAAGCACAGTAGATCAGCAGAATACAGAGCATATGAAAGAAGAATCGTGGTTTGGAAAGTTGGAAAAAGAAGATAAAATTAAAACTTACTTATACATTGGAGATATTTCCATCTGGAATAATTAGCTTTTTTCTTTCTTTTTCTTTCCTAGAAAACATCTCATTTGTTATTGACTTCTAGAAGAATATGAACATTGTAACAACAATTGTAAATGGTTCAACAATTTGATTCAGTATAGTGAAACACCAATATAGCAACCTGCTCTGAACTTGATAAAATTTGTTATTTTTCTGGTTTCAGAGAGTAGTTTCTTTTGTGAAGCTGAATATGTGAAAACGTGAAAAAGTGCTGGAATACCAATGGCAGAGGACTGGCCAATTGCAAAAGTTACATTCATAAGCAACAGGATGAACTAAGGAATATCTATTCAGATTTCAGAATAAATAATTCAGGGAACAGTTAACAGTCCACTGTAATTAGGCATAAGAAATCCCACTGATGAGGGTGGGTTTGGCTCTACTTCTACAGCTGTAATCCTACCATTTACAATCTGTGCTTGGGCCTCCAATCTCCTTGCATGTGTTGTGGCTCAGCTCTGTGAAAGATATGAGATTTTGCATATGTCCATACATTCTAAGAAGAAGTATCATCCATAGTTTATGGGGTTTATTGATTTATATAGATGCCAAGTTTGATACCTGCCTGTTTTGTCTGTTTGTCTGAGCAATACATCATTGCAGAGTATAGGTAACTGTGCTATTATCCATCTAGAAATTTTGTGGGGTTTTAAGCTTCCCTAAGTTTTCATGTTTGCTTTTAACACTCCATCAAACATTTATTTTACCTCTGAGCAAACATATGTTAAGCATAAATGTCTATTTTACATAGTAATACAAGAGAAAAGCATTATTTATTGATGGTAAAAAAAATCTCTTGAGGAAATAACTACATATTATTTCCTGGCAAAATCATGGTAGTGCTCTGTCTGGATTGCACTGCTAATACTCAGGAACTACTTGTGAAGTCAATACAAATATTTTTAAATATTTATTAAAATACTCAAGCACACTGCAGATTGCTTTGTTCCACCACATTCCATCTTTCAATCCATTCACATCCAGTTGAATCAGATGAAAGGAAGATATGTGGCAGGCTTTCTAAATTACATGTCAGAATGAGGGAAGAAGACATTAGAGAAAGAGTAGAAGACATGACAAGACATGACTGGGGAGTGTACTACAGTCTGTGGAAGAAGATTGAGGCCAAAATACTGAAGCAACAAACTGGATTAAATGTCTCTTAATGTCACAAAAACTCTGTCTCCTTATTTGCTTAAGTCAGGGGACAAAGACAACACAGAAGAGCTTTTTGAGATGAAGCCAACTAAAATATATTGGGAATCACAGAATCTAGAGCAAAAATGGAGATACTGCTAAATGGAGAAGATGTTAAAAGCAGTGTAAGAATGAAATTATCTTCTACTTAATTTTAGGCATGTTTCAAAACAGATTTCGTAATTAGTATTTTCTTTCATCAAGGCAAATGCATTCTTGTGCAATGTGGTTTATGTATCCATTTAGGGGACATCATGTGTAGCAAAATGTACATAAAGTAAATTACTGTAGAAAAGTTAGTGCAGAAACACTGGAAATGAAATGGAAGTGCAGATGGTACTAAGTACATCTTCAGACAGCCAACTCTGAAGAGAATCTATAGTTTTGCTAGAGTTTTGTAGAAGGAACTTGAAATTTCTACTTCAACTTGCCTAAGGAAACTTTCGTTAAAATAAACTTTATGCTGGGTTTTCAGTTCCCAATCAGAGTTTTCTATGGATTCATTAAAATCTGCTAGTTTTAAGATTCTAAAGTATTAACTAAATTAAGTAATGTAAAGACTACACTATTATTTAGGTTTTACTATTATTTGAAATCTGTAAACTCATAAATTTCCTATTTATGGCAACAAATTACAACTGATTTTTTTTCTTTTTTTTGGTAGCTCTTTCTTTTTTTCCTAGCTGTTTTAACATACAGGCATTTTATTACTCCCTAAGGCCCTAGGCACGTAACTTATTCCAGAAATGGAATGCATTGTAATATTTTTGAAAGTAGTATAAGCACCTGAATGACTAAGCAAAACAAAGATCCAAGGTTTCCATTCATAACAATGCACACATCTAGGAGCATCGTGCAAAAAGTTATACACAGCATATCAGGAGCCATTTAAGCAATTTCTTCCTGGCTCTTTTTTTGATGTAAGGCAGCTGCCAAGGAGGTCCCCATTCTCTGAAGTAGTGTAAAAGACCACGTTGGTCCAACTCCTTCAAAGAACTGGAGCATGAATACTTTGATGTTTGACAGTATTTGTACCTCTCTGCTATTCTCTTTCCATCCACCATTATCATGAGTTCATTGCCTCCCCTGAAATGTGAGAGAGTACATCCTTGTCTGTCTGCCAAGAAAAAGTCACTCTACAATGTATTCGAAGTGATTTATGAGCTGAAAGCAAAACAGAGGCACTGAATAACCAAACACAGATACATGCAGCGGTATCATTTAATCAATTACATTACCCACTTTCATGATACACTTGTGAATTATGTTCTTTTTGCACGTATAATTAGAAGGCAGAACAGATGGTGAAAGCTTAGTTTAAAGGCCTTAGATAAAGTTTTAAAATAACCATTGCCAAGTGATCATTCACTGTAACAGGATGTATTTTTCATTAAGCTATGTTTTTGTCATGGTCAAATACACTAGATGGTAATGAGACTGTAAAAACATTACTCTCCAGGGTCTTACTCTACCAGAGTTCATTGTAATGGAATGTGAACATGGAGTGGAAGGTTGGGGGTGGCTCTAAGGTACACTGTCATCTCTCATTTAAGTGTACTCTAAGGAATGATGTCTGAGCAATCAAGAGGATCATCTCTGAGAAGCCAGCACTACTTTGAGAGGAAGGAAAATTATATTCTAATACGTAAGTATCAATGCTTTAGGCATGTTCCAAGCTCACGTATGGACATTTATCAGAATGGAGCAAAGGAAAGTACTGAAAAAGAGAGAATTATGCCCAATTTATTAAAGACCCTTTGTAACTAAGGGCAGAGGATAACATCAACCTATCTTACTATAACCCTGTTCATAATTTTTTTCTCTGAGTGCTGTACAGCACAACCTACATTACATTGCATTCGTGCTCCCTGAAGGTCTTAGTATTTATATCAGAAAGCATTTTTAAGAGAGATTTGGTGGTAGTTTAAAATATAACAGCTCTTTCTCACTGGCTTCTTTTGAAAGCAAACGTGTTCTTCTGTATGCTTGTCTCCTTGTGTTTCTGTGGAGTCCACTCAAAGCAGATTAAAGAAAGATACATTTTTTCTAGGGAATAAGTAGGTCTAAGAATCCATGTAAAATAGCTGTAAAATAGGTATTTCCTCATGTGCAGAGTGTGTAGGACAGCTCCTGACTGCTTGACAGAGTCTAGCAGCAGCACAGAGGAGATAGTCTTCGCACAGCTTTTCCATTCCCACAGCACTGCAACACACTGCTGGACACAAAGATCTTGCTGGAGCAGGAAATTTAAAAAGGTAGTAAATTAGGCAGTGATTCAGCCACTGACTTGCTTCGAGGTCAGCCTGGTGATATACGACCTTGGAAAAGATGCAACCACACCCTTGGAAAGTTCAGCCATCATCGCAGATGCTGAGTATTTGATCAATGTGTTGGTCAAAGAGAAAGGTGGCACTGGATATGAAATGTGTTTATTTTCAGGGAAAATTATTAGCTACCAAGTCAAAAAATGTACAGATATTTTGTATGCTTACTTAAAGCCCTGCGGTACATCTGGAAAAAAATCATACTTTTTCCTTTCAAATCTATTTTAATGTCATACAAAACCATGAAAACAAACACAATGAGCTCGGGTGAATCTTCTTTTATAATAAAGCCCATTACACTGATAATAAAGCCCTTTGCACCGATTATAGAACTGAGAAAGCAGAACATTTGGAATCATATTTGCCAGTTTTTACTACTTATTGTACAAAACTAGGAAGGTTATTTTATTAGTTATTTAAACATTTACAAAGATATGTCTTCTTATATTTATACATTTGGCAATGATTTGCTTTTAGTGCTGTTTTGTACTGTAGCAAAGAAAAAGCAAGGAACAAAACAATCCAGGCAAAAATGAACAGATGCCGATCCTTTCATTTTGTTATCTTTAGGATTATATTGATGACACATACATTCATTTAAATGCGCCTCAGTATATCTAAGCACAGTAATATGAAAAGATCAATAAATATCAAGTCCTACTATTTATTTGTTTCACTGCAAGTACAACGTAGCGGTTGTTCATTAACAGCCCAGAAGCTTCATAGGTTATAATGAAGCAGGATCTTTCCAGCTGGTAACCTTTCCTGTCCCTCTTAAACAACTCACCTGGTGACCAAAGTCTAGCAGATATCTTGATGATATTCTTCTCACAGTCATATTTCTCATTTCATAGCAATGCTAAAATTACAGATATACCAGCTGTTCTTGAAAATAATGTTCTTTTTATAAAGGTTTTTAATAACAACAATCATTAAGTAGAGGGAAATAGAGAGAGTTGACACGTAGAAATCTTCTGATACCTTTTGAGTCCAAGGGTACATTATACTACTGTTGCAGTCCAGCTCTGGAATGACTTTTTGGAGCAAATTTCCTGATTATTCCTACTCACCATATTTCAGCTTGCAGGGAATGCACTCCAGAAAAATGGTTAATAAATCCCACCTATTAATGCATATTGAATCTGAAGGAGCCAAGCAGGCACAGGAATAATTTTCAAGTATATAAAATATGGAAGAAAAGAAACAAAAAACAACTGGAAGGCATTTGTGGACTCCAACTGAAAACAATATTTTACCATACTGAGACACCTCTCTATGTTAGAAATACAATTTACTTCATTCTTAAAGCCAGAAGCCATGGTATTTCCTGTGACAACTAGAATGTCAAATAGCTCATAATAATTTAAATTTAACTACTGGTTATAATAAACACACAGTTTGTATATGTATGTAATACTCTCACCAGAATAACACAGTTTCCCCAAAATATCTTGGTAAACAGGAATTGATGTTCTGGAGTAACTGCTGTTCTGTTTCTTTACCAGCTGAAAATTATATACTGTATTATTTATGTTACATTCTTAGCTTTAAAAGTTGTACAAACAAAAAGTAATCAACCTGTCATCTTTCACATTTTAAATACCCAACACTTTATTAGTACCATGATCTTCTAAAAAAAATAATATAAATTTCAAATAAAAATCAAGGGAGGTAGGCAGCACTTGTGACTTTACTGTTTGCTGTTGGCATGACACCAAGAAACAGAAACTGCTGCCACTTCTTTTTTAATAAAAAATCCCTTTGCAGACCTTAGAAAATCAAGTTTTATGCATACAATAAATAATGCAGTATTTTCAAGTGCTGAATGTAACTAATATGAAAGCCACAGAAAATCCTCCTCTATAACTAGAGGTAAATTGCATAAGGCTTATCAATTCCTTTGATCCCATTTTAACTGCTGCATTCATCTTTGCAATGGAGGGTTCTTAGGAGCCTTAGATCTACTTTGACTTTGCAATGTGACATTTTTATCTTGAAACAGATTGAGAAAATAGAAGGATTTTTGTGATCACATAGGAGGAGACATTGCAATCTGCACCATACCTAAATCTCATCCTACACTGGAAGAGAACTCCCACACTACCCTGCCTGTTGAAGCTTTGCAAAATAGACAGGTCGACTGCTTGGTGACTTGAGATCCAGAGAACCACAGCCATTGCTTCTGACTCTTTATAAGCCTAACTTCACACTTTGATTTGTACTTAGCTTCATAGCAACTTGCCCTCTTCAGGCCTTATTTATTAAAATATTATTTTAAAAACTTTTATTTCTCCAGCTGTTCTATGTCCATTTCCCATTGTTTTCAAACATATAACCACAGCTCTTCATCTTGGCCTGTCAACTGCCAGCACCTCTACTCTCTCCCCAGAAGGTGCAACTTTTTATGAATTCTATTATTACCTCACTACTCACATCCCTTGCTCCTTGAATTTGACTCCCTCACCTGTTTTGTCATACTTTCCTCCTTCATTTTAAGGATTGTCAAACAAAATTTCTGACATATTCTAGAGATTCCCAGTGATCAAGTAGTATTTGGCATCTCCCCAGCATCACCAACACCTACAACTCAACACACACTTCTATGTTTCCTGCCAAGTGTAAAAACTTGTCTAAGAAGGTCCCAGGTTTACAGAGTGCAACTTACATTAAGTAGTATTAAAAAAAACCCTGGTCAAATGGCTACACTTTTATTTTTGTTTTGTCAGGATGAACCGTTGCCTTAATAATTTATAAACATTTTTGCTGATAACATTTTAATACCTTTTAAATTTTTGTCAAATATGCTGAGTGCCATTTTGCTTTGATTTGCTGTTAGGACAATCACTCAATAAAAAGTTTCCTATATTTTATAAGCTTTCAATTAATTGTGTTTTACCCAAAAGCTGTATTTCCTTTATATATACCTATAATTATTTCAGAATTATTTGACTGAGCCAACATAAGCATTTCAAAATATTTCCAATTCTTTATGCATTTCTTTGTGTTCTTTCAGTCATCACTACACCATGGGACTGTAATGAGGAGATTTAAAGTATTGGTTTTTTCCTACACTGCTTATATTATCCTCATCTGGCTGTAATCTGGACACCAGTGGTCAGTTTCTGATCTTAGGCTGTTCTGGGATTTTAGATTTCTTACAAAGCATAAGCTTAGCTCTGATGTCTCTCAGAGCATTCCATTCTTGGCCCAGTGCTGCTTCTAATCTTCTTGCTGGCACTTAGAGGACAAAGTCGTTGGCAGTATTTGCATGTCCCTGCATGGATGCTGATACTCCACTTATCTTTCTTTAACACCTTCTATCCCTTAGGCACTTTTATTGTTCCTAGATCATTTGTCTGATCTCCGCTACCAGATGCGTTGTAATATTTTCCATCTAAATTCAACCAAAAAAATGAAAGCAGGTTATTTTTTACTGGCAAAGGTTGTTAAGCTGTTATTTTTCTCTTTAGTACATAAACAACCCTGTATCTCACATTCAGTCCAAATATGAAAAGGAGAAGAGAGCTGCCAGTCTGGTTATTAATATTTAAAGCTTAGGTCCATTCAGTTAACTGATCTTTATTTCTGCTAAGATAGACTGCTCTTTTATTATCTTGATATTGATATCTTGGGCTGTGCTTTCATTTCTTGCAGCAAGATGGCTGTGAACCTGTCCATATTTCAAAATCTACTTTTTTTGACAAATTAGAACTCATTAAAAAGTATTATTGCCTGTGTCTTTTCTAGAACATTTTAAACTATTAATATTCAACAGCTGAGTTCACCTCTGATTGTACAGAGGAAACCTGAAAAAATACCTGCACCCCAATTTTTAAAAACAGGGTCCAGAATAGACCACAAGTCCTAAGAGTGATTGATAGAAGCAAAATTTAAAGGTAGGTCTAGTACGACAAAATGTATGGCTCACTTATGTCACACATAATGGGTTAAAATAAGGTACTCCCACAGGGGCAGTACAGCTGGAGAAGTCTTATGTAGCCGTTTAGTCCCTGCACTGATCCCTTTTAGTGCTTCGAATATGGATATAGAGGATATTTTTCTTGCAATGTAGCACCAAGAGCTGCTACATCTACCCTTTTTTAGTGCTTATTTTTGCAAAGGTTTTTCACTTTGCATTGGGTCATTCAGTTCTGTTGCAGATGACTAAACGTGTTAATGTGAATAAAAAGATTTGTGAGGCTCGTGTCAGTTACCATTCCTAAGGATAAAAAGCTCTCTGATAATGGAGTGAAGGGTACCACAGGTGTTAGCAGTACCACAGAGAACAGTGGACTAATGAGTTTGATCCAAATAAAGAGTTAAAAAGTGTTTTGTCTGCAGCATTCTTCCATTGCTATCTGAAAATGGCCTGAAAATGGATGAGAATACTCTGGAAAACTGAAGAAAAGAAACAATGGCATGCAAGGACAGCGCAGAGTAAAAAGCTAAGGAGCTGTCCTAAAGCAATGCAGAAACCAACAATGAATGTTCTTGCAGAGAAGAATTACAGAAGCCCAAATCTTCTTGAGCAAGGGTTCCTTTTACTTTGGATTACTCCACATTGGAGAAATATCAGTGCTTTGGTAACCACAGGAAGACTTATATTCCCTTGCAAATAAACATTGCATTTGAAGATGCTGAAACAAACAGAACCTGCAAACTATCACTAGCACAAATGTTATTTTGACTTGTTTAAAAACAGATTACGATAATTTCCTTCTCACAAGGTGGAGGAAAATAAAAGGTTTAAACTGAAATAGAAATCCCGACATTTTGAACAAGTTTTCTAACTTTTTAGATATATGGCCAAACATGCACTTCTGCATAATTAACACTTTGTTAAATACATGAAAACCTCTTCGAGCTTTCCAGAACTGACAAGGAATGAAAGGAGAGTTGTCAAGGAAACTTCTGCAGTACAGTGCATTACATATGGATGCATTTCCCAGTGCCATTCCCAGATTTTTACCTCTGCCTCAGCTGTCACACTCAGTTGTGGGTAAAAAAAAAAATTAAAAATTCTTTGTCTAATTGCTTAAAACGTATTGAAAAAATGAATGTGAAAACAGGATGCTCTAAACCAGGACAAAACAAACATTAGAGGGCTTGATTTTATAAGTTTAGAGTAGAACTTATAAGGCCTATCATGGCCCTTAGAACTCAAAAACTAGTGCGTATTTTCCATTTTTATATCAGTGCAGCACATTAAAAATTAAAAATAGCACCAACACAAGATTATAACTATATTTTTAAAGATGCAACAGTCTTCTTTATCATTCATACATCTGAATATACATTTTTCATGTGCATGATTTTCATCCTAGAAACCAGAAAATACAGCCAACTCCAACAATGTCACAAATTGCAGTGTCATCACCATCATGAAAATTCAAGCACAGAACCTTCTACTGTAGAGAAGTTTATTCATCTGTGCTCATGCTGGTTTAAAGCATCTGATAACTGTTGATGACGACTGCAGCAGCCTGTCAGTGACTGGCTTCAGCAAAAGCCATCTGGATGGGACATGGCACAATAATTTCCTCCACCATCTCAAAACACACTTGCAGCTGAGCTTTCCTTCTTTCCAAGATAAGAAAGTATTTGAATGCTTCTAACATAATAGATTGTCAAAGTCCAATTTATTTATTCCATACAGTATCTGAACATATTGCATACCACATAAGCGCCACAGTTTACATTTACGCACAGATGTTTTTCTTTCTGGAGCAGATGGTATATTGAGTGTACTGTGATATAATTCACATTTGCATTATCAGTCATGAATGCTAATGCATTCCACAAATTGAGTTCTGTGTTTTGATATTTTTAATAACCTTAGCACCTTTGTATAAATCAATTAGTTTGATAATACAATCAAGAAACCAATTTTCTTTTCTCAGTTGCACAGAAAGATTAGATTTGTCTTATTCAAAGGTAAGATTTAGGATAAAAACCTCCAAGAATAAAAGTAAAGGGGCCAGAAAGGTAACAATTTCTTATTAGTCTTGTCTGATCTGTGTATATTTATTCTGGTTTTGGTTGTTAAATATTAAACTTCAAGGTTGACTAATTCTTACTTTCGCAAGAATTTCAAATTTTGTAATCTGTGAACTAATTTTGAGTAATACATTCTTATCAAGAAAACTAGATAAACTTACTTTATTGTCCTCACAGCCATTAATAAAGTGAAATAACTGTAAGTTGAACAGCATGTTGCCAGATAATGTTAGTAACTTCAGTATACTTGGGCATGATGATGGTCCTGCTAAATTAAAAAAAAAAATCCAAATTATTTTGGATTTTATTCTCAACTTACATTATTTTTCCCATTATGTTCTAGAATGTCACTACCAAGTGTCTGGAATGCCCTGCTAAGTAACTTCCTAAAAGGAATAGAACAAATAATATGTGCAGGTGCCACCAGTATCCTGTTTTTACAGTGTCCAAGACATATTTTCACATAAATTAATTCTATTTGCTTACTTTCTGACTATGATTACAGGTTTATCTTGATTCAAATAAACATCCTATTGTCAGATTATTTGTTTTATTCCATATATTTCATACCACACAGACATTGCAGGCACAAAGCCGCTCTTTCACCGGCACAAACAAGCCCAGCCTTCTTTAAGGGCAGTAGTTCTCATCAGCTTAAAATCAGCCCAATGTGGCTGAAATGGGTCTCCTGATTCAGAAGCCCAGTCTGGTTTGTGCTGGGTGAGAGCAAATACCTGCTCATACATGTCAATCAGTCATTGCCCAATACTGTGCTGCTGTTGGGTGCCTTAGTACTTTTTCTTACACAGTTGCTTGGTTTTGCACAGAAATGCCTAAAACGTTTAATTGAGCACTTAGGGGCTAAGAAAGTGAAAATTGTGAAAAAACCCCCCAGATCAAAGAAAGGACACAGCAGTGAAAAGACCTCTGGTTAGATGAGGCACTGCAGTTCACAATAATGCTTTCTTAATTAGCTCTTTATGAGGATCAAAAGCTAAAATGCAACCTCTCCATTTTACAACCAGAAATCCATCCAACAGCAAGAAAATGAATCACGCATATAAAAAGCTAAGAATTTTAGGCTTAAAATTCTGTTCCCTTAGAGAACCCTGTGGAATACTGTGATTGATATATCAGCATAATTTGAGATTGTTGTCTCTATCTACTTTTAGATTAATTATTTGCAGTGAAATTCAACTAGTACTCAACATCACATGGCTGTTTCTGTGATCTTTTGGAAGAGCTAAAAAGGGAAAATGAACAGTTGTCCTGTGCGAAAAGAGTAACTGCCAACCCTCTTTGCTTCTTTTAAAAGGAATTGCTGAGATTACAGATTCTGCAAGCTGTATACTTTTGAAGATACTATTCCCTTTTCCCAACAGCAAGAAATCATTACCCATAATAATGGTTTTTCACAACTAGACCATTGAGATAGATGTTTTTCACACTACAAGTAATTTGTTTTTCTTGAACTCTATTCATTTAATGTAATATACCTCAGCTCTCAGGCAAGCCTCCGTTAGTGTTTTACAAATATTACAATCTTATCTTAAAGCTTGTAACTTGTAAGAATTCACCATTATTCATTTTGGTTATTCTTTCCCATTAGTCTGCGGTTAATTTGTCCTACCTTGTGCATAAAAGTTTGTTTTTCAGGGATTTTTATGTACCCACCTTATTTGGCATGAGAAATATTTGCTTCTAGGGGAATTTAATACAACTCACTGAGGTCCTTTTGACTTCTTAGGGACTGGAATAATTGTAATATTAAGTTCATTGCTGACAGCTCTGATAATCTTCATATCTGTTCATCCCTCCCTTAGATTAGAAGGTTATTCTCTGCTCAGTCCTTCTTTTTAAAAGCTTGCAGTTCTTTATGTGCTGGTAATTTTGTATGATCATTAAACTTCAGTCCAAATGTTTCTTGGAGGCTTTTTTTTATCTTTCAAAGGCTTTAATGTATAGTCATTTGTCATCTAGTGTAGATTGTCTTAGCAACCATCTGTCACTAAATTTCAAAGTGGAGTGGCCCACCCATCTACAGTTTTTTTCTCACTTGGGTGTATTTGAAAATCTTTCCTTGTATACACATGTGTACCAGTGGGGCTCACAGCACATTTTAAAAATACATAGTTCATCAGGTCCCTTTATTTGCATCTGATAGAAATTTGCATAGAGCTGTTCAATGTCCAATTTCCTGCTCATATGTGGTCAAAGGGAACCTCTGGGTCCTTAAGAGGAGTAAAAGAAAGGGGTTGTGAGCCTCTTCAATAGGGAGCAGGAAAGCATTTGTTCTGTGGTTGACAGTGGAGTCCTTCAGATACGTGTCCTTGTCCCCTCATGAAATCAAATCTAACTGGGGGTAAGGGGTGAGATTAATGGAGAAAAACACTCATATTCTTTCTGTGATTGTGATATCATGTCTGAAAGGACACTGGTACTTATGGTATTTGGCTTCTTTTTCTGTGTTGGTATTGTGAAGGATTCAAATTAAATCATCAATCATTTGTCAAGAGCCCTGCAACAGCTAAAGCCCTGCAACCAGTCTGTAAGGGTTTCCAAAACAACCACTTCCCACTCACACAACGCCAACACAAAATATATGCTATAGCAGGCTTTAACACGTTTAAAAGAATACTGTAAAAGGACAAAAGGCAGAGAATTATGCCTCTGATATCTAAGTTTAGTTTAAAACACAGAAACCCAATTTGTATTTCATAATATAGTTTAAAGCAGAACCAAAGGATTTCAGGATCACCAGAAGCAGTAGATCCCACCTATCCCTTTCACCACATTTTGATCTTTTGTGTGTCAGAGGGGTGCAAAGGCAAAATTTTCCCACCATTGCATATTGAAGTGTGGGATTTATAGAGTACATTTATGGAAGCCATAGGCCCAAGTGGTCTTTCAACCCATCCTTAGGCTACTAAAAATGGACCACTTTCAGACTTGCATCATCAGCAACAGTTTCCAACTGCAGAAATACTCCTACCTAGTCACACAATTACATAACCTCCTCAAGCTCTATTTTTGAAGTTAGATCTACCCAGCTGTGAAGAAAATTCCAAATCATCTCTCTTC
>WEKY01019313.1:0-21340 GCA_013390045.1 Picathartes gymnocephalus | reverse complement strand
GGAAAACTTCTTCATCCAAAGGGTGGTCAGCCCTGTCACAGGCTGTCCAGTGGTGCACTCATCCTGGAGGGATTTAAAATATGTGCAGATGTGGCATGGGGCATCTAGTGCTGAGCAGGCAGCAGTGGGGAATGATTGAACTCAATAATCTTAGAGGTATTTTCCAGCCCTAATGATTCAAAGTTTCTGTAATTTTATGATACCATGCAAACAATGAAAATGCCAAAGATCATGAGGTTCCATACTCACAAAGATGACAGAAAAAAACCCCAATAATTTAAACATAATGTGTGGTACCTACCTTAAGAATATATCTCTAAGAATTAAAGTTGTATTTATTAGGAAAAAGAAAGAAAGAATCATATCCAAGCCTTTCCGTTTTATTATTGTTCAATCACATGTAATATTCAAGACTTTAAGCCTACAGTAAAAGCATTGGCAATCAAATAAAAAATTACTAATCATAAAATAAAAAGGGTAATGATAACATTTATTCTAATAAGCACATGGTTTAAGCCAGTAAAATAAAAGGGAATAATTGCCATTCTTCAAGTCCATTACAAAGAGAAGTAAGAGGGGAGAAAGGAATGACTGCAAAATTAAAAATAATAATTAAAAAAGCCCAATTTTATTACTAGAAAAACATAATGTCAGTGGTTTAGAAAACACATTTCCTAAAGTTTTAGCAGGCTTAACCATCAATAAGTTTCAAGAAAAATATACCCTTTATACATGTATTTTTCTGCAGCTTGTCTGCATTTCTGATACATTGTTTAAATGGGTTTCGCCTTCCTTAATAAGGCACATCATTTGAACAGAAACCTCACTGTGTGATAACAGGCAACACATAGCGAAAAAATGCCTCGAGCTTTTTTCCTTGCTATATTTGGCTCTCTGGGCTAAGTCGATTTGAGTTGGGCTGATTATAATAAGCCAGAAAGTCACTATGAACTAATTATTTTCTGTTCATTTATGTGATTAATGGTGAAAACTTGGATAACTTTTACATATCTTGAGTCCCATATAATTAATCATCTTGAACTTTACAAAAAAAATAAAAAATAAACCCCCTCAAGGTGCCCCTGGATTTTCTTCCAAAGCATTGGAGTTTCACTGGCATTAGCTCATGCAACTGACAAAATCAGGGGATGTTTTGCAAAGAAGTGACATGTTTGTGCAAGTCCTCAGAGGGCACTGCTGAATTTCTGCAGCCACCAAAATACTAGGAAATTAAAAAATGTGGTAGCAAGTAAGTTATTGGGTGAACTACTGACAGTGCTGGGGGTAAAGAGAGGAGGGAGGGGGGAAAAAGCAAACCACAACAGACAAATGCAAAAGGACCTATCCTCCAGAGAGACTACATGGCTTGAAGGAATGACTATGGGGAAGGCAGTTGTTTTGAATCAATTTGTTGACAGCTAAATCAAGCTCATAATAAGCCCAAATCCTGAGGCAAATGCTAACATCTGATAAAGCTAAAGCACCCTCTTCAAATTGTCAGGGTAAAGAGTTCTACCTTTCTCCTATTTCCTTCTTTATTTTACCCTTCACGTGTTGTATAGATAGCCCTTGAAACTAAAATGTGTGCTTAAAACATTAAAAATGTGAAATACCACATATTTCTCCAAGAGGACTGACTTTGTTTCCCCTGTTTGGTGAAGACTGACCAGAAAATAGAAGGTGCATATTATACTTTAGGGAAGAGAGGGAATCTCTTGAAAAATGACAATGTAATTGCCAAAGTGCAACCCTGTCTAGTGGCACAGACAAATGTGGGAAGCTGTCTCAGCAATGGGACATGCCAGTCCAGCAGCCAGTACTACACCACCACAGCTGCAGGATTACCAAAATAGTGCAGATGGACTCTGAAGTTCACTTGGTTCACAGGGTGTGCTCACACAGAAATCAGAAATTACAGAGGAACAGAATCCATGCCCTGAATGCCAGATTGTGTAGACTTTCAGGGCATTGAAGAGTTTCACATTTTCTCTGTAGTCTAAGGAAAAGGGATGGGAATTTTAGTTCAAATAAATTGTTGTTAGATAACCCTTGCTATTTGGTCAATAGCACATGAATACACCAGATGACTTTTCCTTATTTTTGTAGATTTACTCTTTGCCATACTAGACAGTTAAACCTTTTAAATAATAGTCCCTTTTGCTGTTCTCACAGGAAGTCTGAGCCAATTCCATTTTCCATTCAAGAATTTAAAATTAAATAATGTAGTGGTTAGAGGAGGAATGCACCTGTATTTAGTCATTAGAGGATTTTAATTTGCTGTTGGTTAAACCAGGCTTGCACAAAAACTGTAAGTCAAAGGTCCCCTGTCTAAACCCTGGGAGAGTAAATAAGGCTTAGGCTGTAATTTCAGTCTTTGCCAGGCCAAACTGAAGTCAGGGTCATCACTGTGGAAGCCCAAGGAAACCTATCCGTTGCTCTTTTATATATAGGCAACAGTCATCTTTTCAGATATTCCTTGAAGAGATTTCTCCCTTCCATAATGGCTCCTGTGGAGAGGAGTCTGTGTTCAAAATCCTCTTCTAGGATTGTAACAGCTACAGAATTTTCAGTTACTGGATCAGCCTTGGTGATCTATTTGAAAGCCCTCTGTGATTTCCCATGCTGAAAATGAAGATGTCCAGAAGTGGTTTGTGAGAATGGCATAGCTGTATCTGCTACCACCAATGTCCATTTGACATTGATTGTTATGTGCTCTATTATTTAGCTGATAAGGTACATATTGGTTCAGGCTGGACTGTAATCTCTTGCATAATTTCAGAAAAGAGTGGGAGGGAAAAGTTGGCATGCCAGCTCCTTGACAAATGGCTCCTTTTGTCAGAACCAGTATCTTCACTAAGGAAGGCAAGGAAAAGAAAACCTGGAGAGAGAGCTGGCAGATAAGCATGAATTGACAGTAATTACTTGAAGAGGGCCTAGCAGAAATTCTCTGAGATCATACTTCTTCAGGGAATACACTAGAGGATCATCACATTGTGCTGTAATTATTACACCCTTCCCAGTCATTCTCTTTTCCTCACGACTGAATTAGCCACTAGTGAAAAGTGACATCCTTTGTTTAAAAAGCATGGGGGAGGGGGACAGCCTCAGGGCTGGAGCAGAGGAATGTCTGGATTAAAAAAAAAAAAGTCTTTGGCTAGTGGCTCTTCCCCACCTTTACACAGTAAGAGTTGAAGATACTGACTAAACGCAAGCATCTAAATAGAAATGAGTTGCACTAGATTCCCTTTATAGTCTTATAGGTCCCCTTTATGGTTGAGAAAAAACAAAACAAAACAAAACAAAACAGGAACTTATAAAGATAAGCCTCACCTCACTCTAAAGCAGCTCTCTGAGACAAAGAAATCTTGTTTAGTTTGTC
The DNA here is from genome assembly GCA_013390045.1 of Picathartes gymnocephalus. NCBI lineage: Eukaryota > Metazoa > Chordata > Aves > Passeriformes > Picathartidae > Picathartes > Picathartes gymnocephalus. The sequence goes on along the minus strand of WEKY01019313.1, from coordinate 17,961 downwards.
ACCTTTGACTACATAGGGTGTCTCAAGGACTAAATCAGATATTGAAGACTAAAATCTGATAGAGCAAATCTCGGTGTTGACTTCTGTTGGTTTCAGATAGGAGCATAAGTGACCTGGGCCAATCATTTAGGGACAAAAAAAAAAATGTAAATATGTGCTTACAAGCTTTAGTACTAGGAAAACTATTCAGAGGCATACTTACCACTAAGGTGCACTTGACTTCAATCAAGGATAAGTACATGAATGTGCTAAAAAAGACATTCAAAATTGGTGTTTTTTTGGTGCTTGTTTGTTGTGGTGTTGTGTTTTTGTTTCTTTATTTGGGTTTTTTTTGTTTGTTTGGGTTTTTTGCTTGTTTTTGTTTTTTGGTTGTTGTTGTTTTTTAGGTTCTTAAACCAGGATTTTCAGATTTTCTCAAATTTAGACTACCTACCTGGCTGTAGATGAATAACTGCGCCCCAATTTCTTGTTAGTAACTAGTATAAAGAGCCTCCAGAAACCATCAAATTGCATAGGTTCTTCTCCACGTTGAACTGGGAGGTGTTACATCCACTCCTGATAGTCCCAGGGCAGATGACATGAGTCACAGTTTTCTGTAAGTTGAACTGGATTTGGTCATGTTACTTTCCCTGTAGTCCCATCCTCCAAAGAGGCAGACAGGTGAAGTAGGGACAAAATGAACAGTGCAGGGAGTAAGCAATTTCAGGGATGTCAGAGATCAGAGTAGTGAGTTTGAGGATGGCATAAAAATGAGAACAGTGTGGGGGCAGAGAGGGCAGTGGATGAATTAGTCTCTGTTAAATTTTTGTGTAAAAGCAAATCAGAGACAAAGCCTGTGGACAGAATTCCAGCCTGAGACATCTTGAGGTCAAAAACTCGTTTGGATGATAACACAACTCAAGTTCCAACTGTGGCTGAGCAGTGCTCACACACCATCGAGGGCTGCCAGTGACCAGACTGGAGGTGATGAGGAGGGGACACACCTGGGACAGCTGATCCCAGCTGACCAAAGAGATGTCCCATTTCATGTGACATTATACTCACTTAACAATAAAACCTGGAGGAAAGAGGGAGAGGGAGTGTTCAGGGTTATGCCATTTGTCTTCCCAGGTAACCATTGTGTGTGATGGAAACTCACTCTTCTGGGGATGAAAAAACCCCTGCCTGCCCATGAGACGTGATGAATTCATTCCTTGCCTGTTTGTTTGTTTGTGTTTGTTTGTGTTTGTTTGTTTGTTTGTTTTTGTGTTTGGTTGGTTGGCAGGTTTTTTGTTTTTTTCACATGTGGCTTTTGGTTTTAAACTGTCTTCAGTATAAGCCCCGAGTTTTCATACCTTTACCCTTCCATTTCTCTTCCTCATCCCGTGCAGGAGAGGGAGTGAGTGGCTGTGTAGTGCTTACTGGTCTCCCAAAATGTCTATTCAAATCCTGGACAAGAAAGAGAACTTTACCCCTAAATTTTTGCCCTTTGGAGGAGAAGTTTCATGTATACCCTCCAGGGGGCTTTCAGCGGTGCTAGCAAAGAAACAAAGATGTAAGCTGTCTGCAACTAGTATCAATATCAAGTCTCCAAATGATAAGAAATTCATTCTGTCTTTTAAGTTTAAATCAACATGTAGTGGACCCAATCATCATTTGTTACAGCTTTATAGAAGTCAGAAAGGAAATGTTGATTTATGCCAATTGACAGTCTGGACTGAGAGGAATTTTGATATATATTATGTATATTCTCTGCTTGTTATTGGTTATGGCTAGGCATTTATTTGGATTTATAAAATTTCAAAATGTCAATAAAACAAGAATTTAAAAAAAGTTTGGGTGCCATCAAATTATTCTTTGGCAGCACTGACTTCACAACAAGATTGTATTGTACATAAATGCTTAATTTCCTTTTATTGTGTTTTTAACTGCTTTTTTATTATATGTGCATTTATTGTTGTGAAATGTCTTGGGATGACTTTGTCAAGAAAGGTGCTATATAAACCAAATTGTATTGATCTGATGATAAGCAGAACAACAATCAAAGAAGTGAGATATTTCCTAATAAACTTGCATACAGCAACACATTGTTAATGTAGTATTTTAGCTTAACAATTTTACTGGTTAAAAGTAACACAGATGACAAGTTACTACTCCCTATTGGATCTTTGATTGACAACTTTACATCCATCAACCCTCTTCTGCAAACTGTGGGAGAAAGGTTTAATTGTGTTTGTAATTAATTGGATTTTAATCAGACTGCATAAAGAAATTGCAGAAGTTTTTCCCTTTTTTTTTTTTTTTTTTAAAGCAGCAAAAAGCTCTCTTTCAACATATTGCTAGGGATGCAGAAATATTCATTGCTACAACAATTTGAATAGTGAATTAAAATGCATTCATGCTTCAATACAAAATTGGCTAGTTTAGTTAGCATTTGAAGAACAGTTTCATATATTCCAGGGGAAGGGGAAAAAAAAAAAGAAGGAATGAAAAAAAGAAAGAAACCCCCAAACATGAAGCTTAGTTTATTTTAAACCAAACGTGTATGGTGTTGAATTGACCTCTCAAGAAAGGTATCTTCTGAGCCCTTTAAATTACTTGCACTGAAATTCATAAACATTCATTAATAATGTTCTATGAGAAATAATTTTCAACTTATTTTGCATAACGTTGCAGCATCTATTGAAATAATATTTTGTCATATCAGAAAGATAAATCCTAATAAGGAAGGCAATTAAAGCCAAGTGGAGAAACAAAAACTTCCATAATGTTATCTCTAAGTACCAACTGGTAATGAATTGAATGCAGAAATCTATGTGGGAGTTCACAGCCTTTTCGGTGTCTTCGGGATTGGGATGAGTGGGTTGGCCCTTGTTCCCAGATTCACTACTGCTCTGCTTTCCCATTTCCCAAGTCTTCATTAAATCTGGGTCTGGAGAGTTTTATGCATGGAAATAGGCTGACCTAAGACTTTAGCACATCTGGGTAGGGAGACATTTGCATGCTCCAGCAATTATATTTAAAGCCATTAAAAAAGAACAAGAATGGGAGGGAAGCACGACCAGGAGTAACAAGTGTCTAGCAGAACCACTGGAAAAACAAGACTGTGGGCTGAGTGCCAGAACCACCATTTAGGCGTTCCCCTCCTTTTTTATAGGCCATGCTGTTGAGCCTGGTGAGATTTAATGACTTGCAGTGACTGGCCAATGAAACATCCAAATGGTGGAGACTTGAGCCAAGGACTTTTGTTCAGCAGGTCTGAAGCCCTACATCACTTGTTCCATTTTTAGGGTTGCTCTTCACAGCAAACTCTCTCTGGTCTAAGGGAGTTGACAGCACACAGTATCCAAACAGGACTAACTGAATTGTTTGGATACATACAGATGACTGCATCAGCCTCCTCAGGACAGTAAAATCCCTCTAAATTTGATTTCCCTCCTGCTACTCTCCTTATTTCTTCCTCTTTGCATAACATCATTGCAGTCTTTCACTTTCTACTTTTGTTTCCCTCCTCGAGCTTTCATCACATAGAGCAACATCTCAAAGCAATTCTTGTGGAAACCTTGAAGTAAATCACCACAGCCCCATTTCTTCATATTTTTTCTGCCAATCAGTTACATCACTGCAGAGAAGAAGGTATAGCCAAGTACTAGTAATGAATATTAAAGGTCAGATCCTCATAGTAAATGTTAAAGGTCAGATCCTCAGACAATGCTATGAAACCTTGTCGGATCAAGCCTTGGGACTCTACTTTTGCCAGGCAAATGCTCTTCCAGCACACAGTGATCACACCATTGCAGATATAATGAATTTCTTCTGCCTAAACAGTAGTTTGTCTTTTTTTTTTTTTTTTCCTAAGGATGTCTACCCAAGTGTAAAAGTCCTTGCTGAAGTTTTGTGCTGCAGCTTCCAAGCTGTTCCCTCTGTCATCTTCACTGCAAAGAAAGAATGACTCCTCTGCAAAGCATCCCCAGTAGTGTATGCTTTAAGGTCACCTAGCAAAGAGTTAGCTGTACATTAAGTTATACCTTGCTGATAACAAGATGGATTTAGAAAGTGATGAGGAATGACAGGGTACACATGTACATTAAAGCAGATGACAGGAAATTGAAAACATTACTGTAATTTATTAAACATTTATTTTCCAGACATTCCTTGATATTGTTTGACGAAAACAAATGTTAACAGTAACAACAGCAGAAATAATTGGAAAAGAATTGTGGTCTCATTTTGGGGCTGGGAGTGAGAAGTAAGATCAGAGAGGAAAAGAGAACTCATGAAAACTGCAAGTACAGACTCTTAGTCTACTCTAAGAAAGTACAAAAATCTTATGGTGTTATTATTGTAGACTCGACTAGACTAGTCCAGACTAGAATAATTTCTCTTGAAAGGGACATACAACAAATTACTAATCCACCTCGCTGACCATTTCAGAGTTGATCAAAAGTCAAAGCATGTTCTTTAGGACATTGTCCACACTTGTAGACAGAGGGCATTTATCACTGCTCTAAGAATTCTGTTCCAGTTTTTGCCCACGATTATACAGAGCTTCAGAGACTGAAAGTCCATGGAAGACTCTCCCCATGGAGTGGGGAGATAGGATATAACTTCTAATTTTAAACTCTGCTCTTGACTTGTAATGACTTTCCTTCAGAGACCTTGGAGAGTTTTGGCTTAGAGACACCCTACAGAGAATGAAATTTGCCACTTTACTGATGTAGAAATATGAAATGCTTTTATGAATCTTCCCAACTTCATTTATGATTAAGTTTGAAAATTTTTCTCTAATTGAGCATTCTACAGATCAGTCCTGTCCTGAACATTGATCCCAGCTCAGAGTGCTTCAGAGTCCTATCCAGGACCAAATGCTGATATTTGCACTCCTCTTGATAAGCCCTTATAAAAAAAAAAAAAATTATGGTTTAATTTCAAGTGTCATTTGAACACAAATTGGTTGAACTAATGTAAAAGGCTGCAAAGTCAAATATGTTCATTTTGATGACACTTTCTCCAGAAATCAGTCAGCATTTCTATCTGAAATAAGCCAAAGTTAAACTTCGCTTAAGATTTGGGTTTATACTCATTGAACCAATTAGTAATCTTCAGCAGGAAAGAGGACTATCTACAAGACGATGTGCAGTGGTTAAACTAAACGAGTGCGAGCACAAGCGCAGTTACTGGTGGGGTCCTGGGAAGGACTGGCAGCACTGCAGAGGGAAGAAGAAACACAGCGAGTGAAGGGGCTCTGTGAGGTCAGGTCACACCTGGGGACAGAGGGAAATGAACTCGTAGGGACGCCCCATCTGTGACAGTCTGGGGACTGGCAGCCTCCATGTCGTCTGACATTGCACATATGTAGGATCTCAGCCTCACACCAGGACTGATATTTGTTGCCTCCTGACAGTTGACTCATCCCTGTAAGAAGAGACACAAATCTTGGCTGTTCATGGCATGGCTGGGCTAAAAATTATTGTCCCTATGGCAATAAGATATTAGAAGGGATCAGGATCAATTGATTCATTTTGAGTACTCGCCTCTAAACATTCTTCCTCCTGCGTGCCCACTCTAAATCAGGGTGAGCAGGGCTCATGATGACACCTGGGAACACTCTTGCCTTTGAGTCTCTGTTTAGGGAATGGCTGGGAGAGTGCATTCGGCATAAACCAAAGTTGTGCCATAAGCATGATAAAAATTAAATAGTATAGATGATTACATGCCAGTGCTTCAGCCTGTCTTTTGACTCTTTTTATCCATATAGATGCACTCTCTGGTTCCTGAATTTGCATTTGAAGTGCCTTCAAATATGTATTAAGTATAGACACGCTATTTCATTTATTTTATATATACCATGCAGTAAGGTTTCATTCTCCAATGCATACCTCTGCATACAGATTGGAACAGAAAATATCTTTTTAGGAAGGAGATGTGAAAGTATTAAATATATTACTAAAAGTGTAGCCTCTTCATCTGCTTAGAAATTTTTCATCAAAACACTTTTTAAACCTCTGAGTTCTCAGATCTTTTTGGTAGAAAACACTTGTCTGCATTTTTTCATGTGTCAGTGAATACAAACAAAGCAAAACAAAACAAAACAAAACAAAGCAAAGCAAAACAGAGATATGTAGCTATCATAGCTGCTTCTTAAATATCTGGGGTTTTACTCCAGCATACTTTCTTTTTCTGTGTTTGCTTCCTAGAAAAGCAGAGACAATAGTAACAATATCACGACAATTTGAAAATGAAAAAATATTGTGAGCACTCCCAAAAAACGTAAGTCATTCCCTCTGAATGTGTACTCATCAATCAGGGGTTCTGGGGTGTCCAAGCACTTGGATATTTTTGATGCTCCTGAATGTTACTGCTGGCTACGGCATAGGAAAAGATAAAAAAAGACAAACCACTGTCTTCTTTTAAATATTTATTTTTCTCTCCTTTGGAATGATCCTGGTTCCGTGGCGTAGTAGGGCTTTTATTGTACTCGTAATGATCTGAGGATTCTTTGTCTCCATTGTAAGTGGCAAATTATGACACCTTCCGTGCTGAAACTGCTGAGGTGCTGGCAGATTGTTTCCTAGGTAAAATACACCTGAGAGCGAAATGGCAGCTAGGCAAGTCAAAAAGTGACTAGATGTTTGCTGGCTTTGGTGGGTGGCACTGAGAGTACTGGTGCTCTGCAGCACCAGGATCCTGGAACCAAATTTAATTACAATGCAATTTGGAACATGTTCAGACATTGTTTCTATCACTGCAAGTTCTACACATGCACATATTTTATGAAAGCCTTGCCTGGGGCTATTCAGCATAATGATACTTTGAACTAAACAGTAAACTCTTCTATCCGAGAAAAAAGGTGTGATTCTTTTATTGTTATTTTATTATTATTATTATTATTATTATTATTATTATTTCCCTATGGTTGTCTTCTTTGTGTGAAGGCTGAGAGGGATGTGCCCAAGCTGGGTCTCCCAGTCCTTCATGAAAAGCACTGTTTAATTCTTCTTTAGTAGACAGAGATGTAGTCAAATATATTTACTTGCCCAAGGCCCCACAGAAATATGTTGTTAGAATTCAGTGTTCCAAATCCTGAGAACCTGCTCCTGCTTTTCTGGACAGTTAATATTGCCTTAGCTATTTTGACAGTATAAAACAGTCACTTCCTTCTGAGAAAGCATTTTTTATATTTCCTCTTACTGTTATAGCTACATGAAAAAATATACTGTTATATCTGAGGACTTGTGGTGGGTTTAGACAGCACCTACAACAATGTCTGTACCTGGAATACAGAATAACATGACAATGCAAATTGACACTTGGTGCATCACAGGATGCAGATGGACACTCCCACAAAATGTGGATTCATTCTGACAAAGGACATCTAGAAATGTCCACTGGAATTTTTCCTGCTCTTTTATGAAGAGGTGAGTTATAAAGTCTTCTGCAGAAGCCTACTAGGGTGAGTCAGTGATTAATCTGCATAACAGATGAAGTCACGCAGTTTTTCCTATGTTAATGCAGATGTAATATAGAACTGTGTGGCATTTAAAGTGTTCACTAGTACATCCCATACTTGACATCAGTATAGTCTAGAAGGGCTCGGTTTCACCGCCAGGAAAGGATTTTCTTAAAAGAAGAGCGGAATTTGTTTTAAAAACCTTAGGGAAGAGCACAGTTAATGACTCTGACACCTCACTTCAGTAATGAACCTCTCTACCCATGTAAATCCCCTCACATTGAACTGATCACAAGCTGCACTGTTCTGCAATGAGTTGCTCAGTGCTTCATTGACTGTATAAACTAGAAAGTCAGGCATATTAGTAAGTTCTGGCCTATCTGACATGGGCTACAGATTTGGGTTTTGATGAGTTTTTTCGCCGTGCTTGACTGCCCGGGGTGCCAAGGCTGCCTTCTCGCTGATCCTCAGAGCTGATCCCCAGAGCCCTATCGCAGCCACAGCTCGCAGAGCCGACAGCAGCGTGACGAGCAGGTGGTGAATGCGTAGAGAAGTGAAAAGGCAGAGAGGACGCAGTAGCTCTGTATACCAGACCAAGGCTTATTCAGCTGATGGGGAGAAACTGAGTCAGGCCACAAGGAGTTTCACAGAGAAGGCTCAAACCTCCTGTGCTCTGCTCCAAGTGACCTCCAGAAAACAGGTAACAGGGGGTTTCATACCCCCAGGGTCCCAGGGGTGGGGGCACAAACAGAACCAATTGGGAAAGCCCAAGGGTGTGGTCCAGGGGTGAGGGACAGGTTACACAGCAAACAGGAGAACAGGGGAGGGGGGATACACCTGTGAGGGCCAATGCATAACGAAATAACGAGGACCTTTCCAGAACTTGGGGCAGGGGTGAAAGGAGAATGACAGGGGAGAGAGAGGGAACCTCTCGCTCAACCAGGGGAGGGGACAGATAATTGACAGGGAGAGTGTACAAGGTATAAACGGGGGTAACATAGAACAAACCAAAGTACAATTTACTAATAAAAACCGCCGCAACAAAGTTTCTACAGCTGCAAAGTCGGAGGAGGTCATGGCATCCCAACAGGCATTTGCTGAAGAACTGGGCCCACATCCAGTGCCAGACACGAAGTGGCTGCTCCACAAACTACTTCACCGTGTCCTTATGCTGCCAGCCCCTCGCATTTTGGAAGCCCCCAATGCTACTCTGCCATGAGCCCCAGTATTCCATATAGCATATTCAACCTTAGGGCCATTAGCAATATCTTCTCTGGAGTGCTTTTGAGGTGTTCCAGGTGCCAGGCCTGCTAAATAACACAGCAAGGTGGTTCTTGGTCAGGAAACCAAGAGTGACGGCAATTCAGAGATCCATCAATGTCTTCCCATGAAAGCACCTGGAACCATGTGAGTTTCAGGCAGCAGAGACAGTGATGTGGCTTGCTTTCCAAAGCTGTAACCCTCACACATTGCAGGGGAAACTGGAAAAATTGATTTGTTTCTAGTGTTAGACACAGTCATCTGCAAACAAAATACCGTGAAGTTCAGGACAAGGAATGAGGTCTTCCCAAAAGGAAAAAGCGGGGGTGGAGGAGAGGGGAAGAAAAAAACTTAAATATGCAAGGGAAAGCCTGAAAATAATTTCCTCTTTTTTCAGTTAATTATCCCTCATGGCTGCTAGTCCTCCTACATCCTCTGTTAGCTGCCTTAGTGACCTCTCAGTGCAAGTGACAGTCATGTAAAGCAAGCAATAGAAGCATCAGTAAAGTCAACAATTTTCAAGGCAATTTTTCCTTATATATAGGCAAGAAGTATACAAAGAACATCACTTCTCCATGGACCCTCTGTATTCTGAAATACCTAACTTTGAGCTAACATCTTCAAGGGTGTTTGTTTTAGTCAGAACAGAAAAGAAAATGCTGAGATATCCTTAGAAAGGTTCTTATTGTGGAATTTTTATGTGAACCAGAAAGATCCAATTTTTATTTTTTTTTTTTTTTTTTAAAGATGCTCTTTCCAGTATGTTCAGCAGGGGTGGGGTGAGGTTTGCTATTTACCTGAGTGTTCATACATCTCATGGCTGTTCACGCAACACATTTAGACCTCAGGTATGAATGACTTTGGCTGCTGAAAAAAAACCACAACTGCAACAAAATCCAGAAATACCCAATAATAGCAATGCCATATCTTACAGATCCTGGAATCATAGAAGGGTTTGGATTGGAAAAGACCTTTGGACTGGAAAAGACCTTTGGTTTGGAAAAGACCATCTAGTTCCAACTGTCCTGCCATGGGCAGTGACACCTCCCACTAGACCAGGCTTTTCCAAGCCCAGTTAAATCTGGCCTTAAACACTTCCAAGGATGGGACATGCACAGCTTCTCTGGGCAACCTGTGCCTGTCACAGATCTTAATGAGGAAGTGCCACACAATGGAAATATCTTTCAATGATGACATGATTTGCATGACCTTAGCTGTGTAATCACAAAGAGATTCTACTTTATCTAGGCAAAATTAGACCTCTCCTAAGAAATGTAGCCGTACTATCTCTAAGCAAAACCAAAACAAAGCATGCGTTCTTTTTACTGAATAAAAAGTCTACACATGGTCTGGAAGATGTGGGAGTCATTAGATTTTTCCCTCTGTGCTGCAAAAACATCAATTAACTGTGACATTGGATTATTTTAATTTCTTTCTGTGCAGTCACTCCACAGTCCTCAGTGCCCCAGCCCGTACACAGTTTGCATGTCTGCACAGATTTATCCTCATAATTCCTTCCTTTCGTAGCTATCCCCTTCATTTAGCTGGATGGAAGTGGAGGCACAGAAGAAGAAGTGACTTTTTCAAGGTCCTTTAGAAGGTCTGGTCCCATACTCTAAATTTTCGAACTGTATGTTAAACACAGAACCTTAAATTCTCTGTTCCTGTTCTCATGTTTAACAATTAACAAGTACAGCACAACTGGGATATTATAAATGAGTTACACATTTACTGATTACTTAATTATAAACATAACAGCTCACCATGTTTTCTCCAACTTAAAAAGGATAAACTGTGTAATTTCAAAGACCAAAGACCGTGTTTCCATTATTTTCTTCTTCATAACTCTGCTTTTTTTTTTTTTTTTAACAAATTTGTAATCCATGTGGACAAAATTTCCAAAAAAGCATAGATTGAAATTACACATTTATATTGACAGTCTAACACTAAACCCCCATTGGGGACTGTGAAGATCTTCTTCTAAATGTCTTTGTAAGGTTTGAGATAATGAAGGTGTCACTGTAGATTTACAAGACGATAGCATTCCATGATGAACTTTATCTTAAAATAACTGCAAGCATAATTATCCAGCATAAATGAGCCTCTAGGGAATAAATTTTCTTGAAAGTGACTGCCCCTAGTCCTATCACAGAAACGCTGCTTCTTCAACAGCCACGGTATACTGGAAAAGGAATCAAGAATATGTCTTTCTTCTCTGTACCTGCCTTAAAAATATTCATTTTCTGTGCAAATAATGCCTGCTGGTGCCAAAGGCTAGGTACAAAACCAGCATTCTTGCTTAAAGAGCTCACTTGCATTTTCTTCTTCCTTTTTTTTTTTGTTCCTTCCAATGCCAAGAAGACAATCAACCAAAGCAGAATAATGGAGAGCTTCCAGCATAGCAACATCCAGGGGAAAATGCCCTATTTTCCTTAGGGAAAGGAACAGTTTGATAAAGAATGGAAGAATGAAAGTTTCAGGCTAGATCTGGATATTCGAACATTTGTCCTGAAGTAATTAATATATATTAAAGGGAAAATATGAACCTGGACCATCATACTAACACCTTCTGTTGTTATTCTTGGTAAAGAAAAACAAACATCTCTACAGGTTGGGAGAAGAGAATCTCATTCTCACTGCACTCTTTTCAAACAAGGTTTGTGTACAGATTGTATAGCAGAAAGTTGCCTATAAATTCCTTTGCCTTTGGTTTCACTTCTTTTCTGGTAATTAAATTACTGAGCAGGCACTGAATTTGCTCCTCTCTCTTAGAGACAGACCCTCAGACTTTCTGATGGCTGGTTTTCACAGCCCTACTAGTGTTTAATTAATAATAGTTAATAATAGAAAAGAGGTTTGCTGGTGCATGTTAACTTCCTTGCCTCAGACTTACCAGGGCATATGAGAACAGGGGTGGATAAAAGCAGAAAAACTTTCTCTGTCCCACATTGCCCATGGGGTGATCACTCTGTTCCTCACCTCATCAGTGTTCTGTTTTAAAAGTGAAGACATAAACAGCCTTCCTTTGCATAAAAGGCAGCTTCTTCAGGGCAATGAAAAGTACAGTGCACTTCAGGGGCTAGACTGCAGTGATGTCTCTGGATGGTTTTGAATTCAGTAAAATGAAGACCACATAATGCTGAAAATTGTAGTAAAACCTCCCCCAAACATAGACTCATGTCTTTGCAGCAGGTGCAGGGGTAGCCAATAGTTTCAAAAACTCAACAGTGTGAAGTTCTGGACTTTCTTTTCCCACCTCTTTTGTTCGGTTGCTTTTGTTTGTTTGTTTGTTTTTGTTGTTGTCTTTGTTGTTTTTCTTGTGTTTTTCTTTCTTTGCTTTTTTTTATTGTTGCTGGAGTTGTGTTTTTATTGGTGAGCTTTGTGTTGGGTTTGGTTTGGTGTAGGTGTAGGTGTTTTTTTAAATAAGGATTAATATGTTATGGAAAATAAATTTGATGTCTTGAAAGGTGCACTAGATTCAATAGGTATTCTGCATTTCATGCTGGTAACAATTAAGCAGCAAACACCAATCAGTTTGGTTTGTTTTGATATGTCAGTAATTTGTGAGGCAAGCTGTGTTTCCAAGAGAAAAAGGTATGATAAATTGGCATGCATGTGGATTTAATACAGACTAAGAGATTATATTACTAATAGATAGAGATATGATATTTATCAATATAGAGCTACTAGTTACATAGAGTTAGTCTCAGGATGTGGAGCCTTACATTTCAACATGGTTTTCTTAAATGAAGATGATCTCCACCTTAAAATAGAAGTGGGGAAGTGGACTGGTGTTCCAAGGAAACCATTGTCACTGCAATTGTATTAAGGGTCTCTACAGGCTGCTTTGCAGAGGAATTTAAATAAAAAAGTGGTTCAATCACATACTGTAAAAAGTGATAGTACTGAAGCACCCATAATGAGAAAAGCTGTGCAATGGGCTGGGATTCAATCTCTTTTCAGAGGTGGGTTGTTTCAAGAGCAAAGTTTTTGTAAAAAGACCTAATGCCTTCTTAACTTTCACTCGGACACTAGATTTCAAAAATAATAACCAGACTTTCAAAATCTTGAACTTTTCTGCCAACCAGTTTTTGTCCTAGCAGAGAAGGCCATATTCACTTTCTGGATTCTTCCAAGTTTCAAACACAAGGGCCAGTATAAATCAGTCAATGTCATACAAGCAATGTAGTCTTTCCACACAGACCCGATGTTACCTCTCATCTTATTTTAACAAGATTTCTTCCCTTCTATGTTGCATAGTGAAATTAGAGATGGTGAGGTCAGAAAAGTCAAAAGGTGAAAAAAATCCTTTTGTGGTGGTTTCTTACCAGATCCATCTTGTTCAGTTAGCCTTGAACTGGTTCCCTTCCAGCTCAGTAGCATCGCAGATGGCTGGGTGCCATCCTCAGCAGGGGTGAAATGAAGAAAGTGAGAAAATCAGATTGGCTATGCTATTGTCAAAGGCAGATAACAAGGAAGATTAAGCTTAAAGCTGTTGTGTTCATCAGACGTTAGACTCATGTATTTCCAATTCGGTTAGGTGGCACTTTACAAGATGTATTGCTGACTGCAACAGGATTCTGGAAATATTTGGTATGTAAGAAAAATAGATGCAGCCAATTAGCACAGCAGAACATATTTAATGTATAAGAATCATCTAATTTAATTTTCACTAACTAAAAGTGACTCATCTGTTCTCACCTTCTCACCCTGTAGGAAAGACGTCAGCAAGCCCTTAAAAGGATCGGTTGTCCCATTCAGTTTTTAGGGATGGGATGAATTGGCTGTGCCTTCACATGTATTTTTCAGGCAGCACAAATGGCTGGTTCAGAACAGGAGAGGCTTTTAGGCTGCTGAATGCAGCAGAAATGACTCCCGTGTAATTAACGTTTGGTAGAGTCACTGCAGACCAGCGCACCAGACCAGTCACTGCTGTTTCTAATTCAAGGGCTGATGGACTCGCAAAGCAGCACAAACCCACCCCAACTCTTCCTCTTACTCAGCCTGAATAAGTAGGTGTATCCCCCACAGACTCGACACAGCCACCAGAAATGTCTGCACCCATGACAGTCTTAGTGTCTTACTCAATTTAGCACCAGTGTTCCTCTGAATAAGTCTTTTTTTTTTTCACAGCCCTCATTTCAGCAAAAAGGAAAATAAAGTTCACGGGGTTTTTTTTTTTCTCACTTATTTTTAATATATATTGATCCACACTGTTAAGATGAGCAGCAACAGACAGATAGATCTTCTGAGGATATGAGTAGCACTATGATACGATAGTAAAGTGTTGTTGAAATTCCTCCTCTGCTCAGGTTCAGTGAGGTTGAATGCCTGCTTGCTACAGTCCTACTTATATTTTTAGGAGATCTCACTAAATTCTGAACAAATAGGTGAGATACAGTAAAACTGCTAACTGCACATTAACTCTCCTCCTCAAATGAAGTTTTTCGAGTCTGATAGTGCTATGGAATAGATTGGAGCATAAATCCTCGTGTTTTGTGATATAAACCTACCATTTGCTGATGTAGCCTGGGAAGAAATTTCCCCTCTGGGCAACAATTATCCATAAGATTGGGAGCTTGGGAAATCAGGTATTATATGAGCTCTGGTCTTCTATTGTATCAGCTGTGAAAATCAAGAGAAGGATAATATTTGCTGTCAATCTCCTAAATGAGGTACAACCCACTAACAGATCAAAGCCCTGCAAAGCTTCTGAGCATTGGATGTTATTTATTATTATAGATATACTATTGATTCTCCATAACTTTCCATACATTTATATGCACTGTCCAGACCAAAAAAAAAACACAACAAAAAAACCCCAAACAAACAAACAAACAAACAAACAAACAAACAAAAAAAACCAAACCAAAAAAAAAGAGAGAGAGAAAAAGTAAAATAATATATGCAATTGAGAAATTTAAAGTCATGAACTCAAAGGGTTTTGAAAACTAGTTTATTAGCAGAGAAATGCTGCTAAGCCAGGAAACTGTTGCTAACGCAGATGAAAGCACAACTGCAAAGATGTTTTGTAGTATTACAGGAAAGCCACAGAGGCAGCTTGACAGCTGAAAGAAATTAGCTTATCAAAATATATAAGGAATATAAAATTAAAATTTTGCGTGTATAGTTATTTTCAACGTTCAGTCAGCATTGCTTATAGAATTTTGTATATCCTTTCCCCTTTAACAATATTTTAGAATATTATAGTATGGACAAGGCCAGAGAAATCAGAGTATGAGCATGTGAGAAGTATATAAATTACATGAGGTAGAGTTCTGTTGTTTTTGGTTTTGGTTTTTTTTTTCAGGGAGTGGCGGGGTAGAAAAGCAAGTCAAACACCACATGAGGAGAACTGCGGGCCTACAGAGCCCGGAACAGAGGTGATCCCATGGAGAGATAATCCTTAGGGCAAAAACCTCACTCCTGGTTGTGGCGAGAGAGAAAGCCTCTCCCAGGAAACCTTGCATGAATATGGAAATGTAGCCGAGTTCTGTTTCCCTGATGGGTTTGCTGTTTCCCTGCCCCTTTTCCTCCCTGTATTGTTTGGACCTAGGAAGTTCTCCTTCCCTTGGTTCCCCATTGGCCCTTGTTCCCAGCCACTCCTTTCCCATTTGTTCATTTGCCCTAGCCCCTCCTTTACACCGCCCCCTGGCCCTCGACCCATTGGACCTTGGTGCTCTCCCCGCCTCTGTTCTCCCGGTTTAAAACCCCTGTGCACTTCCTGTCTTTCGCCTTTGGTCCCTGGGTCCCTTCACATGCGGTTGGATTAAACCTCCTGCGTGGAATTCTTCACCAAGGTCCTTCTCTCGTTTCTCGTCGTCTGCCTTCGTGATAGCGATCTGGCGGGTTCGGGACGATCTCAGTGTGGGTAGTGCCTGTGCCGCCGGAGCGGCTCCTCTGCTGGGGACGCTTTCGGAACCTTGCGGCCCCCAAGCCTTCCCCCGCTCGGCGCCCCGCGGCCCACAACCATCATGTACTAATTTTTCTTGTGAAAAATAACAAGTGAATAAATTTATATAGTGATGTGTCAGTAATTGGTGCCCTTGAACACCAAAGAGATCTGAAAGAGATTTTGTAAAGAGCAGCAAATAAGACGTGAATTTAGGATGTAAAGTAATGTAAAGAGAGCTCAGTGCAATTTAGTTACTCATTACCAGGTGTAACGTATAAGGTGTTAAAAATTGGTTTAACTCTGTCCCTTTCCATCCCACCAAACACATAATCAAAAAATCTCTACCCTCAATTTCCCCAAGAGGACAGAATCTATGCAGAACTCTAGTGTTTCTCCCCAAGAACTCTTCAGAATTTATCACTCACCTGTTTTATTCTCTGTTACCTTGGAGCCACAGATTAGCTGTTAAATAACAGGGTTTTTTTCTATTTAAAACAAATATTAATTTTCATTTTAGACTTAACAGAAAGGGAAAAAAACCCAACAGATTATTACTGTAGTGTTTTGCTTCCTATTAAACCATTTTTAATGCATCACATGAAAAAAAAAGAACAAAGTTGCAGCTTGCTTATATCTGTGATTTTCTTTTTTTCCCAATCTTTACTTTTTCTGGCTTTTTTCAATATTTTCAATTTTAGAAAAATTATACAGTATCAAACTCAATTTTTATACAATATCCTTGTACCCTTAATTGTTCAAAATATCTTGTGTCCATAAAATAATGAAGTTCCAAAATCTGTTTTTGTTTTATATATATGTTATTTAAAAATCATAGAAAAATGAGAAATTAAAAATATTAATCTGTAAAAGAAAAACATTTTTAAATAGAGGGAAAGTAAAATGAAAATATAAAAGGGAAAAATAAAGGTTAAAACCAAAAATTGTATCTGGGAAACTGAGGGTGAGAGGGGAATATGACATCTTAACTGCTTTAGTTAAAAGGTAAATATTATTATTTTTAACAGAATAACAATTTGCAAGTATTTATTTTTAGCAAATATATTTTTCAGTATGAGAAAACTGTTAGCAATGCTGACTTCAATGTATTCATTACTAATTTTTGAAAAGTATAAAAATGATAGGAAATATATTAATATTTTCAAAGACACAGTAATGATTCAAAAATACAGTAAGTGCAGATGTCCTTTCTCCATGATTCCTGAACAAAAAAAAAAAAGAAAAAAAGCAACACATTTTCATTAAAAATTCTGAAGAAAATACTTTTGTGCATACTAAATTCCATGGAAGTGGGTAAACAGGGAGTTTCTAATGAGTGTTGGACCAGGATCCCTTTCAGAAGGCTTCACATTTATTTCTATTTTTATTTTTACCTGGCTGTCAGTAAACTTCCACCGTTATCACACTAATTCGTCATCGTTAGCAAGAGGGCTGTTTCAATCATAGTGTCATACACTGAGGGTAAAATTTATCTCTAAAATTTTGTGATGTTATTAACGTTACTGATTCTACTGTGGTAATGCCCCCTAAATTGAAAACCTGAGTGGAAAATAAAATTTTAGCTGTAATTTAATTTTTATAGCCCTTGTCCACCAGAACCTGATGCAAATATTTATTTCAGCAGTAACACTGATTACTGTTGTTTTATTCATATGTATTTCCCTGATCACTTGGCAGTTGAGCTACTGTCTGTCCATTCATAACTAGCAGCAAATAAAGAGGCTGAAAACACTGTGATGCAATGAAGTCAACTGAATTTTTAAAAAAAATGTAAACTTCTTTAATTTGCTCACAGATCTATAGATTTTCTTGGCTACCCTACTTATAAAAACAGTCTGTTGCACAAAGAAACTGAAACAAAAGGAGGATGTCCTGAAATGAATATGAGGTTTTCCTTCTAAAAACATAAATACTTTGGTCATCTGTATCCAGGTACAAGACTATCAAAATGAACAAATAATTTCACATTCTGAGATATAATGATGCTGTTCTTCATATTTTTAGTTTGCAATTCTGGTATCTGCTTTGCTTTTTTTTTCCCAGGGAAAAAAAAAAAAAAGAAATTCAGACATTAAAAAAATATAACATGGAATTTAATCACTATCTGAAATTTTCTGAAAACACGCTCCACTTTCAAATGCAGTTTATTTTTAGTGGTTTTCTGATGTACAGTGGGAAAACACATGGGGAATTCTAAGATAGTAATTTACATTTCTCTGGAATATTTTCTGGACAACATTTGCCATGCTTTGCAACATGTGTTATAACACTTTAATTTAATCTTCTAATTAAAAATAAATTTATAACTGTATATTAAAATATTGAAATATTACATTCTGGTTTGGTTGGTTGGTTGGTT
>WEKY01019312.1:0-82165 GCA_013390045.1 Picathartes gymnocephalus | reverse complement strand
ACTGCGTGGTGACACACTACAGTCTTTTGCTGACGTAATGTTGAGAGAAATTTTTGAAAATTGAGAGTACGAGTCTGAAAAAGAAAAATGCTGTTTTTCTAGCCATGCACCATAAACAGGTATTTCTTATGAAATATTCAAGACAGCTTATTCTACATGTCAGCTATAGCTAGGTAATGTCCTGAGCAGGAAGGCTAGGACTTTACAAGGGTAGAGATGGACACATTTCACTTACCCTGCAATTCCCAACAATCGCAAACAGAAATGAAAAAAAAAGAACAAAATCAAACTCCAAATCATTAGAACTGATCAATTATCTTCAAAAGAAGCCTTAAAAGAGGTTGTTTTTTTTTTTCTGATGGGAATTAAAAAACCCACCACGAACAGCAGACAACAGTGTGATGGCCAGGCATACCTCTGAAAGGTGTTCAGGGCAGGTAATAGCAAATGGATGAATTGTCCAGAGCAGAAAAAAATAGGTTTACTCATGAAGGACATTGGTGAACTGAGCACTGGACTGCATGCAATGATTCATATGAAACTGGTGACAGCTATTAAGCCAAAACATGAGAAAACAAGAAAAAGGCAGTAGAGCCACTGAGCCTGGAGATCAAACAGATCAAAGACAGCCACTCCTTCAGAAAAAAAAGACTTTTTTTTTTTTTAATAACTTTGCTCTCTGCTGTGATAGTTGTATGAGTGTGTGACATTAGAAATTTTGTCATGGCCTAGACATAAATCATCCAAAAGAGCAGAAAATGTATCTGAGAAAGCAGATACTTTACCATTTCATGCTGATCACAATAAAATCAACACTGGGATAAACGATGTGATGACATGCTGTGACTTCAAGAATTAAAGTAATTTCATATTTCCTTTCATTCTACTTGTTCCTAATTCTATAACGCAATCTCTGAAAAATCCAAACCTCTCAGAAAGCTATTTCATATGATTTATGTTCTACTAACAGGTTCTCTTCAAAGACAACACATAAACAGAGCATGAAAATACTGTTCAGCTGAGGAAATTGTTAAAACTATGAGTCTGGCTCTTCCTAAACTTAGCTTAATTTATTCACATTGCTTCTTTTCTTCTCCCCTTTCTTCCACAAAAGACAAAAAGACCAAACAAAATAATGTTCACAGTTTTAATTGCTTGGAAGTAAAACAAAGCACATTCATTAGAGCTTGTGTAAAAGCAAGGAGATGGACTGTAAGTGAATGTGAATTGTATTCAGAAAATTCCTTTGTTCAAAATTTATCAAACTGAGTATATGGCACACAAAAAAAGCACAAGTAACAAGCACATGCTGGATCAAAGGCTATTTGGAAAGTGCAATCAAAACCAGATGAGAAGTCATGGATAAGGAGGAGTTAATTTTTGGCATTAGTATGAATTTTGGAATGGTATAAAAGGTCAAAAAGAAGCTACTGACCATAAAGATTATGACATCTCTATTTCCCCAAAATTAATTGAACATCTTCCTAAGAATATAACTGGGTATTACATGGATTTCTACTCTTAGGCTGGGCATCAGATGTTAGCCACAAATTATTCCTTATGACATCTATGCTTAACACAATTGAGCAATGCACAGAGACAGCCAAAATTATTATGCAACAGAATACCCACTCTGATAGGAAATATTTTTAACACTTGGATGAACAGAAAATCTTCATAAAAAAAAAAGGAAAAAAAAAAAAAAGAAAAAATAAAAACAGAGGAAGAAGAGGAACAAAAAGAAAGGTTGGACTGTATCTGATAAGAAATTTTGTCAGCTTTACAGATTTCAAGCAGAGTTTTGCATTATAGCTAACAGTAAAATGACTTGGTGATCCATTTATTTGGATAATTCTTGAGGTTGATGTGACTCAAATTCATGGAACTAATTTGTCTGGATAACAGCTTTACAAAGGTTCTGAAGAGTCTAGACATTTTCACTGTGGGAAAAAAAGATTCACAATCCATTTTATACAAACTTTAAAAATAATATCCTGCAGTCATTCTGTCATATTGCAAATTTTACTTCCAAAGTCAACAGCAGATAAACTAAAGCATTTGAAAGTAGCTGTGTTTGTACAACACTGGAAGGTATCAAGGGAAATGGAAACAGCCTTTGGTTCAACTATTTTGCAAGAAATGATGTAGCAAAGAAAAACATCAGTTATCTGCAGTGCTACAGACTCCACACAATTTTTAAGGCATGTGAAATTTTACCTAATGATGATACAATGTGATATATGAAAAACAAGCTGTTTTTCAAAGAACTACTTAACTATGTTATTTCCTGTCTATACTGATTGAGGCTCAGGCAGAAGAAATGTAGGATCCATGAGAAGTTTGAGTACTGTTTCTAACAGTCTAGCACAGCCTGACTAACTGGAGAAAGAAGAGAAAAGGAGGCAAGGGAAGAGCCAAATTTTTTTTTTTTTTGAGTTGCACATCACTCTCTCCCACTATAGCTATAATTTTAGCTGGCAATTAGATTTTAAAACTTACCTCTAACATACTTCGGCTTTACTCCACTGTGGCCTGCCAAACTATTTTCCAAAACTGGTTTACTAGAACTTTTTCAAACACTGCTGCCAACATATTTAAGCTCCAGAACGGGAGGAAAATGAAGAGTCAGCATTTATTTCTTTTAAAAAGTAAAAGAAAATACTTAATTTTTTATGCTCGATCCAGAAATTCAAATTTATGCGTAACCAAAAAGACTGAAATCCCTTCAAAATTAGGGCTTTGTTATAAAAGCACTTGATTTTACTACAGATTGTAGCCACATGGCACAATTCTCTCTATAAATATACTTTGAGCCCCAGTTAGTGAAACAAAAAACTTTTCAACTGTGCTAAGTTAAAAAAATATCTCTGCATTTATTCATACTACAGTAATACTCAGCTCAGAATCAAGGCCTTAGAGCTTAATCTAAGAAAAATCAATAGTATGAGAAAAGTGGGGTTAAGCAGTGAAATGTGTATGTGTTGGCAGGTTCATTTATCTTCCTACAGATGCACAGTTAATATGCTTCATTATCAAAATACCCAAAAAGCTGCAGTGTACCTATTGCTGGTCAAACAAGACCAAATAAGAATAAGAATGGAAACAGTCAGTACAGTTCATCTGCCAAACACACATCCAGGTTTCTTCTGTTAGTGCTTTTTAGATTATTCGGATTCAACATTTTCCATTACACAGCAAATGCAATACTTTCAAGCCATGTCTTTACACTTCCCTCTTTTTGGCAAAGCTTCATGGACATCCCTTCCTACACAGAGTCACATGGCAAAGACAAGGGGTGAGGGCTACAAGTTGTTCCTGGGGAGATTTCAATTAGACACAGGAGGAAAATTTTTCATGAGACCATTCAACCATTGGAATAACTTTCCCAGGGAAGTGGTGGATTCCCCAGTGTTGGATACTGTTAAGATTCAGCTGGATGGGATGCTGGGCCATCTTGTTTAGAAGGTGCTTTTTGCCAGGAAGGACCAGATGATCTTTGAGGTCCCTTCCAAGCTGATACTCTATGATTCTATGTTTCCATCAGCGGAAGATCCACAGTCAGTCTGGAATAAGAAACTCTCTTCTTTGGGTACTAAATTTCATGAGAACACATGTGGACACCAAAACCAGTCCAGCCAAAGACCTTTTATTTGATTTAGACTTCATGTTGTCATACTTAGCTCAATTTTCATGGAATGCTGTCAAGGTAGATAGAGATGGGTGATAAAATGTGCTGGAAAATATATCTTTTTCTGACCAGTATCACCAACAAAGAGTGAATGAATGCATCAGTCTCTGAACTTGGAGATCAAAGTGGGACTAGCTGCTGAACTGTCACCAAAACAAGTTTTGAATTGGAATCACAAAGAATGGGAGAGTCATGTACAACAACAGAAACCCCACTGATACCACAGTGCAAGAGTCTGACTGCAGCATCTACAGGCTGACCAAAGTTACCCTTGGCATGTTTACACTGGCATTTTTGCTCAGATGCATATCTTCAAAGATATTTTCCCTGTCATCCAGACTATTCACTGTGCCTTGGTTCACTCCATGGAACAATACTGAGACATCCTTTCATATGAAAGGAAATTTGAATATGTATTCCAGAACACCACCCAGCACACTCCAAGTGGTAATGGAAATTCAGTCTGTGGGACCAGACAAAAACTAACCTGCAGTCCTCCCAACTGTCCCACACATAGCAAAACGTAAGTGGTGTGGTCAGTGAATCCACAGCATCAGTTTTCCTCTACAGCTTCATTCCTGCAGAGCTGCACCAGTTGCTGAAGTAGACACTGCTGCTGCACACAGATAGTACTGAATGTTCAGGTGCAAAAGTTGCAGGCTGGTCTGAAATCCACATGAATACAAAGGTTCTTATCAGACAGCTAAACTCTGTGCTGCCATTGCTTCATCAGCACCTATAGCATTGTTGCAACTAAAACCTCAAGCCAGAATTTCCAGCAAAATAAGTGGTGTACCCTAACCCTCTTAATGCAGGAGGATGCTCACTCCAGCAATCTTCCATTGGGCCAACATAAACATTTCTGTGGCTGTAAAAGTGAATTAAACTGGGGAATGGAGACCCAGTAACACTGGGTAGGTACTAAGTCAATTTTGAACCAGACTGATTTCCTGATACAATTTACTATAGAGTTGCACAAGTTCTTGTACCAGCATTACTGCAGGGTACATATGGAGAAGGATTAACTACTGTAAGCAAGACTTAAAATATTTCCACTCTTTTTGGTGCAACCATAACTCCAAGTAAGGACAAGATTATTCTCAAGAAAGGCCACAAAAGTCTGAATGGCAAGATTAAAGTCTAGAATGTAACACTGCAGCAGTGTTGATGATAAATGACTCATAACAATGTGTAAAATCTGATCCCATCACTGGTAGAAACACGTGCAAAAGATAAATCCATTTTAAGTAAACTTGAACAAGTTGTTCAATACACAGCATTACTGCTACATTTTAAGGAAATAGAGATATTTACAGAATAACGGTTGCAAAAGTTACTTTAAGTCTTATTCCATTCCAAGTTCTGTGAAATTAATTGAATACTGACACCACACCCTGCACCCTGATGTGGCATTCACTGACGGGAAGGCCAAATGAACCTCTGACTACAAGTTACTTGATCTGAAATTAAAAAAGCATATTAAGGATATTACAGAAAAAATACAGACACTATTATAATATTATAATGGTTTTTATATTTATAAATATATAAGAAAACACAGCCTAAATTCTATTTCAGCATGCCTTATTTTCAGTGTGCATACTCTTATTTCAGTGTGAACTGTAGGGAAAAGCAGCTAAGACAAGGACAGCAACCTACAGAGGCTGCATTTGTATAGGAAGGGTTTATTTACCTTCTTATTTCAGTCTTCTGTTCCCACAGTTTCTGGAGAAGACCATTATGAAAGCTAATCCCCACCGTATGCTCAGATGGACTTCATACATGAACTTGGAATTCAAGTAGGAAGTACTCCTCATATATGTAAATTCATACAAAGTAGACTTCTTCCCCTTCCTTTCAGTTATAAATTCCTTATTGGTAACTGTCCACTTGGTTCACAGGGCTTAGTATACACCTTTTCAGTACACAGTGTATGCCTCAGTATAACAAAAGAGCTGTGGCAGGCACACAGGCAACACCTTCTTCCCACCTCCCAAAAGCAGGCTGGTACACTGTACAAGCCTGAAGACACATACAGACAGCCACTCCTCACTGGGCAGCCTGGTGTGGGACCATGCTCTGAAACATCAGCTTGAACACGTGCTACATACTGTTTCACATTTTGCAATCTTGGGAGTGGGATTTTAACTCTGTAATTTCTCTCTTCTTGGTCTGAAGCATATCCCACTTCTCCATTTTTGAAGGCTATTACAATGTCAAGTTTTGCCTCTTCAGGCAAGAAAACACATTTCTTGTAATGACTCCTACCTGAGTCTCTTCTCAGAACCTTATCTTTCTCTTCTGCTCAGTAATTTACCCAATTTATCAGCAATACTGAACCAAGCCAAATATATTTCAGCAGAACTGTATCAGTCACGAAAAATGTTAATGTCAAGGACTGCAGTATTTCTGATGGGGCAATCCAAACTTTCCCTTCCTGGGCCTCCAGAGTAGAAATCCATAGCAAAATATTCAGCCTTATGCAAGTTCCCTGTCTGACTCAGTTTCATATCAAGGGAAACAACTTCTATAGCCTATCCAAGTCACAGATTTATTTCCCAGGTTAGTTTTGTGGGGACTTATTTGTTGTAGTTCCTGAAACCCTGCTTTCTAAGTTTGCTAAGAGAAATGCACAAGTTATCCACACTCAAGCCAGCAGCCACGTTAGTTGTTCAGAACACCACAGAAGGAGCACTGTGAATAAAGTTGTTTTACACCAAAGTTTCAGGTCTTCCTTCAGCCTTAGGATGCATTTTCAAGGGGGTGTTTACTATCAAAGAAGATTCTACATATAGCACTTGGAAGCGTGTCTCCAACTTCCCCTTTCAGCTCAGATGATGTTTTCCAGGGTTTGCAGTCTCCCCCAGCGAGGTGATGAAATTCAGTCACATATTTCACATGCCCTGCTGTGTGTTTCCAAAGTCTTGTTTCTCTGAACATAGAAGGAATCAAAGTACCAGGAGAGCTTCTTCTCTTACAGTTCCAGGTTTCTTTCCAGGCACCCCAAGCTGCCCCTCCAGGGAACACTATGAGCAACATTCACAACATTCTGTTTTTAGGCTGCCTTTCTGCCATTTGCAAACAGCTGCGATTAAGCCAACTCACTGTCTGTGTGCCATCAGCTATGCCTGTTACCAAATCCTTAGATAGCATATGGAACACTGAAACCCACACTTCTATTAGCTAGTTTTCAGCCAAGCTAAAATACTGTATTTTACTGTTCTTTTATGTAGATTAAAGGAAACTACTTACCACACTCACCATCCTCTACAGGAGTAATTTGTACCAACCATCACATAGCTGTTTGGACAAATATGCTGTAATATTGCCTATTTTCATGAAAAAGCACAAGAAAATAATTTTGAAGAAAAATTTTTAAAAAAAGAAATTCTGATAG
Source organism: Picathartes gymnocephalus (assembly GCA_013390045.1). NCBI lineage: Eukaryota > Metazoa > Chordata > Aves > Passeriformes > Picathartidae > Picathartes > Picathartes gymnocephalus. The sequence goes on along the minus strand of WEKY01019312.1, from coordinate 75,080 downwards.
CTTATAATAGTCTACGAATAAATGCAAATGAGAGTTGAGATACTGTTTGGGATGGGGAGGGAAGAAGAAAGATTTGCCACTTTGGTAATTTCACTGGTTCCTATGAAAGTATTCTCTATTTACAACGCCAGAGATCAGAATCACATCAAATATGCAATAGAGGAGCTACAGTTATAGATTAAAGATGTAACAGATTAAAAGTAGGAACTATCCAAAATCCCTCATTCAGAACCATTTCACTTACAAGTCATTTACTAAGCCTGTCTAGAAGAGCATCACTAAAAATGCACTAGGTAAGTGATATCTTAATTTGAAAAGTTATTAGTTTCTTTAGCTCCAGTCCAAAGGAACAAAACTATGGAAATGAATTCTACAGGACTTCCTTTGCTCCAGGAAAAGAATGATTCTAAATGCCAAAACTTACTTCAAAAGTTTGAGGGAATACCACAGTCATGGTCAAAGTTTTTCAACTAATGCTTTCTTCAGTGACAAAGATGGTCTAAAAGAAAGGGAAAACAAAAATCAGAGGGCATAAGAGAAATTACAAAACGTTTTATAGCTCTGTGGTGCATATGAAATAGTTTCTTCCAATGGCAGTACAATTGAAGCAGCTCACACTGCTCAGTCTGTTCTCTCCTCTGTGTCCATTCCTTAGCTGTGGCTGCACAGCCATGTGTGTGGCCATTCCAGCTGGAATAGGGAACTGATCCTCCATCAAAAGTATCCCAAGAAAAAAGATTAATGTTTCCTAATCCAGTTCATTGTACAGAACCACAAGCAGCTATGCAGGCACAGAGGGATGGTTACAGGAGCAGGAACAAGAGACAGTAGCCTGGAGCACAATATAAGAGTTCCTTATGCTGACACAGCTTCAGTAAGAAATGTACAAATTGTACCTATGAGCCCATCCAGGCCTGGAAAGCTACTTGTTTCACAAAGCATAGTGGATAGATTTTATTATTTTCAATGAAAGAGTGCAAACATTCACTTTACATAATCAGGAAGCTGACTTAATTGATTGTGTGTGAATAAAAATGCAACATAAACAGTATTTTACTGCATATTCTGCTCATTTTGCATCTGGTTCATTGAACTAAGTGCAACCCATCTGTTACCATATAGGACAGAAAAACTGTCAAATAGGAAAAAACCTCCTCTTATTTAATACGAATCTAAAATTATTTGCTTAGACAACTAATGAACTGGAGTACATAGGCAATTAAACACCATAGAAGGCTTGGCAGAGTACTGTAAAATTGAATAAAGGTTTGTAAATGTTTGTAACTGGGACAATTAGAAATACAACATGGGGTTATTAAGTCTGATGTTGAAACTAATTGCTTCAGAATTAGACATACGCATAAATTAAAAAAATAAATTAAAACAGTCTAATACATTATTTCTAATAGCTGGACATTGCATGGGAGACTCCAAAACATTCTGGACTGGACACTCAGAAGCACTGTTCCACTAAGGAATAGATGTTGAGACAATAAGAATAGATTTTCTTCACTTAGAGAAAGTACATTACAGGGCTGACTTTCTCCCTCTCAGTTTATTCTCCCTCTGCCATGCAAAATCACACAATGAATCCCTCATCGCTCTAAGACATTAATTCTACCAGACCACCTCTGAGCAAATGATAAATTGCTACAATGTGGTATTTTTTGGTACCAGGCTCTACCATGATGATGAAAGTTGCATTTTCATGGGACAAATGGTATTTCTCCAAATGATACACAGACACCTACTTTTTAACTCCTGAAAACTTATAGCAATTGCCTGAAAAATCTAATGGTGTCTCAGCAATAGCTAGTTGACATAATTCCAAGAAAAAGATTATACAATTTCAGAGGCTGGGCATTCAAAAGAGAGCAGGAAAAACTAAGCAAATGTGGAGAAATGAAGAAAAAGCAAGACTGGTAGGAAAGTCATATATTAATATCATATTGTAATTGGCAAACCTACAATAAAAATAGGCTGTAAAATCCGAATGTATGATTTTTGGCAGTATGAGTGTTTGGGGAGGGCAGTGGAAGATCACAGATTGGTCTGCATGATGATCTTGGATTAGAGCTTACATGAACTCAGGTTCTGGTGTGACTGTCATGCACTTCAACAAAATAAAATAATTAGTGTTGCTAATTAAGCAAACATTTAATTTTCCTGCAATTTTGCACAGACCTATAGTTTGTATCGTATGTTCTATGCAGCACAAGAATTTATGCAGAATGTGACTGAAAACCTAAGGATCTCAGGTGATCTGGATCTACCACAGGTCTTAAACAAACCTCTTCAAACTCTCAGGAGCAAACACCATGTGAATCACCATTGCATCTCTATGCAGCATCTCATCTTCAGCTACAAACTACCACAGGGAACCTCACAGTATTCTTTTTTCTCATGTAACTGGCATAACACAAGTTTGCCACTGCTCCACCTCCATACATTCCAAGCGGTCTTTCTAATACAATGGTCTCTCTCATTATTTTCCTAGATGTTGTGTTGCACCAACTGTATATTTCCCTGAGCAGAAAACCATGAAGTTATTCTGTACAAACTGATGTAAACATGAAGTATAGTGCAGTCTCTACAGCACTGAAAAAGAAGTTGGGAAACAGTAAAAACAGCACTCTGAGAATATGAAGAACAGCAACTCACCTTTGAGGCTTCCTTGGGAGATATTTTAATCTTTTTTCATAGTAACTGTTATGGCCAATTTGGGTTTGGGACACTGAATAAAACTAACAGAAAGGATAAGATACTTGTCAAAGGATGGCAAGGAGAGGTACACAGGCTACCTTAAAACAATGAAAGCCTCAAAGCAGGTCTATTAGATACAATAGGAAGTCTCCCCATAGATGGTGTTTTAAGAAACAGTAAATTCTATTTCTCTGGACTTCTCCATCTGACAGTGAATACTATAATTACAAATTTCATAGTGTTTCTAACCAAGCACCTTGTACTTCTCAGTAATTCATACATTTGACTTTTTAATATCAAATCTTTTTACTGATCTAGTTTGAGATAAGTGCAATTTTTCTCTTACTAGTTTGCCAGCATAGCAATTTACCTAGTGCATACTCATGCCTTCTTGAAAAATTATTTTTTTTTAAAAAAACCCAAATTCATAAATGTAGGGAACAAACATGCCTTCTACAAATAGGCCTGAAGGAAGCCTCCAGCTCGGGACTTCCCTCTTCACTCAGCATGAGACCTTGTTAAGCCTGTAGAACAGCCCTTCTTTACCAGAAAGTGCCCAGGGCCCCTCCTTGAGTCTTTGTAAAGAAAGAGGGTGGACACAGGTTGGTAAACAATGTATAGAGATAAGGCATCAAGATTTTCTAAAAACATATTGCTGAGGAAAAACAACAACGACAGAACATGTAAATTACTATGTACATATTATTGCACATAACAAGCCTGATGTTTCATGATACTTCTTCAGTATTACCCTAAAAAGTTCTCCCTCTCTTCAAATCCTTGCAGCAAGAACAAAGCAACTAAATTCTGAAACTGATTGTACTCAAAGACTTACCACTTCAAACATTAAAGTTAAATTGTCATTACAAGGATCAAAAATACTGCCTAGTCACCTAAACTACTGCTTCCAAAAAGCACACTGAACCACCGCACCTTTGAAAAGAATTACACATGCATGCTAATTCTATATATCCACAAGACTTTCATCTAACTCACAGCGCTGAAAGTATTTCCTGGAAAGTCACATCCCATCGTTTTCTCTCAACTGCGTGATAGTCCAAAAACAATTGAGGGCAAAATAAAATCAATATCAGACCAAATCATTCATGAACAGTGTATTCAGAGGAATTAATTTAGGCCCTCACAGGAGTAATCAGGTATCTTCACGACACTCAAATGTTTAAATTTCTTTAAATAATATGAAGATGTTTCTCAGTATAAGGAAACTGAAAAAAGGACAATAATAATCCCTTCCAAATTCCATTTCAATTATTATTTATTCCATAACCACAATGTCCATGGTACAGCACAAACAGAAAAAAATCAGCACAATCGCTTTTCCCATGCTGTCAAGCAGCTTGCAATCCAACTCCAGACAAAGAATTAACTAACCTCAAACAAAATGGACAAGGAGCAGAGATCAGCTACATGAATTCACAGAGCTATAGAACAGCTTATCCACATCATTCACTGTTACTACAGTAAAGGAAATGAAGATTAGATTGTACTGCATCCAAATCCCACCCCCTCCCCCCTCAAAAAAGCCACCTAAAGCATAATGTTCTTTAAAACAAAAATAAATTTATTCCATACATTTCTCAAATAAAAATATTCTGGAAAGCAAAGAGCACAGGTGAAGTAAATTTGTATATTAAACACAGATGATGGAAGAAAAATCTGGCAAAATCACTTGCTGCAGTTTGTCTTTTCTGTCAATTCAATCTCAACTCACAAATATTTCCTAGTTAAGCTCCATGCAGAAGTTTATTTATTTGCATTTTGTCAGTTGACACCTTTCTACATTTTTTTACCTTGATATAACAGATAAATTCACAATTCCAGTAACCAGTAAATTGGATTAATGTAATCATCCCTTTCTAGTAGGATATCTGACAGTGATTTTCAGAAACAAGGCCATTTAGTGAGAACAACGATGCAAGAAAACTCTGAAAACTCATGTTACCATCACAAAGAGGCCAAACTACCCTGCTATTAGCAACAGAGGGAACTACAGCATAGCACTGAATCACCAACACTGACTCTACCTGTTTTGATTACTTATCAGAAGCAGCAGATGTTGTGTGCACTCCACTGCATTTCTGATGAGTTGTCAAAGGGAACTGAGGGCACCAAAACCTGCCTTTCTCTAGCAACTGCATGGAGGTCTTTTGGGTCATCTACATTGCCTACTGGCTGTGGTAGGAAAAGGTAATTGCAAAAGTAAAAGGGAAGAACCAGAGCCAGTGAACAAGCATGATGATAACGTGGTAGTTTATATATGATTTTTCCTCAATTTTTTTCCTGTGTGGCTGGTTTACTTCTACTTGTCAGACACAGACACAGCCATTCAGACAATAATGAGAGACTATACTCTTCCAAAGTAAGTGTTGTGTAAGTCATCCTATGGCCTGGATTTTTATGTACATTAGTTTTAGATAATGTTTCTAGAAGCCATAGATAGCTGTGTTACTATTCCATAACATTCAAAAGGTCATTGCTGTCTGGGCAGCATTTTGAGAGGCTCCATCTGTCTTTGAGACTCTATTAACTTTACAATATGTGAATGGAGATATACTTTATTTTTGAGGACCTCTGTTATTAAGTCTAACCATAAAATATTCTATTCCACTTTGTTGCTTAATTCTTCATAACAGATGTTGGGGGCCTGCTTACATGTATTCACAACCATCACACATATACTTGGGAGTTCATGTAGTCTGGGACAGAATCTTTTTACAGCCACAGTAAAGAAAGGATAGATACGACAATTGTCTATGTATGCTATGTAGCATCCCTCCACACTCAATAAATACAGCCATAACACCAGCCATTAAACTACCAGTTTTTCAGACTGTTGCAACCTGCCCACCCTCATTTCTACAGGGGTTCTACTCATGGTCAAGTGAAAAAGAGGGATATTCATGTACGTAACTGCTGTAGATCATATACTGGCATTAAGAGACCTGCAATGATCATCTTGCAACCAGAATGCTTTATTTGAGGTAATTTCTTCTCCATTTGTCTGTAGAAGAAGTTGTCCTGAGCTCATCCTGTGGTCAATCAGGTTTCCCATCAGTATGCTACATCCATTCAGAAACCTGCCATTCCACACATATGCAATCTGATTCTGGAACTTGGGAAAACAAGGACAACATTCAGTGCATTTCTAAATGATCTTTTCCTTGGAGTATGTCCACTCAGATAAATAAGAATTTTGAGATCAGGCAAGATAATACTGTGATCTTGGATGATTGTCAGCAATGACTAAGCTTAGGAGTCCCAAAAGCCACTTTTACTAGTAACCTTTATAACTCTCACTGGAGTTGTAGTGGCAGATCACTTTTACAAATGCTTTTCCCAGCAGAGAGAAGGACACATTTGTCTTTTTGTGAAAGCTCAACTGTTTGCTTCCAAGACCTCTGTCAGTTGACTTACCAACACTAAATTTCTCAGCTGCTAAACCAGTGGGATGAAGTTCTCCCCAAATGGAGAATGAACAAAAGGATGAAGAATTGAGAAGCTTGAGGATCAGAATTGTATCATGACACTGAAGGATCAAGGGCAATGTACTAAATGGCAAAGGTATTGTGAAGATGGACACTTTCAGACACTTGAAAATTTACAGACACAGAAACACAACTCCAAATACTTTTAACTATACTGTATACTTTTTAATCATTTCAGCAACATATAAAATAATTTTTAATATCTTAGTATGGAAAAAGTTAATATGCATGCATGACATTCTGCTTTAAAGTCACAAATATGCATTAAAATGGCATTGCTAGATTTCTACGCCTTTGGCTATATGGCATTCCCTAACTAAAATATGCTAAGTATGTTAATTTATTAACACAATGCTCTCAGGCACATGGTGTGACTTTTGGGGCTGTCCTGTGCAGGACCGGGAACTGGACTTCAATGATCCTTGTGGGTCCCTCAGGATATTTTGTGATTCTGTGATTACTAAGAAAGTTGAAACTCATTTTTATTTAATCTGTAAGTGTGTACAAAGCTAGAAACTGCTACCTTGGCATTCATCTTACCAAGTACACTTTTACTGAGGTCAGGAACCTCGGTCAGACCATTTATGCATGCACACAGTAGCCAACGTACTGAGCTTCAGGATCAAAACTCCATTGCCTTAAAACTTCACAAAGAGCCAGTTTTCATCCACATCTGAACAATCAAAGTTGCATTTTCGTAACATCACTTAGACAGAAGATTACTCCATGCATGAATAATCTTCATCACAATATGTGGCAAAAGAGTAAAAACACATGCCATTCATACAAAACATCACTGCACTTTTCATTAGATATCAGTATGACTACTTATGTCCCTGTGGTGTTATTTCTGTGCCAATTTGTATCAGAGCCCAGTAGACTAGGGTTTAGAAAAATTCTGTGGACAGGTGTAGAGTCAAATGAAATCCATCGCAGCCATGGAGATCTGCTTACAGGAGCAGGGCAGGCAGGCACCGTCTTTTTCTGTCTGTGTATGTAGTACATCATAGATATCAATGAAAACAAACTTAGTTTTGTATAGGCCTGATGCCTATTTTTACTGTCAATGTTTTAATGCCATGAGGTAACACAGACCAGAACTCAAAACATTTTCCACAATGTGTAATACAAATTCTAATCCAAGACCCACTGTGTACTGAGTCTGCACAGTGTCTACAGGGACTTTTTATAGAATGTGTTTTGTCTTTGTAGCATAAACAAACTATCATCAGCTTGTTTCAATATATTCAAGTTCTATATGCCATGATCCCTTGTCCTACTTCCTCCATCTCTGAAACATCCAAATGCCTCACAATAGATTTGTTTTGATTTTAATAGGAAAAATATAAAGAGTAAAGTTTGAAAGCTTCTAAAATAATGTTGAGTATTAATATCCTTGAAGCAGAAGGTAGGCTTGAACAAAGTCCTTTCACACCTTAGGCAAAACTTCAGGAAACTTCTATTCCTTTCACAGGTAAGTTGATGGAATGATGTATTAAGCACCAGCATAAAAATCAGTAGAAACTTCTTGCGCTGTCAGAACTAAAGTGGTGTGAGACCCCTGCTTCCCCAAAACTAATGTAATTCAGCCAAATTAATGGAGTTCACCCAGACCCTGCGTCAAATGCTCTACCATCCAAATGGTATCACAAATCTCAACTCATACCAAATATTTTAAATGCAAGGATTATGTTCTGCTGCTTCTGATACCTTAACTTATTAAACTTTTAAACTTATTTTACTGGACTAGTTTTCTCCAGCTGTCAGTAGCATTATATGTAGGGTCATATATGCTTCAAACACATTTCTACATTTAAAGATGCAAAGTTGGCAATCTTACGTTTCCTAAACTTGTTTTACCACAGTTAGGGACATGCACCCACTTCAGGCTCTCCACTGAAGTGTGATTTCCCCAACTTCCCAAAACGCACTGAAGAACTGGAGTTGCGCTGTGTCAGTAAACCGCACGGGTAACACCTGCACGGACAGCACCTCCAGGTAAAGTCAGTGCCTTGAGTGAGCTTGTCAGAAACCCAAGGAGGGGCGTTTCACCCATCGACGCCTCCAAACCCTTACAGCAGCAGCAAATGCTACCCCAGGACCAACAAACGAGGTCCCACACGCGCCGGCCAGGAGCCCTCAGGAGCCTTTCCCCCTGCGCCCGACACCCCCTCGTGCCACATCCACCCCCGCGCTCCCCAGCTGCCGCAGCCCAGCGCTGGCGCGACGGCCACCGGGGCTGGCAGGGGAACGCCAGCGCCGTGTTTCCGACGGCGCACTTTAAAAGGCAGCAGAGACCTGCTTCGCTTCTCTCCCCGCGCGAGTCGCCCGAATTCCACGCCCCGCCAGGAATAACTCCTCGGAGCGGGGCGTGGGTCAGCGCCCCTCCGGCCGCACAACGGCCTCGCTGGAGCTGGGACCCCTCCGCACCACGTCCGAGCCTGGCGAGAGGCCCCGACAGCGGCGCTTCCTCCAACCCCTCGCCCACGCGGCCCCGAGGAAGGGAAGGCGGCAGAGGGGAGCCACTTACGCGGCCCGGGCTCGGCTCCCAGCGGCAGCTGCGGGCTGCGCGGAGCTGCGGCGGGGCTCTCTCGGCAGCCGCAGCCGGGGCGCTCCTCCCCTCAGGGAGCCCCCATGCCCGGCCTTCCCACACGTGCGGGCAAACCCCACCCTGCCGACCCCCTGCACGCCCTTCCCTTTTCTCCTGCCTTTAGGAGCTAGGGCAGTCCGCTCAGCTGAGCGGTGCGGGGGCGCAGCGGGGGTGGGGGGTCTCCCCTAAAGGGTCGAACCGCGTTCCCCGCCGTACACCCCGGGGAAGGGAGGCCGGCCAGCCAGCCAGCCAGCTCGCCCGCCCGCCCGCTCGCCTCGGCACCGCGGAGCCAGAGCCTGTGCATACAGCCCCGCTGCCTCCGCCCTCACAGACCCCTCGCACCTCCGCGGGAGCGACCACTGGAGTCCCACCCGCGGCGCCCTCCCACTTCTCATTCCCAGCAACCACGGGTTTCTCTAACCTTGCTTTGCCCCGAGTGCTTTGATGTTCTGCACGCGAATAGCCCTGGCGGGGGGTTCGTGAATGATCCGCCCTCAGAAACAATTTTCCCCGCAGCTTCATACGCGCGAGCATTCGGGCGGGTGGGTGCCTGGCATGGCTTTGCGCTGCGGGGCGGGAGGAGCGGCTCCTCCCGGGCTGGCCGCCTCCCAAACGCCCTTTGCTGGATCTGTTTTTGAGGCACCTTTCATGTGGTGGGATTTTGTGAGGAAGCTTCAGACAGTGGTGGGAACGAAGGTAGAAGAGCCGACCTGTCTGTCCCAGCAGATAAACCTTCCTATGTTTGTTTTGAGAGACATCATAGGCAACACTTGTCTGAAAGCAGCAGAAAGTGCCACAGAATGGGTACAATGCAGCTTCTTTTCATTCTAGTGTTGTCAAGCCCTGCCTTTTCCTACGTGCCTTGTCACATTGGTTTGAGATACCTGGAACTTGTCAGCTCTATCTGACAACAGGTTGAAGAGTTGTAGTGTGTCCCTCTGCTTCAGCCTAAATCAAATAATTTCTCTCAGCCAGATATCTTTAAAAACTCATTTTAAGGCTAAGAATAGCTAATGCTAAGAATAACATTGTGAATAGCTGGAATAAATCTTACAGTCATCACCTTTTTCTCCCTGCATATATTCTACTGATATAGGTACTTTCCTTTTGATGCTATAATCTGAATCGCCCAGCTGGTTCAGGGAGGTGATTATCCCACTGTGCTCTTTGCTGCTGTGGCCTCACTTAGAATACTGTGTGCAGTTTTAGGCACCAGAATATAAGAAGAATATAAAGCTATTAGAGAGTGTCCAAAGGAGGCCTACAAAGATGGTGAAGAGTCAAGAGGGGAAGACATATGAGGAGAGGCTGAGGTCACTTAGTCTGTTCAGCCTGGAGGAGAGTGAGGGGAGATGTCATAGCAATCTTCAACATCCTTATGAGGGAAATCAAAGGGGCAGGTACTGACCTATTCTCTCTGGTGACCCAAGACGACCTGATGGAATGGCCTGAAGTTGTGTCAAGGGAGGTTTAGGTTAGAAGATATTTGGAAAAAAATTTCACCCAGAGGGTGGTTGGGCACTGGAACAGGCTCTCCAGGGAAGTGATCAGAGCACCAAGCTGTCTGAGTTCAAGATGCATTTGGACAATGCTCTCAGGCACATGGTGTGACTCGCAGGGCTGCCTTGTGCAGAACCAGGAATTGGACTTTGATGATCCTAGTGGGTCCCTTACAACTCAGAATATTCTGTGTGATTCCATGAATACATAAAATCCTTGGGCATAACATTACAAATTTTGGCAATGGATCTGCTCGTCTCTTTTTTATAATATTCTGTCACCTATATGGTGTGAGTGTGTGTATGTATATATGTAAATAGGTACATTATATATGCATATACCCACACACATGCATCCTTACTTTCAGGAATTTTCTTTCAAAAGTAGCTTAAATTCCATCTTTAACCTGGCTAGGTTTTGCCTTTCTCTTCTGTACAGGAAAACTCTTTCCGTACTGTAAATCTGAAAGAAGTCAGACATACATAGTTCTGATTGAGTTCTCATTCTGTGAGTCTCTTTCTTCTCATAGAAGATCATGCAGAGGGCCAATCTGACAAGATAAGAAGAGCAGAAACATATTTGGGGGGGTGACTGTTTAGTGACTTAACATTTCATAAGTGAATTTATGGCTATAAATTTCTGTTTGCAGAAAAATAATCGTGGACCATTCTGTTAAACAGTCATGTTCTGTTCCCTTGTGGTTGGACTCCTTTTACATTTAAATTCTCATTAGAATTTTTTAATCTTTCATTTTTTGCACATTTCAGGTACAGTGTCATCAGCCTATTAAGAAATAGCTCCATCAATAAGGTAAGCAACAAAGTGAACGTTTTTTTCTTTTGAATACACATCGGTTATTTGGAGAAATCATGTGACTGAGGGGCAGCCTATTTAACCAAAACATTGGCAATCAGAAAGTTATTTGCCAGTTATTTGCCTTTGCCCTTGCCCTTGCCATGTGTGCAGAACAACAGTTCTGACTAAATGTTCCAATCCATATTGGGAAGTTATCTATGTGATACATAAAATCTTCTGAATACTACTGAAGGTTAATTTTCGAGTAACTGGATTTGTAAACACAAATGTTTCACTAAATGCTCTATATATTACATTTCATGTGAGAAGTCAGATGCTAAAATAATTAAGCACAACAGAATAAATTAGTTTCACCAAATCTGTGATAAAATAGTAGTTTTGTGAAATTTGTTACCCACCATATTCTTGCTGTACCGTATGTGCTTTTATTGCATGAACATGAAATGACCATTCTCCACCACATTCTTTAGCTGATAAATACAAGGAAATTTTTATCATGTGTACAAAACGAAATGAAAAAATTACTCATCCTCCTTTTCCTCACTCTTCATCTTCTACCTGAGTGAAGAAATTCAAACCTAAGACTGTGTTCTCCTTTTGAAAATTCTAATATTTTCCTCTGTTAATGTTTTCCTTTCACCTTCCTGTTTTTCACTGTGTTTTTCTATGTAATTGTTTCTGTTCTGAGTATTTATTGTCCTGTGTGTCCTATTGACAGGAAGAAATGTTGAAGAGATAGTACTAATATACTTAATAAACATATAATGAACTTAATGTCTTGAAGTTCAAACACGTACTTGTGAGCTGTGCTGGCTGGTGATATGGGGAGAGGAGGGTAAGCTCTGGCCTCCTCCCTCTTCACCACCTAGCTCATGGCAAAGTTACTCACAGAGAGTGGTTCTTTGAGGAATGTAAATGCTGTAAGAATGAAGGCATTCTTCCTTGCAAACAGGTTAATGCTGATATGGCCATGACAGAATTATGCAGCAGAGCAGAAGGTTCATGTTTTGACTGCCTGGACTACATTTAGCCATTAGATAACTAAGGACTTTTATTATGCAGGATAAATTGTTCTTTAAACTTCTAAATACAAACACAGAGAGGAAAAAAGATTGCAGAGGAAGAAAAAGCCAAGAAGTATTTTTAATCTGCGCTAATAAATAAAAACCCCTGTATTTTATTAGACTGAACAACAACAAAAGGGCATTTAAATAAATCACGGAAAAGTAGTGTATCTCTGCAAGTAATTAATTACCCATTTGCAGGGAAAAGAAGTATGAAGATTTTAAAGAATATTTACATGACCACTGGATGACAATTTTTAACAGCTGGGGATTTATTTTCTTTAGAGAACTTGGCTGTGTAGAGTCAAAAATGAATTACTGCTTTTCCCCAGTAAGAAAAAAGTTCTAACAGGATTTGGTCCTCAGCTGCCTAAAGCAAGCTTGCCATTTGAGACTTCGAGGGGGTGTACCAAGGGGTGTGTAAGGAGGAGTGGCAGGAGAGCTGCAATCATCTCCTGTTTTCCAGTGAACAGCACCGAGGTAACTAATAACTACCTCCAGCAACCTACCGCAAGTCTCAGGCATTGAGCAACCGAGGCCATGTCAGAAAACATACTTTTTCTTTCAGTTTTCAGCAGGTTGCTTGCATATTAACCACTGCTTAACAATTTCTGTTCAAAGGCTCAACATACTCTTTTCTGGGATGAGAATTTGTTTAAGTACTTAGGGTTTGATTAGCCATAATGAATCACGAGTGGCCTCAGTAAGATAGTATTAGGTGACCTGCTGAAGCTGAACTGGCAGCATGAGTTTTGGCCCATTTAGAGAGAGAAATGTGCCTTATGGGATTGTGAGGGTTGGCTTCTTTTCATCTCTTCTACTTTTCCACATGACCTGTGCATCGAATTGACACCTTAATTTGTCTGAGAGACGTTAAGGAGGTAATCTTTTAAATTAAATTGGGGTAGTGATTTTGGTTTTTGACTCTTTCTAAGACATGAAATAGCTGCAAGTTTTCCAGTCTGATCTATGTAGAGCTGCTAGTTAAATTCAGAAATTGTATGCACTGCTTATGCATTTATGCATCACATGCATTACTCAGTGGAGTTCTGCACAAAATTACCATCTGCCAATGCAGGCTTGCCTGGTATGGGGAGCAGCAGAAAGAGAACTACAATGTGTTGCAGCAGAATTCAAATGCTAAGGCTTAAACTGGAACTAAATAGGGTCCTGTAAAAGTGGTGCTGTTGGATACTGTTACTGTCATCAGTCCTACAAGCTCAGAATAGTTTCTGAACCATAAGCTTTTCTTCTTTCCCAGCGTCAACAGAACCCATAGACTCTATAACTTAATGTCCTCAGACATAAGCTGTCTTGAAGAGTCCAAACTTTCAGTTTAGAGGGAAGAAAGTACCTTGGCTGTGATTTATAAAGAAATCTTGGATAACCAAGATATGGATGCTGTCTCATTGAGCTTCTGGGATTCCTGAAAAAAAGTTTGCACTTGACAACAAACATCTGTGTAAAGGTTTGTATCCTTCTGTGTAAAGGGTGCTAAGGTTATCTTTAAACAAGTTTTTGATTCTGGATTCTGGTAACTACATATATAGAGCTTTGTGTCTCTGCTATTACATTTTTCCTGACATGTGAACTTGGTTCTCCAAAAGTCTGGAGGCACTTTAACACTCCATGCCAACAGTGCACTGTAGACACATCATGAGAAACATGAGCTGCTCTACACGTTTCAGTCAGATAGTTAATTCTAATGCCAAAGGCAATTCTACATCAATGGCACTGCTCTTCAGTTAATTAATAGTCTATTACTCTGATGTTCACCATACGTTTTAGTTTCAGTTCAGCAGTTTTGCACTGTATCCTCAAGCTCCTGCTTAGCACAACCTCCAGCTCTCCTAAATCAGTTTCTGTGGTTCAGCATGTGTCTGTAACTCAGAAAACTGACCAAAATTTTTTAAAAATCACTTTTGAGAATAAAGTAATACTTTTAATCAGCTTTCCCAGGAAGATTTCACTGACCTTTGGGTTGCTGTGTAGTCCCTCAAACAGCTATTCTTCCCCTTCTCTGTGGCCAAAGATGTAACAGAAGAACTTCCCACAGGAAAAGGGTGGGAGAGAGCAGCAGATGTGAAAGACTTAAACAGCCCTTCTGCCCTTGGAAAAGAAGGAGTATAAATATATACTGACACATTTTTAAGTTCAGCTCTGCCTAGCATGGTGAGAAGGAAGTCCTTTGAATCATTCAGTCCCAGTTATACCACTGAGGAAACCATAATGTCAGCACACTCTGCTCCATCTCTGCATAACAACAGCATTCATTCATTACTGAAATATTCCCCGAGGAAAATAATGTTTACAACTGGGGCTTGTAATTGACTACAGAGATGCCACAGATTCTATGACTAGGTATATCGCATATGTCTTTGCTCGTCAGTGTTTTGATGTGTATACTTTATAACTAAGTATACATTATGCATACATGTAATCTGTAGCTGATTAAAATGACATGTTTGCAGCTTTTTGATGAGATGAAGCTGAATTTTTAATGGTAAGGAAGAATGCAAAATTATGGATATTGCACATAACTTTTCTTCATGATTTAGAACATTTGCTCTTCAAGCTTTTTCTTTGAAGAAAAATATCACCTAGATAACTTGCTACAACTGCCACTGGATTTTGCATTTGACTTTTTATGTTCACTTTCTCTTCTGAACAACACAATCGAAGGCACCAACAAAATGGTTGTATTGTTCCACTGCTGCAGTTACTATTCGTCAGTAAGAGATGACATGATCATTGAAAATGTATCCTGCAAAATTCTTTGAACTCACTGGAGGATTCTAGGCTATTAAATCTAGGGTATTATTATGGATTTGTATCTACCACCTTTC
This sequence comes from Picathartes gymnocephalus, assembly GCA_013390045.1. Taxonomy (NCBI): domain Eukaryota; kingdom Metazoa; phylum Chordata; class Aves; order Passeriformes; family Picathartidae; genus Picathartes; species Picathartes gymnocephalus. Next base: position 60,055 of record WEKY01019312.1, on the reverse strand, counting down.
TGTACACTGCTATTAATTTTCTTGAATAGAAAGTATGAGTCATGCAATATTATTATTTTTTTCTTTTGATACCTGAAATGTGCTGAGCTTCACTGAGCAAGAAGTGATAGAAGATTTTATTTTTCTCATGACACCAATACTTATACTTTATTCCCTCTAGCCACCCACATATGTACCTGAGTCCTGCCTGTGGCCACTTACACAGGAGGAAAAACAATCCACTGTGTAGAAAGCAGTGAATCATGACTTTAAATGTGAATGTGTATTTGCATAACATATTTGTATATATCTAAGTTTGCCTTATCATTTTTTATTCTTTGGCTGATCTTTACTTTTGTTAAAATTCTGATGCACAAGACACCGTCTAGTAAGTTTACTAAACACATGGAAACTGCAAAGAAAAATCTTGTCAAAAACTGCCAGCTGTGACAATACAATGGCTCTCATCAAATCCTGCTTTGAGGTGTATATATATTATACTGAAAGCTGCAGTGCAAATATTCAAAAAAGAAGGTTTTTTTATCACAGCAAATATAAGACTGGTAGAAGAAATGATTGCAGCGTATGTTTAAAAGGCTACATTTTGGGAAGAGAGAGGAATTGTTTAGGTTGGCAAAAGAAGATGTTGGCACAAGATGCCCATGAATACATTTGGCTGAGATATATGAGTCAATATCTAAATTTTTGTAGTAGTGGTGTATGTGGAGAGGGGAAATAAAGAAACTGGTCTCAAAACAGAGCTGACTGATTTATGAAGAAGATCATATAAGGGAGTAGTTCACAACAGCTTCATGATATCCAGAAGATCCCCTTCAGTCCTTTGTCTTTCTGAAAGGGTGAATGTGTTTTAATTAAAGTAGTTTTGAAGAACACTGTCTATGTTTGTTACATTGCCTGGGAAACATTAGGCCTAAGCACAACAATTTAGAGATAATTTGTGTTCTTATTTTTTATGTGTGCTTTTTATAAGAATGAGCACACATGGGTTTGATTGATTTCCCAATTAAAAAGAGTGCGGGAAAGAACTTGTGTTAGTATGACCCAAAGAAGCAAGATATCCAACACAGAACCGAAATCAGCTTGTTACAACAACACTCTAACTATGGGGGTTAACAGGTTGGCTCTAAATGCATTGTCAGACATAGAGCTTAACACTCTGCAAGTGCCTGTTAGACACAGACTACACTGGTCTAAAAGCAATTCTTTGCAGGGTAATTTGTTCATTACTGCTCACTGTCAGAAGTAATATGGAGCCGATTAATCCTAGATTAATATGACCTGTTAATCCTGGTATTGAAGACCTTCCAGTCCCAAGCTTCATTGTATCCAGTTTGCTTAAAAATAGCAGATTTCTAGAGCTAAAGCTAATGGCAATGGCTATGGTACAGTCTGTAGTCTTGCAGATATTATGGTTTGCGTAGTAAATGTCTGTGAATGGACAGGTCAGAAAAGGTGCAGCTCTCTCCCTCTGACTTATGATTTAGTTTTTTCCTAAGAAATCCTGAATTATGCAAATTTCACAAAACCAAGAAACTGTGTTCAAGGTAGATGCTTCAGGCTACAGGCTAAAACAGAATGACTCATCATAATCAGAGTCATATAAGCAGATTTCTGGTCACTGAAGTACAAAATCTCTGAGTTATCCCTCTGGAAGAGTATTTCAGAGCTTCACTGCTCTGATGTTAGGTGATATTCCCGTTTCATCCTCAGGTGAATTTTCAGACAATTTATAGTTTTATTCTTTTTTAGAGTGTCAGTACTATCCTCTAGTTAGAATAACTTTACCTCTCACTTTCCTTCTCAAATATGTTTTCAGGAAGTTACCATATTCTCTTTCAAATTTCATTTTGCCAGGCTCAATAAGCAAAAAGCTTTCAGTTGGCTCTTGTGTAGTAGGTTCTTCATATCCCTGATCAAGCTAATTGCCTTTTCTTACACTCATTCAAAGTTAGTTCCTGTTTCTTGAATATGGATGAGAAAAAATTGTAGACTCTTTCATATAGGAGCTTACCAGGTCCTCTACACACATTGCCTACAGGACACTAATACTTCCTGTGTTTCTATATGGAATTCAAACCAGGATTGTGTTGACTTTTTTTTTCTTTTTTTCTTTTTTTTTTTTTGGTCTGAGCTACAGCTTCAAGAAGTTGATTTAATCTTTTTACATGCAATTTCAGAGTTGTGGAAAATTTTTCATATGTTTTAAACAGCTGGCTCATGGAAATATGAAAAATGGAAGGTGATTAAATCTTTTATTCAAGTAGGAGGACCTTAAGACAAGAGAATAATTCAGACAAGATTGCTTAAAAGGAGAATTTGTAAGTCCATGCTAAAATAATCAAAGAAGAGTCAAAGTACTAATACTGAAACTTCAACATGCCAGAACTTCAGGCATTTAGTAAGAAAACATTACAGGAAGCCTGAGTAGTGGAAAGTGAAAAAGAAACAAGATTTCTTAGCAAAACCATTAAGTTTTAACTCTGACACTGCTCAAGTGACAAGGAAACTAGCTGTGGTAGAAAGGAAATGCATATTGTTTGAGGGATCTTGGATTTCTCCCACACCATCTCGTGTCAGATTCCCTGGTCTCTAGTAGATGTTGTACTGACATAGCAGCTTGTTGTTTAGGTGAGGCTCTTACTTTCTCTTTGCAGCAGTCAAAAACTTCTGGAAACTTTCTGTCTTCACTCCATCCCCTGCCTTTAACCCCATTGCCATATTCACTGCCTTGAAGTGTTAGTAAGGAAATTTGACTGCCTTTAAAAGTCAGACCAGGTACAGTTCCTGATTATTACACTTTTTATAAACTCTCCAGTTTTGTGGGAAAAATGAACCATCAGAGTACATAGAAATTTGCCAAAAAATCAAGAATGCTGAAAAATGGAATAGAATAAAAAAAAATTCAGGCTTTCTGTATTGCTAGGCACATTTCCAACACATCAGTCTATTCAGTGTGGACTTTCCCATGCCCAGTATAGAAGTCAGAAGTGTTACTGCACATTAATAGTTAGCCTCTACAAGCTGTGTCAGTCTTCTTGTCCACAGGGACTGATGATCACATATGGGAGTGGGGGTGGATCTGGCAGTGCAATGTGGGAGCCAGCTCCTCTCAGAGAAATCAGAAAGTGGTGAAGGTCATCCAAAAGTCGCTCAGACTATCATTGTCACTTTAGCTTGCATGAGCAGCTTCCAACTGAATTTGATGCTGAGTCTTGCCCAGCTTGTTATCAGAATACTTTGACAGGGCTGTGATTCAGCAGTGTCAGAGAGATGGATCGATGTTACTCCTCTTTATGCTACACATAATGTTCACTCTATAGAGCTGCAGGCTTCTAACTGAGCTGGTCTTCCTGTCTTGTCTCCTTCAGAGCAGCAGTCAGAGCAGCAGTGTAGTGTAGATGCACTGAAGGGTTCCCTCCAGCCTGCATTAAGTACCTGTGGAGTATTCCAAATCAGCCCCTGAAGTTCTGGGCCTAGAGTGGGTTCATGTGAACTGTGTCATGGATGGATTTGCTGCAAGTTAGTTGGTTTTCCCCTCCTTTTCAAAAAGATGAGAGCATTGGAGTGGCAACAAAAGCAAAAGAGTTTTGCTGACCCCTTCACCCCTACATCACAAGGATACAATGAGAAGTTCACTGTTGTTCCAACTCAAGTCATGCAAAGACACTGAGAACTTGCTGTGAGGTATTTATGTTAAACCTGATAATAAAAAGGTGACAAAGACTGCATATATTGTAATAGTGAAGGTGCCAATCCAGAAATACTCATTCATTGTATAGATGTATTAACTGGAAACCTCTTCAAAGAGAAGAAGTGCCTTTTATTCACCTTTCAATTTTGTAAGGTGTTGCACACCCCCTGGGAAGATTCTTGGGATGTCCTGTGCAGGGTCAGGAATTGGATTTATGATCCTTTTGGGTCCCTTCCAACTCAGCATATTCTATGATTCTGTGATTCTGTAATGACTTTAATCCTCCCAATTAAAGCCCCTTGAGTCTGGGCGAGTTTAGTGTATTGCAGAACTGGATTCCTAATCAAGAAACAAAATCCTCCATTAAAAGAGAAAGAGTGGTTCAGGATGAAGGAGGATGGGGATTGTTCAGAGAAGTGAAGACTTGCAGCTGTCTTATACAATGTGTCATCCACCAACAATAAAAGAAACATTTTCTATTCTTAAATGCTACTTATGGGGGTTTTGTTTTGTTTTGTTTTTGTTTGTTTAGTTGGTTTTTTGTTGTTTGTTTTGTTTTAATTCAGCTTGAAAGAGACTTTGGTGTACTTCCTCCCAACAATACTCTGATACATTTGTTATGACTCCTTCTGCTGAATAGGAACTTTCATGCTGTTTTCATTCACACCCTCCAAATAAGGCTAATTTTAGCAAGATGCTTTTAAAAAGTGGCCTCAAACTTACCACTACTTAGTTCTGTCAAAGGTTACATTCAAGAGAAGAGACAGTGGCAGAAAAATTCTGAAAAATAGCTATTTTTTTTTACTAGTTTTCATTTTAAAAACTAGGAATGTCTCAATTTGTACAGATCATAAAAATCATACAGAGAAAAAGCAGCTACCTCACACTCTACTGCCAGTAAAAACAAGCACATGACAATGCCTTTGACTTAAGCAGCTTTATTAATCCAAATTAAAACCAAAAACAACAACAAAAAAATCTCAACAAGAAAACCAAAAGGGAAACCTCAGAGTATTCATATACAAAATGATGAAATAAAATACAGTTTTGTATTTCTTTTGATATACTAACTGGTTATGTCTGACTACTGCATTTTCCATCCTTTGAGAATTATGACAGCTCTAAATTCTCAGGGAAAATATCATAACGTGTACCAGGCTCCAACAACTACCTAACGCTGAAATCTGTTGAAAAACCTGTGAGTAGAAATCTTGATTTAATTCAATGTTGTGAAATCATCTTCTTAAATGGAATCCTGGATGAGGTCAACTTGATGGGAGTTTCATAGCAGGAGGGCATACTGGCATTGTCTTTAAAATATCTGCTCCAAGATCTACAGTTACCAAGGTGATGTAAAACCTTAGTGTGCTTGTAAGAAGAGAACTATGGATGAAATCATGAGAAGCACTGTCTGCTGTGTCACATCCTGGAGTAGAAAAGCTGTTTGTCTTCTTGCTTAGTTTTGCTCTAACTTGTGGAATAATGTGGTTTGGTAGGTTGACTTTTGTACAGTAATTTTTGGAGCAAGGCTTGGCCCTGGGCAGTATGATTTACATATATCTATGTGACATTTTATTGCTGGCAATGCTACTTCAGTGTATCTTTTCCTGGAGACTTCCAGTGCTTGTGCCTTTCCTGTCTCTTAGTTGTTGCAACTTGACTTCTCTATTCACCTGGTGAAGAGGGAGTGGAACACTTTTATGTGTAGAGGGTTACTGGCTAAAAAATCAGTTAATCCTGCAATTTTTTTCTCGTTAATAATACAAAAATCATTTAGAAAATGAAGAACCTGACTGCACAACTTCTGAGTACCCATTAAACTGTCCAGATGACAGCCAGAATTCCTAATCCCTTCAATATGTATCAACACAGAGTATAACAAAGAGAAGCAACCACAAAAGAATTTCTCAAAAGAATGAAAAATCCCTAGCCTTCTAGTCTGTAATTCATAGTGCAATTTACTTTCTTATATTAATAGTAATGTATTGGGATCATATGGCAAATTGAATCAATTGATGAATTGTTAATGTAATGAATACTGGAAAAATGAATTTTTGATGGAATCAGTGTAGACTGTGAAATTTTATTTCCTAGAAATGATGTGGCATGTAGTTTATTATGATTTATGCCTACAGTTATTGCCATATCAAAATCTAACTAAGGTCACTGCTGTGAGGGAGACCATGTGTAATTTACCTACCGGAAAATTACACAAGGTTCTAAATTACACAGACCTTGAATTTCTACTCTACTAAATCCACATCACATATTTCTACTTAAATAAGCCCTCAAGGGCTTTGTTTGACTGACTGTTTATTTAACTGCAAAACATACCAATGTAATATATTTACCAACATCAAATATGGAAAGAGATTCAGGCAATAGAAATTGAGACTGTGTAGTTTCGTTTAGGCATCTGCTTTTCATATCCTCCATTTATCTTCCCTGTCAGTTATCAAAAATTATGTTTTGATGATCATATTGAAATGAACAAAAAAAATCACAGTGCCATATTATCCTTCACAGTAAAAATGTATTTGGGTGTTAATAAGTGACAGCCTAGTAAAAACATCAGGTCTTCCCCCCAAAAAAGTGCATTTCTGCACTGTTTAATAACTCAGTTAAGTCTCAGGCAAATCAGTGGAGGACCCCCACTTCTTTCTCTACTTGACAAATTTTTTACTGTCATGCTAAAAGTTCACTTGTGAAGACAGACCATTGGTATTTTTAAAGATTCATTTCAAATAAACGTTTAACCATGGATATCTGGAGAGGCTTTTTTTAAAAAGTAAATTTTTTGAGGTTTGTGTCTTTTATAAGTTCCATGTGCCAGGAATATTTCTTACTGTCTCTGTGTTTCTCTCATGTAGGCCATATTCCTTTTGTCCATTTCTGCATTATATTGAGAAGATAAACAAAATCCAAACAAATAAAATAACTATACTTTTCAACAAATACATATTTAAAGATGAACATTTAAAAAGTCACTGGAATATGAAACAAATAAATTGACTCCTATTATTTTGGAAATATTCCAATGAAGGGATTGATCAACAAACAGTAGAAACCCTGACAAGAAGAAATAACACCAAAATCCAAAACATCTAAGAGAAATAAAGTTATCTTGAATCCTAGTATTTTCTTGAATGATTCTTCAAATGCTGAACTTTCCCTCTTGCAAAACACAGCAGTAAGATTAAGACTTCCAATAATTCAATTAATATAAAAATTTACTAAGATCAAAGAGTTTATAGTACAGAAGCTAGGCTTAGACACTTGGAAATTCAGAGAAATTGTTCTCTGAAATTCATTTTCCATGTACCAATATTTAATAAATACTACAGACAGACACTTCTGAAGTGCAGCTTCTGTGAAACAAGAAGGCAGGGAATCTATTCCTCAAATACCAGTCCACAAGTACTTCTACCTTATCAATCTGGCAATTTTTTTCTCTCTCTTTCTCTCTTCTTGTGCCCATTAGATGTGGTCAGAGACAGTGACGCTAGATACACCTCAGACTTACTAGGAACTGCTGGGAGGAAATTTTTGTAGTCGAGCATTCCTTGACAGTGTAGAAACATGAATTGCCAAGTGCAATTCTCTCTCGCCCTCTGAAACAGTCCCAAAATTTTCTGAGAGCATTCTGTTCTCAGGAATGCCCTGAGATGCCCTCAGTCCTCATGAGAACCACCAAGCAGTATGCTAAAAAACTTAAGTTCTGCATGCCAGAGAGCAGCCACTTCAGGATTTGGCCCTAATCTTTACTGTACTGTTCATTCTCAGCAAGAAAGAAGATGCCTATGTGACACAGAAGGTCCCATTCCTAGCTTTATAGAGACAAAATATTTTCTGCCTCTGAGGAGAACACAGGGGATTCCAACCAAAGCCTAGCCTCTTCTGTAGGACTAGAAAGGACAAGACTTGGAGGCATTGCTCTTACCTAACCCAGTGATGTATCAAGTGCATGAGGCAGGTGGCTAGTGAGCACTGCCCTTTGTGGGCTCCAAGACATGGAATAGCTTGAGACATTAGGATGTGAATGGACCTCTTGATACTAGTACAGATGTAGATCAGCAGCATTAGAGATGTAAGCTGGCAAGTAACAACCCAGTTCAGTGGCTCATGTTGTGGCATGCAGCAAAAAACAGTGTAGACATGTGCTTTATGAGTTGACTATAGACATTAAGTTAGTTAACTGTTAACTATTTGGCTTTTATAACTGTTGACTCAAAGTGGGCAATTTTGTACAACCACGTCCCTAACTATCTGAAGTTAATGATACATCTCATCTCACGGATATTTTTTCCTAGACATTGCATCCTTTCCACTCAGATGAGGACCATTCAACCGTAATAATTCATGCCCCTGTGACCAATGAGCAAAAGTATTTTGTAGCAATACACTGGACGTTCCACTCTGGGAACAGATTACATCAAATGCTGTCTTCTCATGAAAATAATTGACAGAGGTAAAGAACACAAATTTAATACTACACAGGATGAGAAAATGTCAAGAGTTAGAGAAATTTCCTGAGCTTCAGAGCTTTCAGCCCAGGAATGCCAGAAGCAGTTTGAACTTTCTTCAGAACCCACCCCAAAATTTAACTTTTTCCCTAAACCCAAGCAGCAGTAATGGAACCTGAAAAATACTGACCAGGTGAAGCAAAGTGAATTCAAGTATAAAAATGGAAAAATTTTGTAAAAGCACATGGGAATTTAAGCATAACACCCTTTCAGTCTGAACACTGAGGTTTCTGTGACCCTTGCTTAATCAGCTATTTCTCTAAAACTAAATTGCTTGTCAGTAACTTGAACATTACCATGTATTCTGAACCCCTTTACCACAGAAGTTTAGTGAGACTTCACTGACAGCTTCCACAGTGTCAGTTTATTTCCATAATCCTATGATAGATAAGGGGCCAAGGCAAGCACCTGAAGTTCAGAAGGATTTCAAGAAGTGCAAGGCAGCCAAAACTGATTCTGGCCACTTATTGTGATGGCTGCTTGTCAGTCAGATGGTAGGAATCACATCAGTTTCAGTTGTTCTGCAGAGACCTCTGAAGAACTGTGTTTGGCTTCAGAACTGCATTAAAAAAAAAAAAAAAAAAAGCCTAATCCTAAGGTTTCCTTTAAGAGGCAGAGAGAAACAAATTTTTTTATCTCAAAAATATACTCTAATATGGTGCGAATTTGAAGTATGAAGCAGCATTTCAGTGAGAGTTCTACTATATATTCTTGGGAAGCAAATGTCTTTTCTTTAAATTTCACTTCATACAGCATTGTAGTTTCTGTAAAATTTGTAGAGTAATCAAAGTTAATTTACAGCTATCACACACTCATGCATAGTCATGACTATAAAAGCCACAATTTCTTCACTGAATTCTGATCATCATAGGTCAATGGGGAGCTTCAAGATAAACTCTTCAGTATTTTAAACATAGCTTTACCTAATTTTTATACAAAGGCCAGGGAATATATTTCCTTTGTTATGCACTTTTTCTTTCTTCTCTGTTCTTTTTTCCCTAAACCCAAGTATACCATGTCCATATCTTCTTCAAGTTGGGAAAAATGCTCTAGGCAGACCATTGATAGGGTCCCATAAGTTAAGAAAACTTTCCTTTGTGAAAGTGTTGGAAGTTGCCTTGCGCTCATGATTTTTTTTTTTTCATTGAACAATACTGCTTCAGACTACACACACTTGTGGTCTGCTTTGAACTTTATTTTCTTCTCCTGAGTTGTTGCTGAGCCTCTGACTGAATGTTTCAATGGAAATGGTCTAAGATAAAGGTGTTTTTAACAATATATATCTTCTTTTAAAAGTTATTTTTATTCTTTAATATCATTTAAGGGAGTATTTCCTGTCTAAGATTTGGGACAAGCTAGTGTAAAGGTAGTCAGAATATCTCAGATGCTACAGTTTGGAGGCAAATCTCTAAGCAGTATTTCACCACTTAAGGAGTTTAGGAGCTTTAAATCATCTTGTGGAAGAGTCTGTTTCTCTACTGGCTATATTGAAAAGCAATTCTCTCCTTTTTGCCCCTACAGTCCATATTGTAATTACTGACTGACTCTTTCCTGTATGTGCTAAACTTTCCTTTAACTGCTGTGTGTGGTATGACAAATACCAGCTCCAGGATATCATGACGGGCCTTCCCCCGCTATATCTCCAGCTGGTTGTGCCAACATACTTTGTTATGAAAAATGCAGCATTTTCAGAGTAACAGGACTGAGTATTCTAATCTTGTGGAAATGCTTTTATTTAATCAACAGTTATCACTTTGGCATAACCGTACCTCTTTCTTCAGTTTTTGAAATTCTCATGTAAGTAACTGGACATATATCCTGAGTAATTCTAGAGTTTTCTCTATTTTATTTCTTTACTATGCATTTCATGCCAGTTATCTCAAACCTGGCCAGCTATCATGTGTGATGTATCATATCATGTATCACAATGTTATATGGTATATGTTATATGATATAAATATCGGTTTGTTGATCTGCAGAATAGCATCAAAATCATTGCAATTTCCAGAGGTTGGCTGGTACTTTTTCCTGCAAAAAATTTGCTTTTATAACAATGTAACAATGTTTTACAAGGCAAAATCAAAGACTTTGAGCCATTCTTGAAGGAAAAGTTAAAAGGTCAAACCTAGTAACACCCAAGTTAAACAATAAAGTGGAAGCTGCTCCTTGCATCCTTTACCTTGTCACATGCAGTTCCTGCTGTTTTAACTGGGGGTGAAGTCTGTGTGTCCAAGTGCATTTGCCAGGAGAAAGTTGCATGTTCCCTGAAAAAGTTCAAAAGTTATGAAACAAATATAAACAGACACAATGTTTCTGAATCTGTGGTACTTATTATCCCGGGTGTAAACATGTTCCAATAGAATTAATCTTTATCATTTGACAAGTGGTATGAAAAACCCCGACAAAAGGAAATAACAAGAACAAATCTTACGAGGAGCAGAGCAGCTGAGGGAGCTGGGGTTGTTTATCCTGGAGAAAAGGAGGCTCAGGGGAGAGCTAGTCACTCCCTACAACCACCTGAAAGGAGGGTGCAGCCAAGTGAGAATTGGTCTCTCTCAGGTAGCAAGAAACAGGATGAGAGGAAACAGACTCAAGCTGTGCCAGGGAAGTTTTAGATTGAATGTTATGTTTAATGGTATCATGGTCAGGTTAATGGGTTGACTCAATTATCCTAGAGGTCTTTCCAAACTTAAAGATACCATAAGTCTAAGAAATTATAGGGGTGGTTGTTGTCTTATGAAGGGGTTAAAACAGCAAAGCAGTACACTGTGGAAGAAAATAATTTTGAAACTACAAAGTAGTTACAAGTTACATGATGCTCTTGTGTATTACTGGTGTAGACATGTTCAAAAATGTATTAATGTACTGTTCTTTTACCAGTGGTAGAAAGTGGTACTGTTTCCCTTTTTCTACTATAAAAAGTCTATTTTGCCATGCATCTTACTGGGTATTTTCATTAGAAGAAAACTGAAAAGAAATTCAGCTGGCTTTGATATACTCCTTCTTGATTTGTGTTTAATTTTCAACAAATAATGTACAAAGACCTGTATGATGAATTGCATGAGAAAGAGTTGATGTCTAGAAACCACTTTTTGCCATCAGTGCGTCCAAAAGCATTTCCTTGGTGAGATGTCAAGCTGTTTTTTCCTAAGCTCCACTCCTTATCCACAAGCCCAGGGCTGCCCTCAGACCAGTACTGTTTGCCTTAAGCCCACAGTAACATGGGCTGAGCCCAATCTCCACATCTTCATCCCCTATACCAGACTCTTTGGTTGGAGGATTCTGTCACCTTGGCTACAGCTGTCCCAGCAACAAAGCTGTTATAGCACCAATTTTCAGTTAATTTCTTCCCTACCCTGTTAGTATCGAATTTATGTTTACAAATCTGTAGACTAAACCTTAAAATAAGTATTACAAGTACATAAATGTATTCTTTGATTTTGTATTATATTAAAATCCAGCCCACAGGAAACTACCTTTAAACAAGTAAGATATAATTAGAAAACGCAAATAAACCCATAAAGCCTTCCACATCTATCATGATGGTTCAAATCCAGGCCAGGTAGGTAGTAGTATGCAAAATGTCTGAGTATTTAGGTGACTCTACTGAATAGAACAGAAGTGTTTGCATATTGGAAGTGAAATGTGCTTTCAGGTTTTAAGGGATGATGCTGAAAGCTGACTCTATTACTTACAGATACAGAAAATAATTATGCTGGTATGATTCTAGTTCTCAGTGACCAGCCTTCTTCATGTGACATTAATTAAGAACTTTGTTGGCAGTTTCAGCAGATAGGTCAAAACCTATGTACGTGTGGCAATTTAGTTTTCCTGCCCCTACAACTTAGTCCAGTCAGAGCAGTAATCTGCAGAGATATTTCTGGTTATATCCTTAGAGAGGATTTAATTTCCAGACTGTTGAGGCAGCAGTCTCTATGAGCCTGAAATACAAATGAAAAATGTAAGAGAATTTTTAGAAGGCTGTGCTTACTGCAGCTTTCCATGACAATTGCAGTAGACATAACTTTTATCTAAACCCAAGTTCTGTTTACAGCTGCATTCACCCATCAATTATTTTATCAGCTCAAGACAGGCCAAAAAACTCTGTCAGGATGTTGAGCAACCTATTGCTTCACGAACATCAATGCTTTAGTTTTGCAGCTATTGATGTGAAGCAGAGTTAAAGTGCATTGTCACTTACATCTGAAAGATTTGCCGACATCAACAGTAGGACTTGAACTTGGCTGCAATGAATCACAAGATGTACCAGAGTAAAATCCTCTCTGGGGACTGAAAGGATAAACGTACTTTCTTCCAACTTTACTCATTGGTGATAATGCCAAAAGATGATAATAAATGCAGTGAATCACATCAGCCATAACTGCAAAGGAAACATATTCTGTGGTTGGTTATATCTTAATTGATTCTGATGCTCTGGCCTAAAATAGAGAATAAAAATATGCCACTGATCAAGAGTCTTGTGAAGTCCACACTTTATGCACATTTATGAATGCTATCCAGTGGACTTTCAAACAGAAAATGGTATTACCAAGCCTCATTTCAGATCTGAGTGAACAGAGTGAAATGCAATGATTAGAAACTCTGGGAAGAGTTCTTATTAATTTGATGGTATCTCAGACTATGGCCATAACAGCCAGTCCTGCTCAATAACAGCAGCTAAACTATGAGAGAAAGGAGGACAGAAATGGGCCAAAATGGGAGGAGCAAGCAGAATGGTTAAATCCAGAGGTGACTTATTTTCCACTTGTGATAGTACAGCTTCTGTCTCTTCTAACCTAAGAGTTGATATAAAAAAACCCTCTTGATGCCCTGGGTTTTGTGCAAAAGAAATGGAGAAAAAACCCTTCATCTAGCCATTCACTAGCAAGAAACTGGCAGGACTGGAGAAACTTTGGAACCAGTGCAGCTGTACCCATTGTTCCCTTTCCCTTGGGATAAAATGCATTTTTGTTTTTTGGTAACCCCGTGTTATTTTCAACCCGTATTTTATCTTTCGCAAAACAAATTAAGCTTGCTCTCTTTTCTGCAGGCAAGAAGAGGGTGTGTAGAGAGCTTCTGTTGCTCTGGAGCAGAGTCCTCTTGCTGTGGCCTTTGTGGGGTTTGTTCGACAGGTCTCCTCAATGAGGCTAGTCCCTGCTTGCGAAGATTTGCTGGAATACCTTGATCAATGTAGAATACCTGGGCTTTTCTAATTATGGTGTATCTGAAATAATATCCTATCACCTCTAGTCATTTGCACATTGGTGTAACACTGAGAAGTTTCTCTTTTTGCTCTGAGAATGATAGCAATTCAAAGATGGTTAGAGATACCTGTTCTTTATCTGCAGAGTGGTAAACTGAGAAAACCATCTCAGTGTCATTTTTTTTTGCTCCAAGAGGTAACACATCTCTGGCAATAGGTGAGGCAAAAGACGGGAAAAGGAATTTCTGGCATAAGGCTGAAAACTGTGTGTCACAGAAAATACTCCCTTGTGCAAATCTGAGGATGCAGCGAAGCCGTGAATTACAGATACACAGAGCTTGAGATAAACAAAATTCAGTGCTGCAGTTTCAGTAAGCGCAGTTTTGTCTTTGAGCTACGGCATATGCTGGGCCAGAGAACAAACAGAATGGGGGGAGGCGATCTCAGACAGAGCTCGCGTTATGTTTCCTATCCTATCTTCCCTGAAAGAAAGGGCAGAGCGATGTAATTCTAGAAAAGGCAGCAGACCGCGGGGGTTGCGCGCTCGGTGCCGGGGGCGGAGGCTGCGGGCGCGGTGGCGGGGCCCGGGGGCGGCTGGGCCGGGCCGGGCCGGGCGTATGGCACGGAGCATCCCCGCTGCCGGGGCGGCATGGCAGCTGCCGCGGAGGTGGAGCCAGCCGCTGACCTGCAGGCATCGCAGCGCGGGCACATCATCTACCGGCAATAAACCCTCCCTTCTTCCTTCCTATCTGCGCCAGAAAACGCGAGGAAAACATAAAATGAAAATATATTGTTAAAAAAAAAAAATAAAATATCTTTTTAACAGCAGGGCCGGAGGAAGCCGGGGAGAGGCCAGGTGCGCAGGGCTGCCTCCGCCGGCGGCGGGCGGTGCATGAGGAGCTCGGCCGGGCGCTGCCGCCATGGAGCACATCCGGATGCCCAAGGTGGGTCCCGCCGGGCGGCCCCGGCCGCGGCAGCATCCCCGCGGCAGCATCCCCGCGGCAGCATCCCCGCGGCAGCATCCCCGCGGCCCCTCCTGCTCCAGCCCAAAGGAGCCTTGCACCGCAGCCCTGCGGGCCTCTACGGCCTCCTAGCTGATGCTGCGGGCTGGTTTCCGGCCATTTTGCCATGATACCTGCCCAAAACGCCGAGAGGTGGGCGCGCTGCTCTGCGGTGTGGGCCGGGGATTTGTCGGGCTTCTCCCTCGGTCCCGCTGTTAACGCAGGCACTGCCCGTGAGCTGCAGGTACCCGGAATGGGAGCTGTGTTTCCCGCTTTTCAGTCGCCTCTTGTTTGCCCCAAGATTTCACATTCGGTGATCAGTTGCTTTACACGTACATGTTTGATCTTTAGCCGTCGTAATCAGTCTTTTTCTGAGTATACAAATACAGGCCTCAGCTTTCTAAGCACGAGGCCTGTATTTGTTAACAAAATTGCCACCTTACTCTACAAAAAAAGAGTTTTAACACATAAAAGGTTTCGATTAAAAGTAATAATAAAAAAAGTGAACCAGAGCAATATGTTAGTTTGAAATGGGGTGGGATATATTTTTATATTTATTTACTTATTAAATAACCCTGAAATTAAGAATTTATTTGTATTTCTTACCAGTATTTACTATGATGACATGAATTTGAGATTAGGGCCATGTTCTCAATCTATCTTTTTTGGCATTTAGGTGTTAAACTGTAAATCTATTAAGGAAGTAGGCATTTATAACAACTACCTTTCCTCTCATGTAATTTCATGATCTGTTATCTGCCTTTTTGGAAAGGAGTAATTTCAGAATAGTAGGACTGTACCATACTGCAGGTAGTATAAAATAAGGGAAGTTGTCTGAACAGATGCTTCTGACCATTTGCTGAAGAATGCTGAAAGCATGAATGAGAAAAATGTTGAAAACAAATTAATAAGGGTAGAAAAATATCCTAAAAATAAATGGTTGTATTTGTTGTGAATGGAAGATCCAGGCAAGTCCCTGTTGTAGGCAATGGAAGCTTATCTGTTTTCTTTTCTTAAACCAGGTCCTGAAAATATTACTCAGCATATGCAAAACCCATCTCTGTATCTGATACTGAGAGAAGGCACTGTACCAATGCCTCAGGTCACTGAAAATCTTAACTCAGTGTGAGGTGATTCTGCAGTCCTGGATCCTGGCAGTCTCTTACATTATAGCTATGTTAAAAGGTATCTGATATAATAGAGCAGTTTAGAATGCATAATTTAAAGGTACAAGGGATACAAAAATCCTTTAAAATTTCCAGCATAAATGTAGAAAATCAAGTCAATGAGTCACTACTGAAATACTGCATCTTTCCAGTTATTCCTAAATACACTGAAAAATCAGTGTATCTACAGCTACCTAACAGAATTGATACCTTTGATTTTTTTTTTAACCCCTCAGCTTAAAATCAGTCAGCAGAACTTGTTGGTTTTTTTTTTTTCTTCTGTTTTTACTGAATTTGGT
This sequence comes from Picathartes gymnocephalus, assembly GCA_013390045.1. Classification (NCBI taxonomy): domain Eukaryota; kingdom Metazoa; phylum Chordata; class Aves; order Passeriformes; family Picathartidae; genus Picathartes; species Picathartes gymnocephalus. Next base: position 44,172 of record WEKY01019312.1, on the reverse strand, counting down.
TTTGATAATTTGGAACTGAACATTAAATGATTTCCAATGCCAGAAATGTAAAAATAGGTAAGGGAAAGCTCACAGTATCATGTGTTAGCCTCTGGTGTCACATTTCCTGACTCCATACAGTCTTGTCCTGAGAGAAATTTGAGAAGTGACTGCCCTGCTCTGCAAAGTCATTAATCTCAGAATAATGACACTTTCCTTGATTCACAAACCCAGCCAAATGGAAAATCAAGAAAAATCCTATACTTAGCAAATTAATAAACTTAGTAATATCTGAAGACAAAATTCTTGGCCCAAGTAAAAGCATTTCCTTCAAAGGGAGGTCTATATTACATGACGCCTGTTAGGTCTCAGCAATTGTTTTAATTTTAAATGAAATATGACTGCAGTGATTTATGGTTCATAAATACTAAATTTAATCTGATAAAACATAACCGACATTAAAGAAGCAGAAGGTAATTCCATGCCAGTTGGATCAGTAGTTCATTAAGATCACTACTCTGTGTCAGAGTGGCAGAGGGGAGAGAGCATTTAGACCTGGCCATATTCTGCTGCTTCTCAGCATCTACAGTTGTATCAAGGTCCAACTCTTCCTAGTTCCATTAGTGTCCTTTTATGGACTTCTTTGTGTGAGTTAGCCAGGGCTCCTTATAGACAGGATGACACTCTCTGGCTCCACAGCCTGCATGGAAGCAAATTCCAGAAGATAGTGGCTTTACAAAAATTACCTTCTTCTGTCTCTTGAAAAGTCCTGAGTAGCTTCCTTCAGTATTCCTTCCTTCTAGCTTTAAGAATTTGTTCAGTAAAAAGTCCATGTTTACCTTCTCCATGCCTTCATAGTACATCTTGATTGCAACCTGCCAGATTCTGATAATTTCAGAGAAATGTCATCAGTGACCCCAAGACTTCTTTCCTGTGTCGAGTCCATTGTTCTGTAGATATGTTTTAGGTTGTTTTTCCTGGAGGTATTCTACTATGTCTGTCTGTGTTGAAGCTCCTACATGTCTCTTTTGCCCACACACTGCTTTGCAAGACTCTTCTGAAGCAGGATTTCTCACTGCAAAAGCCATTCTGATGCTTTCCCAGCAGACTGTGTGTATCCACCTGCTAACACACTGTTTGGTGTACTGATCACTGTTGTTCTACCATTATACTCTTGGTACAGAACAGGGTGCGTACGTGATGTATGCCTGTATGAACATACATAAGCACTATATTTTTACAAGGTCAATGCCATCCTATGTGTGAAGGCTGTAATTTAAGTACATTTAAGAGTTGGAAACAGTCCCTCATTGCTAAATAGAATTATATAGAACTCCCATACCCTTTTAAAAATTAAAAATTAGTAAAACCAGTGACTGACATGAGTTTGGCTTAAACAGCAAAACAGTTTAGGATAAGTCTCCAAACCCAAAATACAACAAACAGCTCATAACATTCAGAAAAAAAGAAGTCAGCAATACTTCTGAACAGATTAGAAGGATATTTTATAAGCATGTGTAGACATATGCCTGGCCGTGGACAGGATGATACAGAGCTCTGTAGATATGTTCATAGAGCAACTTCATGCATTGTAGCTATCAGTTACTTTATTTTATTGGTAACTCTTCATATCATTTGTGTTTGTATATTGGCAGCAGGCCTACTTAATGGCCTTATAATAAAGAACACATCAGATTTATCCCTGGTGTACTAGCTGTCTTCAGTGGACTTAGCCCAGAAATTCTTTTGGCTCAGTGTTAACAGAATACTTGGGATGACTTGAGTTGCTTGAGTGCTTTCATTTTTGTGATGTTACGGTGAGGTTATTTCCTCTCAATGATGCCTCTCTCAGGCAGAATTTAAGATGTGCTCCCACATTAAAGACAAATCTTTCTACCAGATGTGTTGCTTCACAGAACAAATTTCCAGCATGTGTTAATAAGTTGTGTGTTTGCTTTTGTTTTAAATCTCCATAATTCTTGCTTTTTAATAAAGTTCTATAACATGTCCTTTTTCACAAAGTCTCCATCAGGAGACCCATGTAGTTTATATCCACTTTATATATGTAAATGGCAATGTAAATGGCAAAATATTTGCCCAGGTACTTATCCAGGTCAAAAGCAAAATTGAACCCAGCATGCCCAGTCTTTACTCTCCAACTTCATGTTCTGGGTTGCTGGATCTCCACCTTTTTTTCTAAGGTAAGTTTGCATATTCTACCACTGCTCTCTGTGTGCCTTCTGTTGAGATAAGGTGTGATACTATAGGTATGTTCTCTGTATCCAAGCTACAATTCCTTTTGGGAAAGTTTGTTTTATTTCAATTCTGCAGAAAGGTGGCAGCTGTCCTGGGGTGATATCAGGAAACACCTGGGGATGTGGACTGGTTGTTTCCCCACCTAGGAATGAGGAATGGAGTGCCACAGGCACTTCACCATAGTACTGGGGTTTGGCTAAACTTTTGTTTAGTTTGCTACTTAGAAAAGGTAGGGGAGGTGAGGCTGGCATGGCCTTTGCCTTTTATTGGTGTTTTGGGTCATCAGGTTACAGCAGACACATTACTGCAATGTCTTTTAAGTGCCAAGTTGATTTTCTGCTTTTTGAATATTGTGTGAAGATGGTTTCTAGCTTTCCTCTATGTATACAACTTAGAGCAGTGTGTCTTACATTTCAGCTGGTGTTTTCTGAATCCATAATTGTTTTCTCACTTTACATCATGGTTAAAAATTGTTTAGCCTTTTCTGGGTCCAGTAATGTTTAATGGCTTCAAATATGTAATTCTACTTCACTGCTTTAGTCAAATGATGCATTAAAACATCGACACTAATCCTGAACACATTTGACTCTGATTTTGTGAGTTATGGATTTTTTCTTATTAATAAATCTTCCTTATTTAGAATGCAATTTAGTTTTCTCTGGGTTCTATATATTCCATCTTTGTGCTATGAAACTTAAAGCACAAAGGATAAATTTAATATAAGTGAGCTTTGTAGTATACTATGCCAGAAAATGTTCTGTGGTAACATCAGAGTGGAGTTGGATAAAATGAAAAGAGGAACTGCAGAAAATATCCACATGTTGTGGGATTGGACTTAAAATATCTGTTTGGAATTTTGCTATAAAATATTTGTTTTGAATTAGAGTCATAAAGCTGCCTTCTTATTAGTGTGAGTTTTGATTTAAACAAAATCTTGTAATAGCCATTCTTAAAATATTTAGTCAAAAATTGTCAGAAGATCACAGACTTTCATATTTTCAGTAATGTGACACTCAATAAAGAGGTAGTTGGATAAAGTCACAAAACAAGCTCTAAAAATCATGGTAGTCATATATTTTAATTTGTTGTCTTGATATTTGTGTCTAAACCAGTAACTCTAAACCTTATTGCACTTAAAAAATAGTACTGAAAATCATTAAGACAGCATGTCTGCAGGGTCCTCTTTGATTTTTTTTTATGCATAGTAGGAGACTGTGGTTGGAATGAAGGATTTGGGAATTTTGGCTTTGGGGTGGTCAAGGCTGGAATCTCTAGGCCTGCTGTTAATGGACCCGAGTGGGTGGTATTTGAGCTATTGATGTCCATAAAAGAATGATCTATTTGCAATAGAAAATGCACACTGACATTTCCTGCTGGGCAGGTGTACTGTGCTGAGAAAGGGGTCCCTACCACCAGAAAAGGGAGTCCTACAAATCCATTTTTAATACAAATCTCTTGTGGCCTGCACAGCTGAAATTGCTTGGTACTGCTGCTCTAAAATAGACTGCTGAATGGGGCATGGTTTTAAATATGGAACAGAAAAGCCTGTATCAAGTACAGGAGTTTAAAGATATATTTATTTTCAGAATCCCTTGGCTGCATGCAGAATTCTTTCTCCCTATATATCTTTTCAGAACCAAATCTAAACAAATTTGACAATTGTATTAAGATTTACTGCCTTGAGGAAGCCCTATTTTTCCTAAATTAAAGCTAATAGATAGGATTTTTAATAGAATACACTTAGTTGCTCTCTTTTCCTTTTCTAGATAAATGAGATCTAATACAGACTGAAAGAGAAAACTTTGTGTAGGAACCTTGTGTTACTATGCTGATACCATATTGCAATGCTCTATACTCTTGTAATAGGTTCCTGTTTACTGTTACCGTTGTACAGCTGCTACTCAGGTGTATCTGATAATGTTGTGCTGACCTCACTCTTTTTATAGATCTTAGCAGACAATAGTTTCTTTTTTTTAAGCCAAATTATTAGGTAGTTTGTTCTCTGTCTTGCTATTGGGAATCATTCTTTATTCTTTTTTCAGCTCTTTTCCTCCATTTCACTTTAGTCCTTTAGTAAATTCAACTTGTTTAGATTTTTCTTGAATATTTTCCCTCATCCTGCCAGATTTGCCCTGAGGAAACTTTTTACAATGCATATCTTAAGGTATCTTTGCTTAAATTGGATTATTTACTTTTGGCTTTGTTTGAGTCTTTTGACATATGCCACTCTGTAACTTCATAGAGTGATTGTGCGTTATTTTATTGCACTTGGGAGATCTTTTCAGAGAGGAAAATATAAAAAAGTAACATGGATCAAGTACAGTTTTTATGATTCTTATGAAATGAAATAGAAACCACATTAAAAGGCAACATCAATTGGCCATTCAGTTTTCTTTTATTCTTGTTCAAGACTCAAAAAAGATGACTTATTGTATATTTGGTTTAACAAGTACAACTTTTACTACTATCTTCGTGTTGAAAAAAGAAGTAATAGCATTTGGTCTTTTACATGTTGATTTTTTCACTCTCAGGAATTATGCTAAACACATGGATAGCTCAGGTCAACCAGGGTGAAGAAAGCTCAAATATTCCACTTGGCCTCAAACCATACCAGCTGTGCTCCTTTTTTCTCATTAGGCTCAGGCTTTTGGCTTTCACAAGCTCTTCCCTTAGTTTTTCTGCCTCCAGTGCTGAGGCCAGTGAAAGTCCTGTCATGAATTCCCAGGATGCAGTTTCTTCTTGCTTTTACTCACGTGTGTAACCTCATAAGGAGAGTAGGGAAGGCAGCAGAAATCCCTGGTCGGTCTAGGAGCCCAAGGGGATGGACAAGAAGAAGACTTTGTAGGGCTGTGTGCCCCTAGGGCCCAGTCCTGTTCCTTGGCTTTGGGTCAGCCTTTTCAGCAGCAAAGATGTTTGTGAAAGTGGCCTTTATTTACCCTTGAAGAATCACTGAAACTCATTTGTACAGAAAAATTTCAAGGTACCTTATCAGCTTTTATATGAAACTTGCTTTCACAGTTTGATGTAGAGAAATTAATTTTAGCTGTCTGAACAATAGAGAAGCTCCTGAGGAAGTGCCCTGAGTGAGGACATTCCCCGGTTACCTTTAATTGGCCGCTTTCTGCTGGCTGGGAGGGATTTCTGGTCTTTCTCCTTCTTGTGATAAGGAATTAGAGGAGATGAATTAGTCAGGGTTGCTTCTAAAGGAACTGGGAACACTTGGTGATACGGGTGCTGATCTCTTTTGTTCTTGACTGACAAATAGGCTTTTCAGCTTCTTCAAGATGCTCAGTGATCATCGACAGGTCAGTGATGACTGTGGTGGAACTAGCTGTTCAAGTGCCTTCTACTTCAGGTTAGCTAATGCATAGGAAGCAAACACATAGACTTAAAACCTGTGTATTGAGAAAAATGCTCTTTGAGATGTTTTTTCACAATTCAAAATATCATTTTGTTTGAAAACCCTACAGTAGAGACCATTTTGTGTCAGATAGCATCTCCATGCTGCACATGAGTTTTGCTGTGAGATGAAGCTCCAGTTCTGGCCAATCTGCCATACAGTTTTGCTTCTCTCTCCTTTCCCTGCTCAGTCGGAGCCCGTAGTCAGAACTGATCCTGCATTTATCTGAAAAAAGCTTTCCCATGTGGAGTTGTGAACGGCCTGAAATAGTAGCAGAAACTTCTGCACTGTTTTGTGATGCTAACATGTTTGAAGACACTAAAACAGCTTAAGGAAGTGAGGGTGAAGGTAGCATATTCAAGAAGCATTCAAAAATAGGCCATGTGGTCAAAGCTTATTTAAAAAGTTATCTAAACTAAAAATAAAAACAAATTAGGGTACATGAATATTTTTAGGAATAACATTTTGGCACGCAAACTTTTCCAAATGCTTTCAGGGTCATATACTTGCTATTCTTCCTTAGGTGGGAGTCCCATTGAAACTGGTGGGAGTTGTGCTTGAATAAAATTTTGGCCCATAATTTTCCCTAATATGACATTTTTTTCTTGAATGACCTCCTGGCAACCTTGTTTGTAAGTCATTTGTCATGTTTATTCTCTGAGTAAAAAGTGCCTTCCATCTGTTCTTAATCTGTGTTCCCTTTAACTTCTATTTTTGCCTCCTTTTTTCTGTCATCTGTGTTGCATTGACAATAGAGTTTCTGGGCAACTTTATTTATCTCCATGTAAGTAGTTTTAGTCATTGAAATAAATCTCCTGGTGTTCTTTTCTTTAGGCCTAGACAACCACAAAAAAAAAAAAAAAAAAGGAAAGAGATTTAAATTAATTATTTAAATTATTGAAATTTTGCTTAGATGCCACTCTCTAGACTGCCTTGGCTAATGCTTTCCTTTTAAATCCTTGAGGTCTTCCAGCTCTCAGCTTTACAGACTTGTGTTTTCTGATCTGGTCTCTCGCACCAGCTGTTTATTTTAGGTGAAGCACATGTGCATGGTCTCTATGCATTTGCCTGATGTGTGTCAGTACATACATAGTTTCGTACATTCTCCAATAAAGTCTACAGTTGTTTTGGTGAAAAAAGGGAGCATTTCTTTTTAGGAAAAAAAACCAACAAACTATCTCTCTCTGATATTAAATTTAAATTTTGGCTATTAATGCTGATTTCTCGGTATGCTGTGACTTTTTAGATAGAAAACCTCCTCTTCTTCCAAAGCACTATTGCAATGTGTGTTCCCCTCTTGTGGAAATGAACATATTCCCATCCCCTCTAATCCCAAACTCTCTAGGTTAAAGACACTGCTGGATATGGATTTCTTTTCCTGATTGGGACGGTGCAGAAGAAGAAGGAAGGCTTATTCTCTGAATCCTTTGATCAGCAGAATGAAATCTAAGATTGAACCATGCCTCATTATACCGATGGACTAAATTTGTCATTAATAAATATAAGATAATACACATGGGGAGTAGATCTTAACTTGTGTATGCAGGCATGATTAAGAGTTACAATTGCTAGTTCTTAACAAAACTAACCCAAACCCCACTGTGATCAGCAAAGGACAAAAAAGCAAGCAACGTTTGAGAACTTTAAAAAACTAAATAGAAAGCAAAACAGCAAACATCACTATTCCTCTATACAAACTACAAAAACCTGTTGTACATCCAACTTTTGAATTCTGTTTGGACTTTTGGCCTCTTCTCAGGAAGTAGACCTCACGCAGAATAATCAAAAGTGTGGAAGAACTTGTCTGGAATAGCTTCCATAGAGGTCACAACTATGTAAAGTTGTGCTCTTCACTCTTGGAACACGAGGTTGAAGGGAAGGATCTGTAACACCACATGTGGCACGTTACTGGTGACAGATTCAAAAAGAGCAGGAGGAAGGAATTTTATTGTACTATGTATAGCTGAAATGTGAAGTTCACTCTCACAGGGTGTTATGGATGCCAATAAGTTACAGAGATACAAAATGTTATTTAATAAAATTAATGGAATGTAAACACAGTTACGGCTATTAAAAAGTATGACCTCATCTTAGGAAGGCCCCAGAGGTAGGCTGAGATCCCAAGGGAGCATGAGTACATGCCTGCCTCTCATACTCTTCCCTCAGTTGCTGCAACTGTCTGTTCTTGAGAGACAAATTGCAGGGAGAGGTGAATTCTGATCTCCCCCGGTGCAGCCACTGTCCACACAGCTCTTACTACAACTTCTGTTCATTCAGATCCAACCTTTAATTTATTTGTAACTCTGTATTAAAAAAAAAAAAAACAAAACCAACAACAAACCACAACCAAAGAGAAGCTTTGTTGGTTAGCATTTTTCAGTCTTGGGGCTGTGATTGATGCGTGGGGAAGGATGTGACCTAGGAGGTCTGGAAATTCATCCCTCAGCCCAGCCCTGCTGTGTGGATGCCTGCTTTGCTTGTGTTTCATGGCCCATGCCTGCTCACTTTGTAGGCTGGGGTGGGCGATGAGTGCCTTGTGCAAGATCAGTGCCTGTGCAGCAGAGTCCTTGTTGGTTGGACTGCAGTGTGGGGACCTTTTTTCATCCTGACAATTCTGATTTTTATTGTTTTTGTGGGTTCCTTTCAGAAGGGCACCGCCTACATTTTTCTTTTGTATCACTCCTCCTCTTTTGCTTACTGCTGGGTTAATATTGTATTTCTTCTGTTCCTTCTCAAGCCAGTAGATGACCTCTGAAGTAGATGGCCCTGGGAAAAGGCTTCATCCATGCTTTCTGGCAATTTTTGTTTGTTTCTTTGTTTAAATAAATAGTTTTATTTTTGTTTAAAACAGATTATAACTGGCCTTGAGATAGAAGACTCTGCTTTAATAATAGTTTGATTTTAAGCATTTGGCTACTAAACTGGCTTATTTTCATTTTAAGGTCTTCTTTATTCCTCTTTTCCAAATAGTGCGATGTATTTGGAATACACATTGCAAACATGTAATTCTCAGATGCTGGCATTCTGTTTTTCAGAAAAACCAAGTAATTTTAGTTTTAAAATTGTTGTGATAGGAGATCCATCAAATCCATGGTAGCAAATTGGTAACTGTTTTGGGCAGGTTTTATCCCACCGAATATCCAGCTTGGTGATTTTTTTATTGTTTTAGTTTCTCAGTCAGAAATCATAGAAGCCTTGAACGGTTTGCATTCAAAGGGACCTTAAAGATCATCTACCCCTAATAGGTGCCTATAGCACATGCTATATACAGAATACTAATTATGTACGAGTCACAAGCTGGTGATTTGGGAGTTAATAATGTGTTAACTCCTGTTGTCAGGAGTACAGCAAAGGGAGAATGCCCATTTTGTGCCCAAGGTGGATGAGAGAGCAGTAGAAGTGGAGTTCTGAAGTCCCATTGAATAGTGACTGAAGGCAAAAACTTCCAGTGTGACCTCTGCTATCAGCCTTAACAGGAATGTAGAGACAAACATCAAAATGTTTCTTTTTAACTCTTTTAAACACTTTTAACTCTTTTAACATTGTTTTAAATCTGAACAGAGGTTTGCATGGGAGAAAATTTGCCTGAGACACATTGAAGAAAGACACTCTACCACTATTATCACCTGCTTATTTTAATTTAGCTGGAATGGCTAGAATGGAAAACATGGAGCTGGAGTTTAGCTGAAGGACAGGCTCTGCCTTGCTGTCACAGGGTTTTGCTAAGATGAGATCACAAGGAAGAGCTCAAGTGAAAAATTGTCTTTGGAAGTGTTTAGTAACAGGTTTTTGGATAGAGAGGTGCCACAAGAGAGGGGAAGAAAGGAACGTTAAAGAAGATCTGTTAATAGGTCACATAATATAATCACATTTTCTCATATAGTTATACTTCTTTGATATTTAATGTTGTGCTGAAAAGAACTTTTTAATAGACATAATGTAAACATTGAGCTCTCGCTATTGAGCTTTCTGTCATAGCTGAATTATTTCTTTTTTTTCCTCTGTCACTTTTTTATATAGGTGGAAAATGTTAGGTTGCTTGATCGTTTATCTTCAAGAAGAGCTGTGGTGGGAACTTTATATTTAACAGCTACCCATGTCATATTTGTGGAGAATGGTTCTGAAACTCGCAAAGAAACCTGGGTATGAATTTTTGTTATTTCAGTTAGCTGTAAGTGCATGGCACTTTACTGATGGTAATTTGAAAATTACTTCCAACACACTTTAAACATAGTAAATTAGTTCATATGGATGCTTTTGTGAGGCCATGTGAAGTTCCAGCTCAGTAATTTTCAAAAATTTTCAGTGGATTCTAGATATTACAGTATAGTAAGAGGAGTAGAAGGGCCCTCACTGTATGAATACCAGATGAGATTGACTGAGGAACAGCTGCTGTAAACTGCACTGTTGCTCCTATCATCCAGGAAGAACTGAGGAGAAATGCCTTGAACTACTTCCTTGGCTCTGTCAATTCTCGGCCTTCTCCCTTACTGCTAGTGTTGAATCAGTGATTTATTGGTTTAATACTTTAATTTTTTTTATAGAGTAGTATTTTGAATTAACTGTTTTGTTTGATTGACAACATACCTTGCGTTTTCTTGTGGTTTAGCCCCAGCAATTGACCAAGCCCCATGCAGCCATTCTGCTCACTCCCCCAACCAGCAGAATCAGGGAGAGAAGCTAAAGGGTAAGAGGTAGAAAACTCATGGGTTAAGATAAAGGAAAAGCAAAAGCCACACACACAAGCAAAACAAAACAAGGAATTAATTCACTGCCTTCCCATGGGCAGGCAGGTGTTCAGCCATCTCCAGGAGAGCAGGGCCCCATCATGCATAACAGTGACTTGGAAAGACTAATACCATCACTCCAAATGTGCTCTGCTTCCTCCTTCCTCCCACTTTACATACTGAGCATGATGCCATATGCTCTGGAATATCTCTTTGGTCAGTTGGGGTCACCTGTCCTGGCTGTGTCACCTCTCAGCCTCCCATACACTCTCAGTTTCCTTGCCAGCACTGCAGTAGGCTTTGGCTCTGTGTAAGCAATAACAAAGCCATCTCTATATTATCAACTCTGTGTTCAGTGCAAATCCAAAACACAGCCCTATGCCAGCCACTGAGAAGGAAATTAACTCTACCCCAGTCAAAACCAGCACACATGTACACATATAGGTACAGCTATTGCTAAGTGTCATACATTCGAGAGTCTTTTATGTAGCTTTCTTATGCACCTCTTGTCCATTTTTGCACTAATTAACTCCGTCTTCCTTTGATCCCACTATTCCTGACCAGATTTTTATTATAATGTTTCATCTCATTTGATGCAGTATTAAAAATTATATCAGCATTACCATTCTACCCATGTGGAGGCACAACATTTTAGCCTTATGTAACTGATGCCCATTCATCTTTTCACTACAAATAGATGAAAAGAGCTTTGACAACCACTAGCTTACACTAAAGCAAACAAACAAAAAGCTTTGGATCACATGAACAGGCTGATGTTTGAGCAGCTGAAACACTCCAGAAATGCCTCTTTTTCTGTAGGTGATGTATTAAACTGCTTGAGCCTGAAGCTGGAGATGAGAGCCAAACTACAAGAGAAGCGTGGGGGTTTTCTGAAACAGTTGTGGAAGCTACTGTGCCTGCCCTGGCAGATGGTTATAAATAATTACTTTTCTTCCAAAAGATTTGACTAGCATAACTGTTTTGAATTCCCTGCAGGTTCTACACAGCCAAATTTCCTCTATTGAGAAGCAGGCCACCACTGCCACTGGTTGCCCATTACTGATCCGCTGCAAGAACTTCCAGGTCATCCAGCTGGTCATCCCTCAGGAACGAGACTGCCATGACGTTTACATATCTCTGATACGTCTGGCTCGACCAGGTATGGGAAGAAAACAGCACAAAAATCAGTCTTCATCCTAAGGAGGGAAAATTTAATGGAAGAAATGTATCTGTGCATTTTTGTCCTTGGCAGGTTAAGAAAAAAAGGTTCAATAGAGATGTGTTATAAGAGAAATATTGATATAAACATTTGTGGAGCAATGAAGAAAGCTCATTATAACAAGCAGTTAACTCCATAAAGTATGACATTAACTTCTATTTAAAATAATACTTTAGGGCATCATGGGCCATAAAATATATTACAATGCTATTTTATGTGCAAGTCATTTGCTGGATGACTTGTGTAAATGTAAATTTAGGAGAATATTCTAAATTCAGATAACTTTTATGTCCCTGTTGTAACAAAAACTTTACAATATATTTAGTGATCCTGCCAAGATTTGCATTTTGACTTTCTGTGCTGTGCAGAAATTCCTTAAAATCAGTGAAAGGTTTTGCAGCAAGTAGTTGTTTTATTTCACTGAGCTGCCTGTGATTTGGCCTATTAATGTCTTGATTTTGAATATGCCTTGTGTGTTTCTGAATTCAGTTCAAGATCCTTTTGAAACCTTTTCCCTTTTCACTGAAAAACCAAATGTTGTGTCAAAGCCCAACATTTGATTGCCTACATTATATCTCCTCTCTGCTCTATGGTCTCCTGAGACCCAACTGACAAAGCGTCTGGATTGTTTATTTTAAACTATAACTCTAGAAATATAACACCAACTTTTGTTCTTTACTATTATTTTAACAATATGCAAAGAAATTGTCTGTTATGGTCTTTACAGACCTGAAAACACTGGCTTTAATTTTTTTTCTTGTTAGGAGAGCACCAATTTTATCTACTGTGTAGAGGGGAAAATATTGCACAGTCTACCAGCACAGATACTGAACTTTATAAAGTACTACTAGTAGCAGTAGTATGATATAATTGTAGCAGAAGTAACTTGGTAAACTAGGTGATGCAGGATGAAAGTGTTATGATCTAATTATTATTAAGGTTCTTTAGAAATTCCTCTGCCCAAATTAAGGTGCAAACGAGATGATATACCAGTGACAATAATACAGATTTTATTGTATAATAAATATGAGAGAAAGAGAATAGAAAAGGGGAAGGAAAGAAATAGAAGATGTGTGGGGGGACAGGGAGTGACAGAGGCAGAATAAAAAGAATATCACCGCTCCGTAGGTCCCACTGACATCTTGATATTCTTCTTCAGCAGGTCTTCCCGGTGGTGTAGGTCCCCCTGACCAAGCATAGATTCCCATGAGTTAATATCTCCTCAAGCCAGGTGGGAATGTCCAGGCATGTCCCCCAGCAGAGGAGGGGCAGTCTCTCACAGCAGACTCTGGATCTGTTGCATCACGTGCAGTCCTGTGGTTCAGGGCCTCTGGGGAACACTTTGGGGGTCTTTGATAGGTTGTGACTCCCCCTCAGCTGCCCCTCACATGAAAGGCCCGTGGATGGGGCCTGTGGGGCTGGGGGGTTTCACCGCTGGGCCGGTTTGTGCAATCGGAGGATGGGTGTTCATCGCCTCTGACCAGAGGGTCTGCCACACACCCGAAACCGCCTCCTCTCTCCTCAGTTGTGGGGGGAGGCTGTGTAAACCTGGCTGCTGTGAGCTGTTCGCCCCCCACCCCAAACTCAGCAGAGGATGATCCTCAGCACAGCTGGTGGCTTTGGCCTTTTGGTGGATGCACACCTTTCCCTCCGCCTGAGATGACTCAACAATGGGTTTCCCTTTATCTAATCAGCAGTTTGACTTTCAGCCCAAAGTCCCAGTCTTCAGGGAGGTGTCTCTGGTTGTAGCAGTGTTTGAGGCATGAACTACTTTCAGTCTCTGACAGAAAGTAATCAGAGACATTTAAAGCAATTAGAAAAATTCAGTCAGTGGCTCTGCTGATGTAAATCTGGATTCATTCCATGCACCTCTGGTGCAAGTACGTGTTCATGTATGCTGGAAGGCATGTGATTCTGTAATCCTTCTCCTTGGAGGCAGGAGGAGGTGTGTGTTCTGCTATGCACCAGAATGATGAAAAGAAGCATAGCTGAGGACCCTGAATACAAGTTTAGTGACTGACTGCAGTGGACAAAAAGGTTTGAGAAAAGAAGATGCAGTAACAGCACTGTAGAATTAGCTCTTTGCATAGTTTAGCTGCACAGTAGTTTTCCTTCTCCAGTAAACTATCTGATCGTGATTTGAGACAGGATAAAATCTTGCCTACCTACTCAAAATTAGAAAGCTCTGATTCAAGCTGAGTCATTTGTACCTGACAGTGCTCTGCTGTGTCATTTTGTCAGGGCACAAAGCTGTACTTTCTATAGGTAATACAGTTACTCAGCATTAGAAGGTATGCTTTACTCCATGAGCAAATAATTTGACCTATTCAGGCTCTACTTTCCATTCCCTGCCTGTTCTTTTCATTCATTCCTGAGTGAAGCTCATGTTGTGTACTGGCTTGACATGTTCTATGATATCTGATGTCCTAGTTACATTAAAGGTGAAAGTTATGCTTGATTTTATTTTTGCTAGAATTTTAATAAGGTCAAGCTGTCAGCTGAATTTGGCCTTTTTGCTTAATTAAGCCACTTTGTAAAACAAGCTGACCATAAGATACAACATGTTTAATAGCAGGATTGCAGATGTTTATGGCAAAATAACTGGGAGATTGGGAAAGGTCCTATAAGTGCTGGCAAAGATGTGATAACTGACCTTTAAGGCACTGACTACTAATACTTGAACATTTTAATTACCACCTACAGATACCATCATGTGATAATACTTATAATGTTGAGGCAGACTTCAGTGATAAATAACCTGGATACATAGGTGGATTTTAAAAGGCTTTCCTTTTTTCCTGTGAACAACAGGTCCATTGGAAAGAAAATCCAGTTGGTTCTGACAACCAAGCAGTGAAAACAGGAGCTCAGATTGCTACCAAAAGCTCGGCTTGGGTTTATGGATTGTGCTAAAACTTTATGTTAACAGATGAAAAATAAACCAGACTGTTTTTCTAATCTGTGCCATGCCAGAAGTTTGAAGTTAGAGAATACAGAAGGAGTTTAAACTGCTGGAACATGTGGAAATAATTCTCTTTTTTCTTTCTATTCAAAACTTTGTTGATTTTCAGTATGTTCCTGACAGAGTTAGCATGAAATTTTCTTTCTTGGTATTCATACTTTTTTGTGTGTACGTATACAATCAATTTAATGACATTTTAAAAGGCAAAATTTAACTTACATTAGACCTTTAGAAGACAGAATCAAAATAAGAGTAAAAAGACTTTCTATAGAAAAAGATGGGAGTCTTGTTAGTATTATGCAGGGGTTGTATTTATTATTTTTATAGCTAAAAGTTCTGTTCAGTACAGAACACAGTAGTGTAGTAAGATTCTGCTTATTTGGCATATGTTATTAGAAAAGGAGTGTAGTATTTAAATTTACTGATTGTATAGCAAGTGCATCAGTGGAGAGCTATGAGATCAGAGAGGACTCAGCTTGTGATTTCTTTCAGTTCTAAAGTTAAAGATCTGTTGATTGGAAAGTTTTAAGGAACTTTGAGCAACAGAATGAAATACACCCTTGTGACATAGCAAATCTAAAGTATCAACGAGAACATTAATTTCAAGTTGCATTACTGGATTGCTACTCATGTCAGTAACAGCTGGGATTCAATGGCAGTGGTGTCTGGCTGCCACTGATCACCAGGATTAAGACACTTATCAAATACAAATATACTCCTAAAAAAAAGTTAAAAGATCCAGCACTACCAAACTTCCATATATAGTACATGGTCGAGGGGTCGAGGTGGCATAGCTACTTGAACAACTTCCTGGTCATGAGAAAATGATTGATGTAGCACATGCTTCTTTTATGCTATTACATCATGTGTATCTCAAATACATTTGCTAATAATTCAAGGACACAATTTTGCAGTCCAGAAAACTAAGATTTCATTGGATCTATAAACCTTCCTAATTAGGGACAAAGACTACTGAGTTTTTTCATTTTTGGAAGAATGTGCTGCATAGTCCATTGTTCATATCTTTTTTCTTTGCCACAGATGTTACATTAATAAAAGGACTTCTAAACTATCTCTAGAGAGCAAATTCTTTTGAAGAACAAGTGCTTACTCTGGCACTGAATTTAGTTTTCTTCAGATGAAAGCATATTGCCGACATTTTGTCTTTCTGCTGGGGAAGGTTTTTGCAAATCTACTGAAGACTAGCAGAACAGTATATTTTAAGTAGCATTTCTATTAAGGCATATACACTGCAACATATGCAAATAACAAAAGAGCACTTACTTTCCAAGTTTCCTTGACAGTAGATATAAACCAGGATATGTGTTTTTGTAAAGCAAAGTGTACTCTTTGAAAGGAAAGTGCTTGAAGGTCAACGCCAAGTTCTGGTTTTGAAGTGTGGTTTCAGGATGAGAAATCTGAAGTCATTTACTGTTTCTGTTTCTTTGCTTATTTTTTTTCCTAGTGAAATACGAAGAGCTGTATTGCTTCTCCTTCAATCCAAAATTAGATAAAGAAGAACGAGAACAAGGCTGGCATCTTGTGGACCTCAATGAAGAATATAATAGGATGGGTGTTCCAAACAACTATTGGCAGATTAGTGATGTAAACAGGGACTATCGGGTGAGTTGTTGTGATTTTTCTGTTACAGAGGCTGTCTGTACAATAAATCAGCAGCCTGACTGAGGACTACCATAGTGCTTAGTGGCAGCATCTCTTTGTACTCAGCGCTGTACACACATATAGTAAGGTGCAGTTCCTCTACTATTTCACCTAAAATGGCATGCAGAAAGTAAGAGACAGGATGTGTCTTCATTTAACAGATGTGGAAATTAAGCACAGAAAGTAAGTCCCCACAGTGTTTTAAATGTTAGGGTTCAGCTGCCTGGGAAGAAGTTAAGTCATACCTAAGGTTATGTGTGTAAATGAGAGTTTCCCTGACATGGAGGGCTATGTAAAATTACTACCTAGTCATTTTAAGAAAAAAAAAATTACTCAATATAGTGAGCTTGGCAATATTTTTTTCTAACTGGCTATTCCCACACTCCTTTTGAAGCGTCTTTGATGGACTGTCAGTGTTTTTCACAGTCATCTTATATATCTTCCTAGCTGCCTGCTGTCCTGCCTCATTCAGTCTTGTATGATTGAAGACCTTAGAGTGTTAATTAATTGTGAGAAGTAATAACCAAGATATTTTTGAACGAAGTTTGTCCATTCACTCCATCGGCTCTGTTGCTGGAACATATCCATGTTAAGGAAGGACAGTGACATTCTCTGAGAAGACTGAATGTGCTGTCAGGGTTTGTTTTCATTTTGTTAAAATGAGTGGAAATAAATGTGTGACCTCCTTTAAGATAAAGTGTAGGAAAAATGTCATCATGAGTAAAATCCAGTTCACCACAGCAGCAACCGTAACCACAAGCCCTTCCTTTTCTTTTCGTCTTCATTATATATCTCTTGACTCAGAAAATAATTTCTTCCTGGGCATCCTTAGTGCTTTAGTTACCTCAGAATGTCAAAGGGAGATACCAAATATCATTCTGACCCCAGTCAGAATGCTACAGACAATATCAGGAAAAGGGAGTAAAACCAGGATTCGATTTGTGGTCTCAGTTGCGTTCAGTGGGAGTTTGGGGCTTTTTTTGCAGGCTCATCAGGTTCCTCTCAGAAGTGGTAGGCATTGTCAGGACTGCTTTCCTTTTGGTACGCTCATTTCATATGGTTTAATTTCCTGTCTCCAAGTCCTTATTTTTGTCCTTTTTTTAATTATCAAGTTTTCTGAAAAATTTGGCTCTATTGTCCCCTCCCAGCAGAATGTCTGAGAACTTCACCCTCTCCCATCCTTACTCCCAAATTCTGCTACAGAGGACACTGCAGTTGTAAATACAACCTTGCTATACATAATGATAAATCTTTTCTGGTATGAGTGTGTGTTAAACCTATCTGTTCTCAACAAGACATAAATTAACATTTTGAAAGACAACCCTTCAACCCTTTTGCTTCAGTTTTGCCATGTGTAAGTTAGGATTAATACTTTCCAGCTTCAAAAGAATGTTTTGAGCAATGTCAGTGATATGTATACAATAATAACAGAATATTCCCTGAGGTCTGAGTTCCTTGGTATTTTGTTTTTGCTGTGGAAATGGCTAATGCTACTTGTACTTTGTAGACCAAACAGAGTTTCCTTTCACAGGTCTGTGACTCCTATCCTACAGAAGTCTATGTACCAAAGTCTGCAACTGCACACATTATAGTGGGGAGTTCTAAATTTCGGAGCCGAAGGCGTTTCCCAGCTCTTTCCTACTACAGCAAGGGTAACAATGTAAGTGTGAATTTGTAGCCTTGAAGTGTTTGCTTATTTTGGCATTGGTTTCATAATTCTTCTAGTAAGGTTTTGCAAGACGAGATCAGTGTTTATTTAATTAAAAGAAAATTATTAGTGTAGGCTGGTTAGTGTGGTTAGTTCATTATTAGACATTGAATGCAGATAATTAAACCCAGTTTCACCATCCAGCTAACACAAAAAATACGTGATCTCTGTATCACAAGGAAGTGGAGTAGTACAAGAGGCCCTGAGTTATGGGTGGCAGAGGAGTGAAGGCCTATAGCAGGCAGCTTAGTAGCTGATTGGGAGGAGAACAATGGATCTGGTAGCTTGAGAGCAGGTTGAGGAGGTGAAAAATTATGCTTGCATCAGTTAGAGAATCAGGAGTAGCTTTTCAAGAAAAGGTCTGTGAAGAGAGGCAAAAAGGATGGCTATAAGAGCTACTAAATTTTGGCTGAGCAGTATGTTGTGGTTTTGCTGAAGAGATTCTCCTTGTCTGCAAGAGTGAGGCATTCCACCTTTTCCTCTCCATAGCAAACATTCTCACGGCTGAGCAAGGAACTGCTTCACTTGTCAGTAACCATTTGTAGAAAAACCCCGTACTTCGACAATTGGCAGCTGAGATGAGGAAGGAGACCCTTGGACTGAAGGATCTCCCAAACTGGGTGTTTTTACATTTGTGCTCCAGCCTCTTAGGGACTGGCTTAGCTCAGCTGTCATTACCAGTTAGGAGAATGGTGTCCCCTTTGTACTCTCAAAGGATCTGTGTGACTCCTACTTCAGTCCAGAGAGGTCTTCCCTAGTGCTGGGGCATGGTCAGGACTTTCCAAGAGACAGAGCTAGTCTGGGGTTACAGAGCATCTGTAGCACTTGCCACACAGGATGGGACATATTTCTGCAGAATGTCACAAGCACGAATCATAAGCTACAATCTCCATGAAATCTTGCCTTTAGAGCAGCCCTTATTGTAGATTTAAACTTCAGAAGAAAGGAATGAGACATTGTTTTTACTCCTTTACCCTGCATTTCATCAGAGCATTGCTTCCATAAAGATGTATGAGTTTTACAATGAAAGTGGAGAATAGGAAGATTTAAATAGTAAATACAGTCTCAATAAATGATGTATTATTTTAAACATTTTGTTAAGGTCAAATTTTTCTGAGTTAATCACTTCGCATAATCAACTATGTCCAAATATAGATATCTAGGCTTCAAAACACCTGGACATTTCCAAATCTCAGTGAAAGAAAAGGTCTCAGGGTGAGGTAGATTCCAATATACTGTAATTCAGTTTGGGTGAGCTTCATGTTTCAGCCTGAATGTTTTCCCTATTGTAGTTGGAGTTCTGGTTAAGGTTCAAAATACCAGGATCTGAAGTATTGTGTTTACTCCCGGATCCTTCATAGTTTAAAGAGCTAGGAAGAGCAGTGTTGGAGGAAATACCTCCTTGTGCATTTGGAGGTTGTCATGAGTTGCCAGTAAATAGAGTAATGGGCTGGAAAGGGGTTAGATTTAACAGCAGTTTGGGAAGAGCCTGCTGCATGCAAAGGAGACAGGTACCACTCATTCAGTCTTTCATATCCAGAACTTTTACATAGCTCCTTTGTCCTGACAAATTCAGTGGTGATGTGACACTTCTGTGGCTTACACAGTCTATGTGAATATGATAAGATCAAAGTCTGGAACTATCTGTTCAGGTTATGCAGTAGCATGTAATAAATCACTGGAATATGTGCTGACAGGAAGACTAGACTCTAAATAACAAGAACCTGTTTGCAAAACCATTAATAAAAGGTATGAACAGGGTCTCAGGGTTTCTCTCTTAAAGACCCATACTTTACTCACTATTGATAGTTTAAAGACATGACTGAAAAAAGCATGTCCTTTCTCACAGTAATAAATAATCTGTAGGACAGTCTGCACAGGTTGTGACCTTTGGTAGGCAGATTCTCTTCATGCTTGTGTTCAGTGCTTAGAAAGTCCATGTGTTATCTATCCCCTTGCCTTCTATAAATCTAGCTGTCCTCTGCCTAGCAAAAATAAAAATCTCCCTGCCCACCCATTTCACATTTTGTTTCTTCTTTCCTGGTTTCATCTGGAAAGAGGATGATCTTGATGGGTTTGTGGAGAAACTCTCTTGCCTCCTTCAATAGCCCTACTTAATACAAGCACTCCAGGATTCAGGCTACCTGACCCACTTCTTATGCAGTAAGGTCTTTTTCCAGAGGCAGTGATAAAAATACACGACCATTGGTGATCTGGCTGCATGTTATGCATTTTTGTTGCCTGGACTTACGGTGTCAGGCTGTTTAGTAAAGCAGGCACTGGTGTAGGTTGGGTGTAATCAGTCTTGTATCTGTTAAGTGTGAGTGGAAAAGGACCTATTATATCAATGTTCTCATGATTTCAAGGGTGTACTCATCCTCAGGATACCACCTTTCAGGAGTTACTCCACATCAGGGAAATGCAATACTTGAAATTGCTCTAAAATTTAGATTCAAGACTAGGCTTAGGCCAATGGGGTTGTATTGTTTTAATGCTTCCTTGCCTTTCAAAAAATAATGTATTTATTAACATGTAATTAAAAATAATGTATTTATTAACATGTAATTTATTTTACCATTCTGCCTTTCACATGTAATTGTACATCTATGCAAACATCTAATGACCTGGTTTTGTAAATGCTTCTGGATGCTAAATAATTTCTGCTTTATAATTATGCTAGATTTTGTTTGTTTGTCTGCTTTCTTGCAGGCCTCCATATGTAGAAGCAGCCAGCCTTTATCTGGCTTTAGTGCTCGATGCCTTGAGGATGAACAGATGCTCCAGGCCATTAGAAAAGCCAATCCAGGAAGTGATTTCATATATGTTGTTGACACTCGGCCCAAGGTAGAGTACATTAAATTTCTTGCACATAGCAAGACTGAGTCCGGACTGAATACATTAGGGAAGGTACACGACCTAAGTGTCTGACCAAGTCACTTCTGATCTTAGTTGCACCTGTGTAACTCCACAGATACACGAGTATTTATCAGGGGAATCTTAACTAGGAACCTTGACCACATTATTATCTCTGGGAGAATTTTCTCCTTTACACTGAACCTTTCCCTTTTCTTGTTCTTAGCAAAATGTCAAGATTCAGAAAAGTAAATAACGTGTAATTGTAACTGCACACACAAAGGAGCTATCAAGTAAGTATATTGCTGATGAGACTGGCAAAAAATAATTCCCATTATAAAATGTATTTACAGTTGTTTTTAATGTTGCAAATCTCTGCCTGGTTATACTATAATTTTCTATGATGATTTCTCCTGGAAGTGAGAAAATTCCAATGACCTCTGCACAAGGTGAAGGAAAGACAAGTTACTAAGATCACAAGAATGGAAGAGATCTTTAAATATCTCCAGCACTTTGGTGGTTTTGAGAGACAATCTGAAATATAGTGACGTCAGATGCCATCTATAACTGATTAAAAACCTCTGGCCAAGATAAAAGCTTTAGAAAAAAAATATGCCATGGAGAAATATAGAAACTCAATAATGATCTAGAAGAGGTTGCAAGTTAAAAAAACATTGTCTCCAAATTGTCATGCTAGCAAACAGCCCAAGGTGGTAAAGACTAGATAAACTTCAGTATCTGGAGATGAGAGTAGGGATATGTTCTTTCTTACACTGTCAGCAACTTTCCTCTTGAAGTTACAAAAGCCTCTGAAGAAAAGAAACTAAAGAGGCAACTCTCCACGAAATCCCTTGTAGGTATAGGATTAGCTATAGCATGGGAAAAGGGAAAATGAAAATAAATGTTACAGGAAAAGGAACAAGGAAGCTGTTTGAGGAAAAGGAACAAGGAAGACAGGGTCTGAAAGGGCAAGGTGGGTAAAACCGAGCAACACAAGAAATTGAGTGAGGAAGGGCGAACCTGGCAGAGCTGGAGCAGACAGGGAGCCTGCATGGCTGGTGACTGAAGACATGGGTGTTGGTGTGAAAATGCTGTGCTCACAGCTCTAATGGGAGGCAGTAGCCAGAAAATGAGGGCCTTGGTGTGTCTCATTGACCCAAGTCACACCAAGGGCTGTGTAATCTGGTAACTACTTTGACCTCCTTTTGACCCTCTGTTTTGTTGGGAAGACAGGGATGCTACCAGCTTACTTGTGATCCTGAAGCAAGTGAATGGTGATGAGCACTAGGAAAGGATTGGTACCATTGTGTTCAGAAAGGGCGTTCGACATGAAGTACAGACCTAGCTGCCTAAATAATGCTTCTTTAACAGTTTTATGTATATAATAATAGTTATAGCTTGTTTCCTGTCTGATGGCATTAGTACTCTTCCCTGTTTAAGGCAGTCTGTGACGGATGGAATTTATTGCTAATGACTTACTGATTTGGCTATTAATAATGTTTCACCAGGTATTAACAGGAACAACTGATCCTTTAATTTTTTTCTGGTAAATCACTTTGAGACACCTTCTGTGTGCAGTGAAAAAAGCCCATACTTTGTGGAGGGTGTGGAGAGATTGAATTAGGCTCACTTACCTATGAATGCCAGCATATTTCCAGCAATGCTGGCTTCTTCAGGAGTCAGTCAGGAGATGAAGACTGTTTTCACTGAACTTCTCGGTAAAAAAAGGTTTTGATGTAAAGAAATTTGTATACCAGATTCCTACTTCTCTGCGCTGCAAAAATGGACAGATTTACAAAGCTCCTGTGATCCCAGATGCCAAATACAGCCTTGTTACAATTTTGCACCTGATAATGCATTTATAAATGTAGAGCATATAGCAAGGGATAGGCATCGGTGGAAGTGATTCCTGGCATTCCTCAGGGAACCTTTAGCAAATATAAAGGTAAGATCTCAAGTCTGGTGGAAGGCTTCCCATCCCATAGGCAGCTAAAAAACTGCTGGCCTCTTTTCTTATAAGAACCAGTTCCTTGTAAAGATCATGAATGTTGATGGATCCTTCAATTCAACATTCCCAAGTGCTCTTCCCTCATTGGACTTCATAATTTTCAAAACAAAAGATTTGTCTGTGGAAGAAAGCTTTGTTTCCGCTTCATTTGGGTGTATCAGGATGACCAAATGCAACTTTACTTAAGCCGCTGTCATTCCTCCATGTGATCAGAGAAGCAGCTAATATAGACTTACTGTTTATGAGTAACACACATTAGTTCTATGATATTTATAACAAGACATGACTTGGTTATCCTCCAGATTAAAGAAAATGCCAGGAAATCTTGCAAGTGAGATCTTTACCTTTACAGGCTGTATCCTCATATTCACTGAGATTAATCAAGGACATGCACAGTTTAGATAGCTTCACAACAACTACTTTAAGAGCAACAGATGGAATTTTGGTAGATGATGTGGAAAACTTGTTAGTAAATATTGTGGCAGCTGCAAAGTTTGGCAACTGACAGTATTTAAAATAAATGAGTGTCAGAAAGCCTTGCAAATTTAACCTTATATTTATTTACTTTCAAAGAGTGCTATTTCAGATTGTCTTTTAAGAAAGGATATTTGTAATAAAATTGCTCTGCTGCAAGAACAGTTAATGGTATTTATGTGCTGAGTACTAAGTTAGTTAGAGGATAGATGTTATTCATGTGGGGCTTCAGTGGTTTATGGTGGCTGAGCCTCATGTGTACAGATCTTTCTTCCTGAAGCTATAGGCTACTGCGGAGAGACTGTCTCATTTTGTTTATACAAGAACACTGATGTCAACTTCAAAAGAGAAAGATTAGGATTCAGCAGATAATTTATGTCTTTGTAGCAAGTCACACAGAGGACTCTGTCCCTAACTGACATGCTGTTCACAGGCTGTATCTTTTTTTTTTTATTGTGCATTGATAGTCAAAACATCAGCAGACTGCTGGTTGATAGACAAGAATGGAGTTTTTTTGCTTGTGCTCATTCCTGAATTGCATACTACAAGTTAAAAGAAATTTTGCCCAAGATTTGTATAAGTCAAAAAGCCTGCTGTTTTGCCCAGGTTCCTATCCAGAGTGTGGTTTCTTCCATTGTATCATGAAATTCATGCAATGTTTCCAATGTAATTTTTTAGCTCTTTCCTTTGGGAGTTAAGATATCTGGTATGGTCCTTCGAAACCTATTTTTACATAACAGTTAAAAAGGTAGACTTGCTCATCTTGGTTGCAGGGAAGATGGCATCAGACAATCAGTCAGTTGTGTGGCTCCAAATTAAAATTGAATATTGGGAGTATGTGTGTTTGGGGTGGAAGAGGTCAGAAAAGGAGATATATATCCCATGATGCCATTAACTAAGCACTAAAATATATTATTGTGAGTTTCAGATGTGACCACAGAAGCAGCAAATCAATAGTACTGCTTGCACTATTGGGAAATAAACTAGAGACAGAGTTATCTGCATAGCCTCTTGTCCCTTAGGCAATGCCTAAGAGAGACTTTTTTTACTTTTTCATGAGCATTCACTCTCACTGAAATGAAGATGAGTCAATTTTTGTCCAGTTGATGCCTCATGAAGTCTGTATTCTTTATTTTTTATTTCTTAAATCTTTCCTGAGCAGAAGGTGTTAGTTGTGCTTGGAGGCATGGACGTTCTGCCAGTTGAGCTGCTTTGTCGCTCTCAGAACCTTCGTATTTCTTGGAAAATTTGAGGGTCCCCCAGCCTTACAGCATGAATTTCACAGAAAAGCAGGGACTTTATGCAAAAAGAAAATTTCTTTCTATTGCACAGTGAGATTTTGCTATAGGAAATTTAGAAAAAAAGTAGATAGGTACTTATTTAAAAAATAATTTAGTTAAAAAGACTTATCAAAGAAAACGTAGAAGTACTTAATTAATTTTTATCACCTCTTCTTTTCAGCCCGAAGATCAAAATTTGGCATAAGGAGCTTGGCAGATAGTTTTCCTTCCCACCTAAGGATTCCAAAAGAGGGGAGAATAAGCATTAACCCCACCCTTAATTTTATGCTTGGGAAAACTGAAGTAAAGAGGTATTTAGTAACTTTCCCATGCCAGAAAGCAAATAACAGGTTCAAAGACAAAACTTCAGCTTCCAGCTGAAAGTATTTTTGCTGAAGCACAGCAACTTCTTTGATAGTGCCGCATTACAGATGAAAATATTTGTGGTAATGTTGTCAATTCAAATATTTTGTAGCCTTACATAACAAGAGCCAAGTTACTATAAAATTAGGAAAAACTACTAAAACTACTCCAGCTCTTTCTTCATTACCGCAAGCTTCAAATAAGTAAGCTGTATCAACTCTTGGATGATTTGAGCAGTAAAATACAGTGACTACAGTGACTAGGGCAACATTACAGTGTGCACATGCTATGAAACAGTGGCATGGCAGATGAGACACTGCCACCTCCTGGGTACATTCTGCTAGTAAAAGTAATGCTGATCCAATGTAAAATCAAAACAGCCCTTTAAAATTAAAACCTTTATGCTCTTGCAGAGGAACCTTACATAAGCTGTGGGGTTTTTTGGCTTAACCTCACTAATGAAGTTTCACTCAAAGTGTATGAAATAGGGATATCAGAGACTCAGCCACCCAGCGCCCTGCAATAGGCTGTAAACAGGTCCCCGATTCATAGCCCCTTGTGTTGGCACTGTGACAAATGCTTCCTATTTGTGCCTGACTTAAACCCCTCTGATTTATTGCTGTAGACCCAAGGTTTGTTTTGAAAAGATTCTGCTGCTGGTTTTCATCCCATTTTCCCTATGTTTTTCAGCTCAATGCAATGGCAAACAGGGCAGCAGGGAAGGGATATGAAAATGAAGACAACTACTCCAACATCAAGTTTCAGTTCATAGGCATTGAGAACATCCATGTCATGAGAAACAGTCTGCAGAAAATGCTTGAAGGTAATATTCCTCTTCATTGGAAACTAGAGGAAAGAATTGGTCCTTCTGTCAAACAAATCAGAATAACTGCTCTGAAATCAGCAGCAGTGAAAAAGAGTATGGAAAAGAATCTTTCCCTGTTGCAGCTGCGTGCAGCTACCTGTTGGCTAATGGGATTTGTGCAATGGATTGTCATGGCAAATACTAGTTAGTGATTTCTTAATTGTGAAAACACCTTATTTACTGGCTGAAATGCAGATATCATTAATGATAAAATTAATTTTAATTCAGTGCACCTTACTGCTGCTATGTCTTTTTCTTAAATTTTATATTTTGATGGTAAAATGAAAAAAATCCCTTATAGCTGACTCCAAGGCTAGTGGAAAATACCGATTGGTTTTTTTTTAAAGCTCAGAAAAACTATGGTTTGATTTCCATATAAGGTAGTCATGCATTTTAGACTGTAAATTTTCATAGAAACTTATTCATGCCCTGTATAGAACATATTACTTCAGGTCTGTTAATGAAATTCACAGTCAATGGGTGTAACAATTCATCATCTTCAATATCCCATGGAAATTAATTACAATTGCCTTATAAATAATTAGCAGTATATAACAATTGCCTTATAAATAATTAGCAGTATATAAACCAGCAAATCTGTTCTGCCGTGTCATTTTTGCAGTACGTAACTGTTTAGAGGTCATATGGGAAAAGAGCAAGGATAAATAAGCCATCCTTGACCCTCACTGACTTGTTGATTTTTAACAAGCAAATAGGAAATAGTGCTCAGTCCACTGTCTCAGTATTTACTTCATCTACGTCAACAACAACTTGCATTGCTTTCTCAATCAGTTTCATCTGTCTTATTCTTGACTTGATGTTCTGCCCATACTCTTTTACTTTTCATCTGTCTCCCACTGAGTGCATGCGATTTTAAATTTGAAAGCTAAGAAGGGCTTAAATTGTCCATGATAGGGAAGCCGTGCTCTATTTTCAAATTACAGCATTTTATGGAAATCAGCGTTAAAGTGTGATGCAGGTAAAACATCCCCTCTCTTCATGAGTGTTTTCTTGATCCAAGTGTCTCAGGTAGGAAAACAGAAAAGATTTTTTTGTTCACTAGGAAGTCTTGTTTGGCTAGGAGAGAGCCTGGGTGAGTAAACAGGTCCCTTTATTTGTTCGGTTCAAGACTATCTAAGTTAAAATAGTAAACAACCAGCCTGGGCAGTACTGTGTATAATTTTTGAGCCAAAAGTTCATGAGACTGCCCATGGCCCAAACTTGCATGTAACAAGGTAATTTCTAACATATTTAACGCTTCAGGCTGCTTGGGGGACACAAATTCTTAGCATCTATTTTCAAATGAGCCATATGGTTAAAACATCTCCTTTTTTCCTGGATTTTATGTTTGCTGTGTTGAAATCTCACATGTAGCAACTTGACTGATAAGATTAGAAATCAGAGAATTTAAGTATTTTTAAAAGAAAAATCTTACGACTCTCAGTGTATCAGGGCTTTCCTTATGTAAGATGCTGTGTAGTTTTTATCTTTTCCGTTTGTATGTGTCCCTTAATCTGTTTTTCTGGTGACCTTTTACCTGACTTGAGCATACAGAGACCTAGAACCAAAAAGGTTGTCAAGGATGATGATAACACACATTTAATATGGCTTTAAATTTTTATCAAGGAATACCTCGGTAATATATCAATAATTATCAATCACTGATGTATTATCATTATCTATATCAAAAATATATAAATAAATAAAAGAATACATAAATAAGGTAGCAATATCACTCTACCTACGTGAATTTTAAATAAAACGTCACACTACTCTATAAACTTTACAGACTGGGTCTGCTGCTCATGATCTGTTGTAAGATTTTATAAAGTGCGTAAAAACCTTTAGTAAGATGAATGAGGCTGATGAAAACTGATTTTAGTTTAATGTGAGCTGTATTGTTTCTTGGAAGTGTACAGCATGAAAAAAAGACATCAAGATATAGATGGCCAGTTGTGTTGCTGAAATGCAAGGCCAGTTTCATTCAATTTACTGGTGCTAAGCAGAATTGAAGAGCAAAGGATCTTCACATGCCAGACTACAGATTATTTTCAATATACAATTTTAAATAACTTCCAATGCTGAGAAAATTTGAAAAAAATTTTATTATTCAGTTTTCCATTAGAAAATGTACACATATTAGGAATGTATTCATTTCGATGTTTTTTTTGGGGGGGGAAAGCTGAGGAAATTATTTTATACTTATAAAAATGTCAACATTTTATTTGAGTAGGTAAAAAAGATGGTTTCAGCTTTGTGACTTTGTTGACTTTAGTTCAAACTAATTTATTTTACTTTAACCTATATTTACCCTGGTATAATGTTAATTTTTGGCAAATTATACAAGCATTATAAAATGATTAAATTTTTGGAATAAGATTTTTTTCAGAATATGCAAAAAATGTTGAAATTTGACTGTACTGTGGAAGTAAAATGCATTTCAACGTGATGGAATTTCCTTTCAGAGAAAAAAAAATATTTTTCTCTGCTGCTTTTAGCACATTAAGGATTTTTATTTTTCTCCATTTATAGATGTGTCTATGTGAAGAACCTTGAGCTAATTTTGATCCTATGCACAACCTCATTGAAATACTTTTTAATATTAGAAGGACATTACACAGGGATCGTTCTTGATAAAGGTCTAAGGGCTGTCTGAGGCTGCTGTTTGGCATTTGGGGTGGGGTGGGCTGTGCTGCACATCCAGGGGCCACCTGAGACCTGACTCTCATGTATTGTGCCCAAGGTGATGGCCCCACATGCTCCCTGGCTGTATTTAAACAGCAAATATGAGCTTCTCCTCCCCTCATACCAGGGGCAGCACTTGCTGATGTAGGAGCAGCCCTCTGATCCTTGGACTTCTGTGACAGATCAGCCAGTAAGAAAACCTGTTGGTTTGGCCCACAGCAGCTATTCCTTCCTCTGCTTATGGCTGTCCTGCCAGAAATGGGGGGACTAGTCCAGCATACCCCTCTGGTACTTTTGCTGGTGGAAGAGGCAGTTTCCAACATGTGTCCTGTTTCTTCCTCCCATCCTGGGACATTGGTGCATTGCTGGAATTTTCAGAGCTCTGCCTGTTGGCTCTTGATTTTCCTGTGCATACACTGTGCATGAAGC
Source organism: Picathartes gymnocephalus (assembly GCA_013390045.1). Taxonomy (NCBI): domain Eukaryota; kingdom Metazoa; phylum Chordata; class Aves; order Passeriformes; family Picathartidae; genus Picathartes; species Picathartes gymnocephalus. The sequence continues at coordinate 15,302 of WEKY01019312.1, read as the reverse complement.
AGGCCATATTTCTCAATGATTTTGGTACCTTTTCTGCTGAGATGGAAATGCCTTTTCCCTTTAGGATAAGCCTCATAATTGAATTCATAATTGAATTCAGTATTAAAGTCCAGATCGGTTGCCAAAGTCATGTGAAATATACAGTGTATGCATTTAGGACAGTATGAACTTTGCTCAGTGAAGTGATAAGTAAATATTGACTCCAATTTGGGAGTGGGAATGAGCAAAGCACTGTTTCAGCCTTACCTTGGGCTTTTGTAAACAGAGACTGCAGCTTCAGCCAGAATTCAGCCACTAATTGGTCATGCTTCCATCTGAACAGGAATATTAATCATGTGAAAAGCTGTTTGCTTTCAGTGCTGCTATCTCTGCATCTTTATAAATATCCTCCAAAAATTACTTTTAAAATAACCATCTGGAGGGAGCCTTACATATAAACATTGCAAGAGTTTGTATGGACACATTAGGCCATTTTGCTTCTGAACTAAATGGAGTTAGGACAGTCAGATAGTTCAGATATGGTATAAACTCTGACTTTGGCTTGTAAAATTAAATTTCAGTTACACTGAAGGAAAATACAGCTATGCCAGGGGCCATAATGGCCATAAATAACTGAGTTTTTTGAGATTTCCAGACCACAAGAGACTTACTAAGACATGAGTAATTGACAGATCATACATTAACTCAGTAAAAGCCATGATGTTTTTCACTGTACTCTGAAAATTAATTTCACTGGCTAATATCTTTTTCCTTAAAAGACAGTATAACTCTACATGGATCAAAATAAAGATATAGTTTATTTATGGGGTGAATTTAGTATCTCACTGTTGAAAATAGATTGCACCAAATTTCATTGAGTATTTGTTCTGCTGGACTGAGGTACCTGATTTAGATTCTGATTGCTTTTTTTCTTCTGATGCCACAAACTCTTTAACATTAAAAAAATAGACACTTGGATACAGCAGAATAGAAACTTAGAGTAAAAACAGAGAGATTATTATTTTTTTCTTCAAATGTGGCATAGAGTTTGGAAGATTTCAGGAAAACATTTTCCTTGATGGATTATGTCTTTTCCTCACCATCAGAATACTTTTAGACTCCAAGTGAAGTTTTAATAAGGTTTAATTCAGGGATGGAGAACTGTGGAGTGTACCACTTTAACTCAACCACGATCATCTGTGGTGATGCTGGGAGTAGGAGGCAGTGGCACCATTTAGGTGTGTCTGCCTGTCCAGCAGCAGAAATCAAATGCTTTCTGTTCCCAAGCCATCATCATTGAATACATGAACTCTTCCCAGGGGTTTGAAAACTTCACTCCCAACACAGCCTTGAAAAATACATACTTCACTGAAGGATGGATTTGGATTTGTTTGCAATAGGCTTTATGACAGCTCCTCTTTTTAAATTAAATCAACATATTGGGTGAAATTTGACCCAGCCCCATTTCTTAAATATATGTGTTTCTCAAAAGTTATGTTTGAGTGTGAAGTAGTCCTTCTTTTCAAAAGATGCATGCTTTACACAGGGGAGATCTGAGTGAGAGATAACTCTGAGGCTGAACAGTCAGTGAAGCTTAAGGGACTCTAATTACTATACATTTAAAATGTATTTTATTTTGCAGTTTGTGAGCTGAAGTCACCTTCAATGAGCGACTTTCTGTGGGGCCTAGAAAATTCTGGCTGGCTGAAGCACATCAAAGCCATTATGGATGCTGGCATTTTTATTGCAAAGGTAAAGTGTGGAAAATGAGAACAAAACTTGGAGTAACCAGATGCAGAAAAAGAGGACCAAATTCTCTCCTTATGGGTAACTTCTCTTATCTCTTCAGTGATGTTATACCTGAAAAAGCCCATCTTGCAATGCTTGGTGTATGAGGAGAAATGATTCTTAGGTGCTGTTGTGTCGACATTTTTCTAAAATAGTAAACAAAAGCTTATGTTCTTCTGTTCTAAAGCCTCTACTAGCCTGTGTCTTATTATGTCAGATATTTGAATGTCCTTACTTTACTCCCCAGCAGTGATTGGTAGGTTCTTTCCCTATCTGCCTGGCCTCCTCCACTGGATATATTCATTGTGGAAGTGGTAGTTGTAATATATACATATAGCTATATATTGTGTATAATACATTATATTATACACAATATATAGCTACTGTGTTATCCCCTCTGGGTTATCAGGCAACCAACTAAATTCACCTCCTGAACCAACTCCTGTGTATTACCATGGCCAAACTCTCTAGCAGCTTCTATTTTACATACTTGAGAACTCTTCTAGAAAACAGTTCTGGCTTTAATAAGAAATTATTTCCTGTCCTCCCCCCCCAAAGTAATGTAGACATTTGTCATCTACCAGCAGTAGCTTTAATTTTGTTACCCCCTACCTTGTGTGCTGCACACAACTATACAGATAAAACTTCATGGGTTTCCCTCCTCACTAACTGCTTGTTTCACTTGCATTGCTTCTTCCTTCCCAGTAGGCAACTGTAGTTTCTTCCCTGAACGGCAACTGTGGGATAAATACATTCTTAATTATTCTTAAATTATTTCTCCCAGCCCTACCACTTTTCATTAGCTCATAGAAATAAGGTCATTTACATTAGCTTTGCCATTTTTTCCCCAGTGGCTAGTTTTATTATCCTTTGTCCATATGCTTGCTAGCCTAGTGCCTTCTCAGACATGCATTTTGACCCATTCTTACTTGTATGGTTCCCAGTTCTCAGTTTTTGGTCTTCTGCCCACAGGGGTTCTATTTTGGTAGAATTTACTTGTCTCTTGAGATAAACATAGATAATTTATTATTCCTCATTCCCTATTAAGCCCAAACTTAAACTAAATGCTTTTTTTTTTTTCCTAACAGTATCTTTCCTAACGTATTTTATTTTCTACTTCCTAAATTTAATTCTCTCTAGAAATGACAAAGGCCAAAACCCCTAGAGTTAAAAAAACAACTGCCAACCCTCAGATTCTAAAAATAATACAACACTAGACTCTGGAGAACTCAGTACAATTTATTCTCTATGTGTTTATGTATAAAATGGAATCCTCTCTCCCCAGTTATTACATTAAGGATACTGATAAAATCTTGCTTATTAGACATGGAAGTTTCCCACTAGCACAGGCTTCCCCACAAGCCTTTACAGCATAAGTACAATGCAGTATGCTGCAATAACCTCCAGGCTAGTGCTGGCATTGGAAGCAGACATTGCCCTTATGGACATTACCATCAAGATGAACAATTTAGAGTCATATTGCAAGTATGGATATTATTTAAGTGGCATGAGATGTGTTAGAGTGTCTGAATCTGCTGTAGGTAGCTGTCTGCTCTGACAGATTTATGTATTTTAACTGAAATGAATCCCACATCTTCTGTAGTGGAACAGGTAATTCTCAACCACCATATTGCATGGGCTGGGCTGAATCAAAACTTTTCAAATGAGAGGATTAACACTGATTTTCAAATGAGACAAATAATACTCAACTTCATTTAAGAACCCTGCGGTACAGTAAAAAATGAATGAGCTTTTCCAGTTTCCAATTAATATTCTCTGTATGGCTCTGTCTCACTATTCCTCTCTAACCATTGTCTTCCTCCCTGCATGTGAAATTTCTGACTTTTTCTGTATCCTTAGGCTGTGGCTGAGGAAGGTGTGAGTGTGCTTGTTCACTGCTCTGATGGCTGGGATAGGACAGCCCAGGTTTGCTCTGTAGCAAGCCTTCTATTGGATCCATATTACAGAACTATGAAGGGATTCATGGTAAGCGGATTCTTTCACAGAGTAAATGAAATAGTATGGCATCACTAAAGATGAATATTTTTGGTTTTAATAGGGAATAAACTGTCCTTAAATATACTCTTGTTTTTTGGGTGGGGTTTTTTGGGGTTTTTTTTGGGGGTTTTTTTTGGGTTTTTTTGTGGTTTTTTTTAAGTAGGAAGGAAGGCTTCTCTATGTTCATGTTAAAGTCTCCCAATTTCTCTATAAAATGTTATTCAAGGTGGAGATCAGTTGGGCACCCATGTTTGGATTTTTTTTTTCCTAACTTTGACCAAGAAACTTTCTCACATCCCAAAGAGCTTTTGTGCAAGCAAGAATTTGTATTCATTTGCAGTGAACATTTTAATTTTGAGTGTCAGAAGTGTGTCTTTTTTAGACATTAGATTGCAGTGAGCAGTTATATTGGAAACTCTGTTCCTTTCCCAAGTCAATCAGCAGTAGTAAAGCATCTAGAAGTGGTTATGAAGTTACTGATCACATGTTAAAAAGATGTTTGAGACATTTATAAGTTCTATTTTAGAAAGCAATGAAACAAGATATTTGAAGTTGTGCTGAAATACTAGCACCCTCTCTACATCCATGAAGAGTGCTGTTTCCCTGAGCGGGCAGCAGTGCTCATCACTCATTAATTTTCTGCTAATTCTGAAAATTATTTAGGACTCTAATACTGCTTGCTTGCATCATTCTTGCTTGCCACTTTTCTGCTTATTCTAAGAATTAACTGGGATTCCAACTCTGCTTGTTTACACCACCCTTCTGCCTGCTTCAACATGTAAGCTCTACTCCACAACATTGAATGCAATACTCTCATTTTAGGTGTTAATTGAAAAAGACTGGGTTTCCTTTGGTCACAAATTTAACCACAGGTAAGGCAGTGCTAAGATTTTCCTCTCTCTATATGTATATGTTTATGTAGTCAGTATCTACTGCCAATCCAGTTTTACTTCTTTGCTGCCTTACAAAACATAGCAACACAATGACCCAGGAAACTGCCATACCCTCTTCTCCAGCTATATAATTTAGCTGCCTGGAAAAGTCGGAGTGAAACATTTCTATATATGCACTCCAAAAGCACCATGGGGAATCCTGCATGCTGGTCTTGCAGTTGCTATGAGCATTGAGAGGTCCGTGTGAGTAGTGTGTATTTGGCTTGCAAAATCCCTTTGGACTCCAGCAGATCTAGCAGTGCCAAAGCTCCCCACATAAGTCCCTGTTCAATCAAAGGGACTTCTACATTTTCCAAGACACTACTTAATCTTAGGCATGTCTGTGAGTTATCTATTACATAAAATATACTCTTCCTATTACACTCCTTTCTAACAAAACCAGCAGGATCTGCTCAGAAATTTCAGACAGCCATTTATTTGGACAAGTTATTTTGAACATCAATCTAATGTATATGCTATAATGTAATGAAAATATTTGAAAACTTAATATGTTTAAACATGGATACATTTTCACATATTCTTTCTTTCATGACTTCACTTATAGTTTCTGTAAAAATGCAATTTTTATATTGGGGTTTAAATACATTATATTGCTTGATTTGAATATAAATTTGTCATAGTTTAAAAAACCAACACAACTCAGAAAATCTGTGCAGCTTCACAGCACCTGCAAAATTCCAGGAGAAATTACTGCATTTCATATGATACGGTCAGTTGCTTATGATTATCAGTGGTAAAAGGTGTTATGAAATGCAATAACCATTGTTAGCTTTGGTTTGCTGTGCAATATTGCTATAGTTTCATTGATAATAATAGAAATTTTAATTTTAGATGTTTATTAAATTCTACTCTGTTGACGTGTACATGTAAATGCACATACACACACCCCCCCTCCCCGCATCCCCCTCAAGCAGAATAATTGATTGAAAAGGCTTCTTCCTGTTATGTAGACTTACAAACTACTTTTTACTTATATGTGTTTTTTATTTTCAGGCTCCTTTTCTTTATTGCAAGTATTTCCGAGAGGCATTTTTATACACAGAAAGTTTCATGATACTTGACAGTCACAGCATGTAAACATTTCCCACTTCCTAGAAATTTCACCAAGAGAGGGCAGCTTTAACCTGTTTTCTGCTGAGGTTATAGTGTAGCTCTCCTGCTCAGTTTTCTGGTTTGGGGAATAATCTACTATTAAGAGAGTGCCTTAAGACACACTTTTGTCATTAAGTCATTGCAGTCATTCTTTTGATAACTTATATTACTGTGGTACATTTATATTGATAGCATTAAAACATGGCTATGCAGCAGCCAGCTTTTTGTAGCTGTAATGTAACAAGACACCCAATAAAAGAGGCTTTTTCGTTTGCAATTCTGCCTCCATTCTATTTCATGATTCTTGCATCATTTTTGTAAGTAAAAATACCGTAGTAGTTGAGATTTTAGAAATGAATGCCTATGATGTAACTTGCACACTGGAAGTGAGGGGTTTGTTTTTCTTAGAGTTAATTCAGTTTTCCTACAGGAATGCATGTTATAATTGAATGTATCTTGTCTTGTTTCAGGTATGGCAATTTAGATGGAGATCCAAAGGAGATATCTCCTGTTATTGACCAGTTCATCGAATGTGTTTGGCAGTTAATGGAACAATTTCCTTGTGCCTTTGAATTCAATGAGAGATTCCTCATCCATATACAGCATCATATCTATTCTTGCCAGTTTGGGAATTTCCTGTGTAACAGCCAGAAGGAGAGACGAGAGCTAAAGTATGAAAATGTTTTCTTTGGTAGTATATTTATGCATGGGGTGTGTTGCTGGTGGTATATTGAGGAGTCAGACATTCTTCAGTTTGCATGTATGTTTCATAAGGCACAAGGTGCCTGTTGTCTTATGGCAACACAGATTAATACCAAAAAAAGTTGATCCTCTGCAGTGTAGCTCTGCTGGGAGCATAATCCGTGGTGTGCGTGACAGGGATTAGTGAAAATTGTCAAGAGCATTATGCCTTCAGCCATGTGGGCCTGCCTTTACTGTGGCTCTGACAAAATACAAGGCAAGCTGTCCCTGTAACTTTAGTATAAAATGATAGTAACTCCTGTTAAGTTCTCGGTTTGAGTTACTGCTCCCTTATGTTTTAACCTGTCTTTGGATCTCATGTCAGGACATTTTAGTCCTGCTCTTGAAGGCAGTACTTCCTTATGAACAGCCGTTTTGTCTGGTAGCCCTCCCTAGGACTGAGTCAGCAAACTGTCCTTCTGCTGTCCGGCCCCAAAGCAATTATGAATTAAGCTACCTGCCCTGAGGCCCAAACAAAGACAGCATCATGATTCCTGGCAGTGCTCGTGTTCCTGTCTGCGTCCCGGCGCCCTGGGTCCTCGATACATGATGATATCCACTGCTTTTCTCAAGCACCCTGATCATGTCAGCAGTACCAATGAGAGGAAGGTGCTGGTTACGGCTGGCTGCTGCCATTTGGTCCCTTTCACTGCTAAATGCAGAGCAGCCACACTGCCACAGTCCATTTAAAATCAAAACCTTCACAGATCACCACATCCCAAGACCTAACTGTGTAAGAAATTGCAGCTCAGCGGGATAGGAGTGCTTTTAAATGTGGGGATCCCTTTGGTGCATTCCAAAATCTCACTTTATGGAAGTGATCCTGTCCACCTCACAAAGGAACCAGTCTCTCCAGCTATTCGCTCCAGCTGCTTTCGCTTTATAGAAAATGGATCAGATTTTGCTTTTAGTGACCAACAAGGGAATATGGGTCTCTGTTTCTCTATGCTTGTAATTTAAGTCTATTTCTGATAAGGAAGCTGATTGTAAATTGGGAGTATAGAGGACTAGAATGCTGCATCTAAGCTTTAGCTATCCCTGAACTGTAATAGAGGTTTTAATATGTTTTTATTCAATGCTTTTATCCGATTGTTTTTCAGGATCAGAGAACGAACGTATTCATTGTGGGCTCACTTGTGGAAAAATCGTGCCGATTACCTGAATCCTTTATACAGGTCAGACCGCAGTCAAACCCAAGGGACCCTGCACCCACAGATAGCTCCATGCAACTTCTTGTACAAGTAAGTAGTATCACCTGCTGCTGGGAGTTGTAGGATGGGTTAGTACAGAACAGAATGCCTTTGTACATAAGTGTTTCTCTTTCTAGAAGGCAGTTTATAGAGAGTAAGTTCAGTCTCAGATGCAGTGTGTTTGTTCCTTGTGTGCTCATAGTCAACACCTCTGCATCATTCCACAACAGAGCATTAGTCTGAAAAGAAGCTTAAGATTAAAGCTATATTGATAGTTGTGTGTCCTAGTTTCATGGTTACTCACTTCTTCCACTGAGAAATGCCCTTTCAGTCCTATTCTCATCTGTCGTTTCTAAATTTATAGTTGCTTTAACTTCTTCTCTTCCAAGATTTTGTGAAGTTAGTTTGGCTCAATTGGTGTCAAAAGTAAAAAGGATCTTTTCAAGAAATCATATGATTTCATTGCTAAAATAAGTATTTTGTAAAAAAACCCAGACTTTCCCTATGTTGTTATATCAGGTAAAATGAAGTTAAGTTTTTCCTGATATTTTTTCAAAATCTAACAAAATGCCATCACTTTAGAAATGTTACTATTGACATTCTGAGTTAATTAATTGTGCCATTAGTCTTAAAAAACTTCAGGAGAACTTGAATAGCAATTCATGAAAACTGTGGTTTAAGTAAAACTGATCAGTTTGTTTTCCAGTTGCAAGTAATAGCACCTGTTAGAAAGTCAATAAAAATCCTAAATGACAGAAATTGAATTCCTTCCTGTCTGCTATACCAGGTCACATCCACTTTCAAACAACTTTAAAATAGTCATTAATCGTATTCTTTGGGACAGTGGGATTTATAAAAAAAGTACTGATAGAGCGGATCCTCCGGTGGATAAGTAATCCTGTTGACTTTAATCTAATTACTTGGGTGCGTAAAGATTTCCCAGCATGAGCTATCAGATGATAAAGTTAAGGGGGAATGTGATTTAAATAGTATGCTATTGGGATAGGAATAATAAGCCACCAAGCAGCATGCACGTGCCCCAAAAATATCTGTCAGCTACTTAGCCAGACAGCTGCAGCTGGCAGCAGGGCTCGGCTACTCAGCCTGTCTGGTGAACTGGTTACACACCCAGGGCCTGCCTGTGGCCCTACTGCCAGCAAAGCAGGAGGACCACCAGAGTAATACAGAATTTCAAACTTGAGTTCGTGGGAAGCTGAACAACAATTGAGAACTAGGAATATGAAAAACTGTCTTTACCACTGGCTATTTTGTAGGTATCATTGCTCTAAAGCCCATAATGTAGATCAAGAAAATAATACCAAAAAAAGCCTGCAAAATTTTGCATTCAGTGAACCTTTCTCAGTCATGATCTAAGCTACATTCACCTTTCTTTCTATTGTGTATCAGAATTAGTTTGAGCTGCTTATATCCAGAGCTGCACCTTCAGGACAGGGCAAATGCAAATGAACCATGAACCTTGCTAAATAGTCTATGAACTTATGTGTATGCGCTCTAATGATGAATAAGCATGGATAGCTAATTTAGGACAATATGTGTCTGGAAGGGGGGAAAAAAAAAAGAGTGTGCATTTAAGTCTCATGAGGCTACTTCACCAAGTGGGAAAATGCCTGACCTTCCCATTAATTCTAGGTTCTGGAGTGGTATGTACAACCGCTTTGAAAAGGGGCTGCATCCTCGACAGTCAGTTACTGATTATCTGATGGCAGTGAAGGAAGAAACTCAGCAGCTGGAAGAAGAGCTGGAAGTCTTACAAGAGGTAATAAACAGTTGAGCTTGATACCCCAGACTCAGTAACTAATGATAAATGAAACCCAATTCCATATGCTGCAGAGTCCCCTACAAGCTAAATCTTTTTCTGGAATGAGGATGTTCAGCCATCATCTTTGTTCTCAGATAAATTACTGTGAATGTTTTGCATTTAAGACAAAAAGTGGACTTTTTTTCTTTAAGGATAAAATTTTACCTGTGTTGTTGCACAAATACTACTGAAAGTAAGTTAAATCCTTCTGTAACTCAGAGGGAATTGTAGCTCAGAAGAATACTGTAATTCAGCATTGGTTTGTGATAAACTGTGCACTTCTCATACTCCATAAATGCGAATAGTCAGTTTTAAAGGGTGGGTTGGGCTCTGAAAGTTTATTTAAAAAGAAAAGAAGGCAAGGACATATAAGAGGATTTCTGGGCCCTAAATGTGTCCACATGATATATACCGTTTCCTTTATTTCAGAGATTGGCAAGTCTTCAGAAATCACAATCAAGTGATAATAAAGTCAAGAGTAAACAACAAGACCGAAGCAAACAGTTTGGACTGTATACTTCCAACAACAGCTTAGCTAACACTCCCCAGGAGTATAGCAATGATCTGAAATCATTCCCATCCCGGAGCCCTTCTCAGGGGGATGAAGACTCTGCCCTGATTTTGACACAGGACAACCTGAAAAGCTCTGATCCTGACCTCTCAGCCAACAGTGATCAGGAGTCTGGTGTGGAGGACTTAAGCTGTAGGTCCCCAAGTGGGGGTGGCTGCTTGCCTAGTGAAGACAGTGGCAAGGACTCTGATGAGGCTGTGTTTCTGGCAGGCTGAAATACCTTCAGGGCAGCAAGGATCCAGATGACGTACAGTCTTACACAGTCTGGAATGACATCTTTTCATCAGATGAAGAACGGAAGTGGTCTGTGGCCTAAAGAAATAATCCAAAGAAAGGGAACTGTGCAATTGTGTAAGTAAAGATCTAAGCAGAACAAGCTATTACTAATTTTAAGACATAACACTAAAGAAAGGTAGTATCTGCGTTGTATTTCATTAAGCCAGTATGGTGTTTGTTTTATCAATGCTGTACATAATTATTCCTTACTTTGTACATTTCCCTAATTATTTATTGGACAGGATAATAGTTCTTTTCTGTAAGATGTGAAATTCCAAAGTACTCTCCTACACAAGGTTGAAGATGCATTAGTATTAGCCTTACTGGTGAAGCAGTCAAAACTGATTTTTGTAGAGCTCATTTGCCTTCAGACGTATTATGTATATTCTTCGCTTTTTTCTTCACAAGAGGTTTGAACAATTATTTTGCATATTCTCCTACTAAAATCCTTTACAGCAAAGTAAAACTAAAAAATGACACACTGACTCAGGGTACAAATGAAGCCTTGATCCTGAAAAAAAATCCATTAGTAAGCAGTTGCTGCTGCCGCATCTGAATGCATCCCATTTGTGCTTAGTTCTCAACCAGTGTTGAAAGTTCAATAGTTTCTGTGACCAAAACTTCAAGGAATATAACAATGCTCACACAGCCTTTGTGCTAAAACACGTCTTTGTAACAAAAGGTACATGACACAGTTTACTCTTGCCTCTTTATGTTTTGTTACCAAGTTTGTTTATATCTTACCCTTGTTCCAACTCACCTACATAAGATGTAAAGGTAAAATTTTAAAGGTGATAAAATCCCAAATTCTTCAGCCTATTTTGATTCCTACTTGAAAATGTTTTGAGTGAGAGTGAGGTACCTATACAGTGGAGGGAATAGGGATTATTAAATCCCTTATAGAAATCACTCATGAAAACATCACTCTGAATTTGTAAGTAAAGGAAAGCTATGCCCATAAAGGAACTGTTATAAAGAACATTTCTTCCAAATTTTGTTCAAAATAAACTAACCATAACAAACTGGTGTTTTTTGTCCTCACGCAAAATTTCCCTTTTAGTATTTTCCAGCCTGAACAAAGCATGGCAATACTAATTTAAGAAAAGGACTGATTCACCGTTCACCAGGAAGTTTAATCTCATTTAATAATTTTCATATTTTTAAGAATAAAAATCAGCAGCTCAGAAGTAAACAACTGAAAAATGTTCACAATTTGGAATGTCTTGAAACACTAAAATGTGGCCGGCCATATTAGACTGCAACTCTTTCAAGTTTATTTTTTTTTAGAATTTTATTTAAAGCCAGCAGTTAAAAATATAATTCATATGGCTGCTTTTACCTGCTTGGAGACAGTGCAGAATTGAACTCTAGTAGAGCAAAGTGGGAGTAAAGTAAGTTTACTTTGCATTTCACATGACTCCTTCAAGTACAGACCTACAGAAAGAACTATATTATATAAATATACCTCAATTTAGAACCATTAGATTTTATTATTCAGTCTACTTTTCTGGAATGGCTTTTCATTCTGTTCTGTGAACATGTTAGTAAAAGTTAATAGGTAAACTTCAGTATTATTACTACCCCCTGAAGGAAGCTGCTGTGTTTGAACAAATAATTCTTAACTGCAAGGTTTCTCTTAAAGTTATGTTGGAAAGGCCAGATCCTCAATTTGATAAATCACTATCGCTCAATTCAAATAAATACAACTATAAATTATATTCAGTTGAGAATCTAGCCTTCTGGTTTTTAATCTTTATGAATTTTTAATAAATTTAAGCCCTGATTTTAACTGCACTTTTAAAAATAATTCGTATTTTGAGCATAGCGTGTAAACTTTATGACATTAAAGGAAACTTTGAATGGGTTTTCTCAAACTAAAGAAACATGCTGCAAAGTCAGCAATGGAAACAAAACACACAAATATTCTGCCAAAAAATCAGTTTGAAAATGGGCAATGTTATTGTACATCTTTAAAATGTAAAATTGTATATGATGATACTGTGTTCTACTAGAAATAAATGCAGAAGAGCAAGATATGCAAATTCAAAGCACTGTCTTTGTGTTGCTTATGCAACTCCTTGTAACTCGCTTTACAACTAAAATATTAACATATTAACATCTTCTTTATTAAGCCTTCACTTAGCAGCCCTCTGTGATGTGTCTTTTAGTCCTTGGAATTTTGCATTAACTACTACTGCTTTCATTGTACTGTATGTATTTGTGGTATTGTCAGAGTAATGAGAAACACCTTCAAATAAACACTTAGGTGTTATGTAATGTTATTTCACACCAGAGAATGAAACAAAAGATTGCTTTCCCTATTTTTGTAATAGAGTTCTTAATTTACTCAAGAGTCATTTTGTCCCTGAGATCAAGGGATTCTTGTATCTTCCAAACTCTCATACTTGAATCCAGTAGTTTCAATTGTGGAGGAATCTACAACAGATAACTAAGAAAACTGAGACTCTCATCAGTTGTGTTAATTATATGGGAGCATGTTATACCCCTGAATTTACTTTTTTTAGGAAATGAAACAAAAAAAGGATGAAAAGATGTCTCTATTAACTACCTTGTTTTCTTGTAGCCTTGCTGCAAATCTTTGCCAATTTGGCCCACTGCAATAAGCCCACTGTAATTTGACATAGGACACTGATGAATGTAACTAAACTGCTGAAAGGCCTCAGTGGTTTCAGGGTGCTCTTCAGTATCAAAACGTGCCTCTAAGGAACACTGAAGGCAACGGGATTGAACAGCTGAAGCCTTCTTTACAGGAGATCACCATATGAAGCACAGAAGGAAAGCTATTTGCCAGCTGCTTTTATTAGTAACTCTAAACAAGAAACAAATGTAGTAAACTGGTAATGGATTCTAAAAATTAATTAGTTGGAGGGTGCAACAACACAGTATCATTAAAAATAAAAACAGAGAAACAAAAAGTAAAAGGAGGAAGGCAGGGAAGAAATGCTCTTTGTAAAATCAGCAAGTAAGGCAGGGAAGCGCTTTCTTTGAAGAGAGAGGCAAGCCAGGGCACAGGTTCACAGCATGGAAGGTGTTTAATGACACAAACCAACAATTAAACTGCAGCAACAAAGTGTGGATAGCCTTTGTAACGAAGATAAGAATGTCATCACTGTTGACCAGCTAACTTAATGCTTTTATGTGGACACTGCCCTGGTCTGCATGCAAGAGTTCTCAAGTAGATCACAAACACAGCCAAGGCCAGGGGCTGCTTCTGGGTGCAGGCTGAAGGCTAAGTGCAGCTTTTAGGTTGGCTGGTCACCCTTACACTGTAGTGCAGACACAGGTAAACACCACAGTGACTGAAAAATCCTCCAAGGACAGGTAAGTCACTGACAATTCATTTGGGAAGGAAGCAACATGTGCTGGGTGAGTTTAAGTAGGTCAACTTATGACAGTCCTAAGACACGAAAAATATGCCAAAGACCTAGAGCCAAGTGTACTGCAAACTCTGAATGCAGAGAGGTGCCAGAGTGCGGTGTCAGGAAGATAAAATAAACATTCTAATTTACTTATATTATTTAAATTGCCAGTAAAGCACCTGAAACCAGCAAATCAAATCATGTTAAATGTTAAACTAAAATGTACTAGTCTTCTAATATAAATTATTCCGTAAAGAAGCTAATGAAACCTTACAGGTCGACCAGAAACACAACTGAATTCAGGCAAGGACTAAGTCTGTTGCTAAGGTTATTCAGATGAATTTATTCCCTTTCTGAAAACTAAAGAACACAGTTCTTTATGTTGAGGTATCCCTTATTATTGAAATATAGGCTCTCTTTATAGCTTATTACTGCATAGAAATGTGATGTCTACAGGTATCTGACCAAAACAAGGCATTTTCAAAAGTCAAAGGTTCAATAAAGGTTTTTAAAGCCCATTTTAGCGAAGGTAGCTCCAAGAATTACTGATGTTGAAATGGTTAAACAGGAAAAGGTCAAACCACTGCACGTGAAGATAAAAAGTTTGTCCTTGAGTATTGTACTGCATCCACTTCCAACATAATTCTGTATCCACTCAAAAAGTCCTGCAATGCCCAACTGTATCTGTAAGTTACACAACTACAAGATATATTAAAATCCTAAAGCCTTTATTTGTAAGTTTAATACATTACAGTATTTACTATTCAGAATTCTTAAGGCTGTGATAGTTGACTTTGTTGCTAGACCTTTAATTGAGTTTTACCTGAAGGTCTCTTAAATCTCTATTTTATAAAAAATTATTCTAGTGTTTGAAGGGAGTAGCTAGAACTTGGACATGTATAAAACGAAGATTTCTAACTTCCACATTTGGTCCAAGTGTCAAAGCTACCAGAGTATGTAAACAACAGAATTATAGTACATAGTGCTTAGAACTGACTTTATCATAGTCTCTCATTTGCAGTGGTGGCTGGCATAGTGCCTCCTCAGCAAGTTCACTGATGACACAAAGCTGGAAGGAGCAGCCAACACCCCAGAGTGCTGTGCAGCCCTTCAGAAGGATCTCGATGGAGTGAAGGGATGGGCAGTGAGGAACCTTCTGGAATTCAACAAAGGCAAATGCAGGGCCCTGCACCTGGGGAGGGTTCCTCAGAACAGGGAACAGGGAAGACATGGAACTCCTGGAGTGGGTCCAGCAGAGGGCAACAAAGATGAGTGGCACACCTCACTTATGAGAATAGGCTGAGGGAACTGGGCCTGTTTAGGCTGGTGAAGGCTGAGGACCCCACCAATGCCTGTAAGTATCTCAAGAGAGGGTATCAAGGAGAGGGAGCCAGGCTTTTCTTGGTGGTGCTGAACAATATCACAAGAGGCAAACGGCAGAAACTGATGCCCAGGAAGTTCCACCTGCATATGAAGAAATGGGTGACTGAGCGCTGGAACAGATTGTCCAGAGAG